>JAJGRX010001484.1:600000-1014593 GCA_025461125.1 Carex kokanica
TTTCGACGGATTCAGACCACACATTGGGATGGAGCACCTCTTTGATTCTAGAAATCGAATCGGTATAATTTACAAACATGTCAGAAAGGGTTTTACAAGGTCTAGACAGGTCATTAGCTGGAGAGAAATAACGAACCGAAAGCAAAAACTGCATATATCGCGAGAGTTTACATGGGTTGGCCAAAAACATAACAATCTTCCTCTCAGGGGAATTTCGTCGAACAGTTCAGAGGCACGGTCGTACGCCTAACCATATAAAGAATGACGAGCACCTCGAAGCGAATGGGGAGGTGCAGCTCTGGATTTGAGATTCGAATTGAGCACGCGAATTTGAGCGGTTGTGAAGGTGGATTTGGAACCGCGGAGACGGGTATATTGAATAGAGAATTATAGAAGAGAAACAATTGAATTGAGAGTGCTCGAAGGTAGTTGAAAGAGCTGCGACTGTGGAGAGAGACGATTCAGTTCGGGCTGAGGCGGGTCACCAAGTAACAAACCCTCTTGGGCCGGAGGCCCGGGTAAAGATATTGACGAAGTAGTGTTTACTTCATACAGCGCAGGAACAATAAATCCAAAACAGCGCTTCATATGATATATGCGCTGTATAAAGAAAAAATTACTCTGTCAATAGATTTACCCTCTTGGGCCTGTTCGGGAAGTCGATTCTCATGAAAAACCTCGGTAAAAGTAGGCTTATCGAATTTTTTACTTTTTAATTTTTCTGTTTCGACGGTTCAAATTTCATTTTTATTTGAGGTCTCTTTTCATTCTCATCCCTAATACTAATGGAAAATAAAATAATCGACTCACATCTCCTATTTTTTTCTTTAATGCAGGAGATCTCTGGAATCTCATATTTTTCTCTTCTCTTTTTTTCTGTCAAAAAATGCAAAAGAGCAAAAATCTCGACGCAATTGAGGAACTCATGAGAAATGACATTGCCGAACCGGCCTTGACTTAATGAAAATAGTTGGGCCTTAAAGACTGTCAGATTCGAATAAAAGCATTTATGGGCTCTAATTAGAAGATGCGGCCCATTTTCTATCTAATATAAGTTTGACCGTCAATCCGGGCTTGTCAACTTATCAAGAGATTAATTAAACTCTGTGAATACATATGTGTATCATTCAATAATTTTGAACCTCTCAGCTAGAAATATATGATCAGGATGGCCATTTTCGAGATTTCATAATTTTTTTTTTTTTTTTTAAAACCTTGGCAGAGGCTACGAAGTTATGAGGTTTATAAATATCAGAGTTTAGTATAAAGATTTTTGAAGGTATTGAAACGATCAGGATGTGCATTATTTAAGGAAATTAACGATATTAAAAAAAGAAGGTTGAGCTCAGAAGACTGTATAAT
This sequence comes from Carex kokanica, assembly GCA_025461125.1. Classification (NCBI taxonomy): domain Eukaryota; kingdom Viridiplantae; phylum Streptophyta; class Magnoliopsida; order Poales; family Cyperaceae; genus Carex; species Carex kokanica. Next base: position 601,363 of record JAJGRX010001484.1, read on the forward strand.
ACATGTAGAAAGATCCAATATTTTAATGTACATATAATTAATATATATATATAGGGTCCGGCTAATTTGCTGCCGGCAGCATTTTAGCCGGAGGTGCTGCCGCCCAAACCGCTGTTTTGTGATGTCCAAACAACAAATTCAAACCGTTAGATGTTTAATCTATATTATAATCTACTTGGAGACCAAATTTTACATTTTTTGGAATTTTTTTACTATTTTTAAAGCTGGGTTGAAAACCGCTGTTTTCAGTAAATTTCTGCAGCGTTAAAAACAGCGGTTTTCAACCCAGCTTTAAAAATAGTAAAAAAATTCCAAAAAATGTAAAATTTGGTCTCCAAGTAGATTATAATATAGATTAAACATCTAACGGTTTGAATTTGTTGTTTGGACATCACAAAACAGCGGTTTGGGCGGCAGCACCTCCGGCTAAAATGCTGCCGGCAGCAAATTAGCCGGACCCTATATATATATATATATATAGAATTGTGCTATTGTACTTCGCGAAGTAAAACGAAGATGTCGATCCGAACTGTTCAAGTTGTTCTCCATATTGAAATGTGCTTGGAGACCAAATTTTACATTTTTTGGAATTTTTTTACTATTTATTAAGCCACTTTTAAAATCGCTGATCCATTGTGAACAGTAGCAAACAGTAACAAATTCTGGACCAATGGATTAGCGATTTTCAAAGTGGCTTAATAAATAGTAAAAAAATTCCAAAAAATGTAAAATTTGGTCTGCAAGCACATTTCAATATGGAGAACAACTTGAACGGTTCGGATCGACGTTTTGGATTTTGGAAATGGAAATACGAGCGTGAAGTAAAACTTTGTTTTACTTTGCGAATTACAATAGCCCTACTCATATATATATATATATATATATATATATATATAGAGAATTGTGCTATTGTACTTCGCGAAGTCAAGCCACTATTTTACTTCACGCTCATATTTTCATTTTGAAAATCCAAAACGTCGATCCGAACCGTTCAATTTGATCTCCATATTGAAATGTGCTTGGAGACCAAATTTTACATTTTTTGGAATTTATTTATTTATTAAGCCACTTTGAAAATCGCTGATCCATTGGTCCATAATTTTTTACTGTTTGCTACTGTTCACAATGGATCAGCGATTTTCAAAGTGGCTTAATAAATAGTAAAAAAATTCCAAAAAATGTAAAATTTGGTCTCCAAGCACATTTCAATATGGAGATCAACTTGAACGGTTCGGATCGACGTTTTGGATTTTCAAAATGAGAATATGAGCGTGAAGTAAAACTTCGCTTTACTTCGCGAAGTACAATAGCCCTACTATATATATATATTTCTGTACTAGTTTACCGTAGACCCGCAAATAGGTTCTTTTTTTGGATTTCAATACAATTTAGTTTGCCACCGAGCATATGAATTAATATTAACAACATATTTTCTCATAACATATTTAGTTTCCCTAATTTAATTTCAATATGAACTATTTAGTGTAAGAAACTTTAGTTTTATTTTTTTAAAGTAAAAGTTGAAAATCAAGTTACCAAATTCTTAAGTATTCACAAGAGATACACGGAGAGCTATTGTATTTAATTAACCACTAAATCAAAAATTGATTCTCGATTGTTTTCATTTTTTTTTTATGGTTATAAGTTAGGGACTACTTGAACTCTTTCATAATTATCTTAAAAAAATCAATAGGAACTGATTCGAATTGAAGAATTGAAGGTTTAATTAGAAGGTATGTAGTGCATTGTTTGGATTTGTGATCCAAAATAAAGGGGAAAAAAAAAATCAATTTAGTTTTTAATAAACTCTCCGGCTATAGCAAAGTCTCTTACACAGACCACACATTGTAATTGGCATATTGTACTGGTATAATATCTTAAAATATAAAACTATTTATTATATCCAACATGTACAAATGCATGATATTATAACTAAAAACCTATTTAATTATTATATCCAACAAAAATGAAATTAAGTTTGTTAGAACGACACATATGGGATCAATATATAGGTCTAACATTCTCATAAAAATATGAATTTGTAAGTGATACAAATGCATGATATATTATAACTAAAAGCTATTTAATTTGGGTCATGTTGGACAACAAATTATGTCTATTACAACGGCTAATAAATATTAAAAAAATATTACAACGGCTAATAAATATTACAACGTCCAAATAGTCGATTCAAACCGTTCAACATGATGGATATATTAAAATGTGCTTGGAGATCAAATTTTACATTTTTTTGAATTTTTTTGCTATTTATTAAGATGGTTACAAAAATTGTTGTTTTTAGACCATTAAAAAACAGCGATTTTGTAATCATCTTAATAAATAGTAAAAAAATTCAAAAAAATGTAAAATTTGATCTCCAAGCACATTTTAATATATCCATCATGTTGAACGGTTCGAATCGACTGTTTGGATTTTGAAATCGCAAAATTGACCTATATAAAAAACGGTGTCATGATGTGTCACCAAAAAAGGTGTAATTGGATCCCTCACACACACACACACACACACATATATATATATATATGAGGAGGGATCCAATTACACCATTTTTGGTGACACACTTTGACACCTACCATTTTCAAAATCCAAACGGTCGATCCGAACCGTTCAACATGATGGATATATTAAAATGTGCTTGGAGATCAAATTTTACATTTTTTTGAATTTTTTTGCTATTTATTAAGATGGTTACAAAAATCGTTGTTTTCAGACCATTGAAAAACAGCGATTTTGTAACCATCTTAATAAATAGTAAAAAAATTCAAAAAAATGTAAAATTTGATCTCCAAGCACATTTTAATATGGTGATCATGTTGAACGGTTCGGATCGACCGTTTGAATTTTAAAATCGCAAAATTGACCTATATAAAAAACGGTGTCACGGTGTGTCACCAAAAAAGGTGTAATTGGATCCCTCCTATATATATATCGGTGCAGTTGGTTCCGACATTCTCATAATAAAATATATTAAATTGGAAGTGCATGTTTGGTGTTTGTATAACAAACTCAAATCATTCCACCTGTTTTTAAGCTAAGATAATTTTATCCATAATTCTCCTTCTCTATGATTTATTCTCTACCTCAGTGACTCAGTCAAACATGTCAAGTCCAAACTAACTAACCTCTTTGCCAAGAAAACTTACAGGCTAGCTGTAGCTATTGTCGTCGACGTGTCAATTGATTCGATTCCTCACGCAATTCTCTGTGAAATCTGTTATATACCCATCATGCGCAGTACTTTGCTACTTCGGATGTATCATATATAACACTTTTTTACATACATGAAGACTGTATATGTATAATGCATTAATGCTTGTCTCTTTCAAAATTTGCTTCTACACTTACCTAACTGCCTAACTATACATGCACGGGTGCAATACTAAATTCTGACGTGTCAATATTTTATATTTGCATGTGTTCGTAATTTCCAAGATTTAATATCTACAATTCTACATACATGCATGCACGCTCTTCTATGATCTGACAGTTGCAAGTAGTGATGTCAGTACGTAAATGACGAAAAATATTAAAGATTAGTTCAATTATCTGAATGATAGAAAGAAAAAATAGTTTATAAGAAACAAATGGGAAGTGCTGGTAAATCATAGAAATTAATTAGTTAATCAGTACATGCACAGATAGGTATAACTTGAGTTCTTTAACCTGATAATTAACAAAACAAAGTAGGTATCTTAGCATAAGTACATAGGATATCTTTCATATAATTATATATATGTGAGCTTTAGACTTGCATAGGCATATATCGCCATATATATCCCATTCCACTAGAGAATTAAAAAAAGTGACCTAGCTATCTCAATTTTTTGTCATTGCTGATGTATGTCTTAGTTAGTCAGTTTATATTAACCACTGTAGATTTCTTGAATTCAAGGTATCAGAAATCAACATCTTACCTTTCTGCCTCCACTACTGTCTACTGATCATCCAAATAATTGCACTACAGTTTCTGAACTGAAATTAAATGCAGAAAAGAGGCACAATATATATTCAACCAGAGAATTAATTTGCATTTTGGACATATATTAGGCTCGTACTATACGTGTATACAAAAGTATGATCGTGCATGTGTGAACAAATATTGAATTGAGAACATGGTTTCTTAATTACAATTAGATCAAGAAGCTAAAATTTGCCATGCTTAGCATGAATAACCTTGCCTACAAAAATAAAAAAAATAGGAAATTATAAATAAGCCCAACATGAATAAGGCCTAAAAGGCCGAGTACTGCCATGCATGACATATATTTTGAACCGGGCCCAAAAATATCTACATATAACGATCAAATTTCAGCTTGAAGAGATATTAATCCTGTGCAGCTGTGCTAATATTACAACAAAATTTGTCTATAATTAAATGCCTTAGAAAAAAGGTACACAATTAAGCTTGCTGCGTATGGGACATTTTGTTAATTGTAGTTCTTAATTACTCTTAATTATTTTATGGTTCTCTTATTCTCTTTTCAGCTTGACAGACCGTTTTACGTTTAGATACTACAAGCATGCATGCGGATCACCTTTTAGTTGTTCTAATTGCATTTTCTTATCTTTCTAAAATTTTATTTCTCCTTCAATTAGTCTCATTGTAAACCGGTCAAAGATGATCAATTCCCACATGTTTCAAACTCAATTTGTAATATCTTCCCTTTTTACATGTCTGGTACGTTAACCGTTCCTTGTGCAATACACTTACACAGTCTAGCTAATTCTTTTCAAACCTATCAGTCATTTGCCACCATTTCACAAAACTAGGTTCTAATAGCTAGCTAGCTAGCATGGTGGCCGTCCCTTTCCAACACATAATTTTATGTAAATATCCAATTTTCATTCTTTTTCATATATGTGCAGTATATGAGAACATTTTGGTGCATGCATACTAGCCCACAAATTATAATTGATCTGGTTAAATCTTCTACATAGTTGACTTACCTTATATGACTTCTAAAGGTTATATCAAACTAGAAGAGAAGAACAACTATAATTAGCTTTCTAACAGTAGTGGAAGATTGATTAAACTTTGAAATTTATTCCTCCACAAATAATACACCACAATATCACATAAACATATAAAGTTTATCTTTCATTTGAAATGTTGGTTCTTTTCATTGCTACTGCTTAATTGTGACTAACTAGAGAACTGTAAATCTGATATGAAAGTATGTAACTAGGCACTGGACATGTTGTTTAACAGTACTGTAGAACTCAGGACTTGCAGATTGATCTGGTTCTTGCCATTAGTTAAATATTTGAATTAATTTTACTTACTAAATTTGTCATTATTTTAAGAAGTACATCATATATTGGTGATTCAGGCACAACAAGACTACAATATTAAAGTATGAACGAAAGTATTTTATCAACTTTTACATAGCTAACTCATATTTTTATATATATGTATATGTATGCATGCATGCACCTTTTGAATTCAAAGCATTTTGGCGTCAACACGCTTTTTGCCTCCACTTCCGATTAATTCGCAACAAGTTTTGATACTGCTTCATCATTCTAAAATAAAATACCAGAAACAATGAAAAGGAGGGAACAAAAGCACTTAAAAATGAAATAAAATATGCTTGATGTTGGAATGCCATTGTATACTTTGCTTCCTCCTCGTGTGGACTTTGACATAAGCGCTTGGAATGTCTAGCTTGGCTCTTGTAGCAGCCAAAATAAACTGCATTTCTGCTATTACCGCATATGCTACTATGACGGTGTAGCCACGTGTTGGGAGGGGTGGAGGGGGGGGGGGGGGGGGGGGGGGGGGGTGGATAAGTTTAACTATTGAGGTTTGATTGAGACAGATTATGAAGAGAACTTTTGATCCATGGATTGCATTGGATAAGAGAGAGGTACAAACAAGTGGGTGTTGAGAGTGATTGAAACCATCATAGTAATTCTTTGCACCTTCCTATCTTTTGCTTTCTCATCTACAAAAATGGCCAGAAGAAATATTTAAAATTTTAAAAAAATATCTTACCCTTTCCAAAAAAAAAAAGAAAAAAGAAAAATCTTACCTAGCATATCATTGCATTTGCCTAGTGTGGTACTACAACAACAAGATGCATGCACTAAGAACAATATTGTTGTGTTTAATAATGCTTTTGCAAGCGTTATAGTGGTGCAACAACTCAAAGAGCAGAGATAAACGAAATATTTTTATGAAAAAGTTGGATGTACGGCCCCATTATATGAAGCACTAATTGACTTGTATTACTTCACTGGCCCAATATAAGGCCCATGAACAGTAACTCAAAGAGGAGGGATAACGGATAACCCAATCCCTACAGTTAGAAATTTGAATTGAACAAAAAAAAAAAACAACCCCCTCCCCCCTCAATTCATATCACCTAAGGTATCTCAACGTTTGAGTTTGAACCCGGTCCGTTCGTTATATCTAACACATATCTTAAAGGGAATCCGTGCATTACAAGTTTGAGCTGGATAGGTCTGGATTCTGATCGTACGATCCAAATTTAAACTCAAATGGTGAGGTACATAATGCAGAGAGGATTATAAGTAGTTTGGTTTTCCATATTTACCTCTCAATAATTGACAATGCTATCCTTGGTTTAGATAGTGATTATAAGTAGTTTGGTTTTCCATATTTACCTCTCAATAATTTTTCCCCAAATCATTAGGTTTATTTTGAGCTAAATATAGGGTGCAATTATAAATGTATTAGGATATACAGTGCAATTCCTTGCCCTGTAAACATACTTTCAAACCACCAATAATTTGACTTGATGAAGCAAGCAAACATCACAAAGTCAATTATAACATATTCTTCCTCTTAAACTAGAATTGCAAGAATATATTAATTAGGTGATGCATGATAGTTACCTAAAGCTTCACAAGCTGTAGAATTGTCATTTACCTAATACAAAAATGAAGGTTGGTGTAATGCAACTTTACAAATTAATCAACAAGTACATGTTTCTTCCAATTAAATGTTGAAAATGAATGCTCTATGATCTAGAAACTTTAGTTCCAGTTGACTTTTATTTTGTAACCAAAGTGGGGTTATTTGACATCAGGTGTCTTATAATTCTTTTGTAGAGCAATTGCCAAATGTTGAAAATAAGATAATTAGAAGCTAAATGAGCCTCAGATCCGTTTAGAGATTTTATCATCATTGGCCACAATTAGAAAAAGAGAGTTACTAAAATAGAAATTAAAGTATCTCAATATTTTTCCATAAATAGATAGTACAAGCTGTAAATAGGCAAATAGGCAACCGTTGGAATAGCATAGAGTACCGTTGTAATTTTTGGCTATAAAAGTCTTCACTGTATCAATAAGAAGACTAAGAATCATTTTTCAAAATTCATCACTGTTTTCCGCAATTATCTCAATTTCCATAAAAATCAACACCAAACCATGCAAAATAGGCATGCATTATTTGACAATGGCACATAAGACAACCAATATTCTTAACATAAGCACAAAAATCTAAAATGCAGTTGAAATATATAATTATCCACTACAATAAAATATTAATGTATATGAATTTCAACTCAGCTAGCATTTGAGCCCCCACAAACTCCTAACATTGTAGAAACAAGAGTAAGAACCTCTATGTAACAATAAATTATTTGCAAATTGTAACAAAACAATTCCATCTTGGATAATCAATTATGTTTGACTTCAATTATTTTTTTTAATAATGGAACTGCTATTATTGACTTAGAGATGCCATCAAATAATTTTAATACATATGAATTAGAAATATCAAAAAGAAAAAAATATCCAACTTGTCCATGTGTAGTCTTTTGTCCCACATAGTCCTGCTCTAGTCCAAAGCTAGCATAAGATTAATTAAAATATTAGAAAGAAAAAAGAAGAGAAGTATACATTGTCTCAATTTGGTACCTTTATCAGATATAGCTTTTGTCTATAATTCTCCAAAAATAATATAACACCCAATAAAATTCTCCAAAATTGAGTAAAAAGCTGGTTTTTTTTTTTATCAGAAACAAGACATTCATTAAATATAATAAAAGTTGAAAAATATACGTGGACTTAGTATAGTGGCACGAGTTCTCGTCTATCTTTGTAAATACACAAGTTCAATTCTGAAAAATAGTATCTAAAAGATGCAGCAGTGTATCGAAGTCCTCTAATAAAAAAAATAGAAATTGAAAACCAGAGAAATTAATTAGAAAAAAGTTACTGGATTAATTTGATGGTCAAAAAAGGAACAAAGGAAAAGGCGAGGTGGTAGTAATAAAAAAATAGTTATCCACAAAGAAGTTCGGGTCAAAGACGCTTAAAGACTTCCAAAAATGTACCCCACACATTTTCAATAAACAGAGTAACACAACCAGTGACACCAACAATTGTGATAGTTTTGATTATAGATTTTCTGGGAACGATATGTATACATGTGATGGTGTGGTATATTACTAAAATCAAGAATATCGCCAACATAGCTTATATATAAGTATATAACTAATAAGAGTGTATATTATGGATCAGCTTGTGTTGTAGATTCATATTTTTATTTTCAAAATTCAAATAGTTAATTTAAAACTATTAAATATAATATGAGGAGAGATCGGATTACACTGTTTTTTTTGACACATTTTGACACCTACTATTTTCAAAGTCCAAATAGTCGATCCAAATTGTTCAACATGATGAATATATTAAAATGTGCTTGGAGATCAAATTTTACATTTTTTTATTTTTTTAATATTTATTAAGATGGTTACAAAATTGTTGTTTTCAGACCATTGAAAAACAACGATTTTGTAACCATCTTAATAAATAGTACAAAAATTCAAAAAAAAAATGTAAAATTTGATCTCCAAGCACATTTTATTATGGTGATCATGTTGAACGGTTCGGATCGACTGTTTGGATTTTGAAAATCGTAAAATTGACCTATAAAAAAACAGTGTCAAGATGTGTCAAAAAAAGAGTGTAATTGGATCCCTCCTCATATAATATTCATATAAAAATGTACTTAAATACCAAAGTTCACAATTTTTAACTTTATTTAACTATTTTTTTGCATATTTTTTTTAGAAATTCCCGCGACTAAGCACTAAGCGGACAACTCGGAGCAAATATATTATTCTTGACGGATTTTAGACCTGGTTTTAAATGGGGAATTTTGTCGGAAAAAAAGAAGTAAACATTCTGTTCTAAACGTGGTCAATTCCCAAAAATAAGTGGATGTATGCTCAAATTGAGAAATGATGGATTTGAAAATTTCAATTTCTCATAGTTTTTCCATGTTCTCAATGCCGATATTTTTATTAATAACCCCAGAAAAAGAAAAATATTAAATCTAACCCGATTTCAACTTATTTTTAAATCTAACCTAACCGCCCCTTGGGGGGGCGGTTCACTCTTCCCACCAAACCGCCCCCCTGTGGGGCGGTCAGCCTGTGTGTACTGAACCGCCCCACAGGGGGGTGGTCTAGTTTTTTTTTTTTTTTTTTTTATAGATTTGAGAAACAATATGAATGAAATTTAACAATAAAAATTCGAATTTTGTTTTTAATATTTGTTAGATTAATTCTTTTGATGTATAAACCGACATTTTTAAAAATACCCAAAGTTAATTAAAGATTAATAAAATTTGATCTCCAAGCACATTTTATTTTGGTGATCATGTTGAATGGTTCAGATCGACAGTTTGGATTTTGAAATCGCAAAATGACCTATAATAAAACAGTGTCAAGATGTGTCAAAAAAAAGAGTGTAATTGAATCCCTCCTCGTATAATATTCATATAAAAATGTACTTAAATACCAAAGTTCACAATTTTTAACTTTATTTAACTACTTTTTTAACATATTTTTTTAGAAATTCCCGCGACTTTCAAAGAATCATATTGCTATTGTTGTAAGCACTAAGCGGACAACTCGGAGCAAATATATTATTCTTGACGGATTTTAGACCTGGTTTTAAATGTGGAATTTTGTCGGAAAAGAAGAAGTAAACATTCTGTTCTAAACGTGGTCAATTCCCAAAAATAAGTGGATGTATGCTCAAATTGAGAAATGATGGATTTGAAAATTTCAATTTCTCATAATTTTTCCATGTTCTCTATGCCGATATTTTATTAATAACCCCAGAAAAAGAAAAATATCAAATCTAACCCCGATTCCAACTTATTTTTAAATCTAACCTAACCGCCTCCTGGGGAGGCGGTTCACTCTTCCCATCAAACCGCTCCCCTGTGGGGCGGTAAGCCTGTGTGTACTGAACCACCCCACAGGGGGCGGTCCAGTTTTTTTTTTTTTTTTTTTTTTTTTTATAGATTTGAGAGACAATATGAATGAAATTTAACAATAAAAATTCGAATTTTGTTTTTAATATTTGTTAGATTAATTCTTTTGATGTATAAACCGGCATTTTTAAAAATACCCAAAGTTAATTAAAGATTAATAAAAATGCTCAGATCCATCAACTTTTATTAAAAATGTCCAAACCGGCTGGTCCCTTGACTAAATAACTAAAATGCTGAAATATAACACTAAAAAATCAAAAAAAATTTAAATATTTGTCAAATTACTTTTTTGATATATAATTTATCAAGGTTCTAAATAGCGTTTATAGCGTCGTAGCGGGAAGGCTAAAAAAAAAGCTATAGCGAATAGCGTCGCTATAGCGGAAGCTATTCCAAATAGCGTTTTTTTTTTTTTTACATTTCGTATATTCAATATTTGTACTAAATATCAACATTATCTAAGGTCTCATAGAACAATAAATAACACCAAAGTAATTAAGAAATTATAATATTCATATTGAACCCGTACAAAGTCCAAATTGCGGTTCAAAATATCCATAGTAATATCATAAACTATCGATTTTTCCTAATAAAAATATCTTAAGTATCATGATTCATGACATAATCTATTTTTTTTTCTATTCAAATTTTAATTCCGGTTTGGACATTTTTTCTATTCAAATTTCAATTTCTATTCCCAATTTCAAATTGATTTATTTGTAGCAAGTAGCAACAAATTCAATTTCGGTTTGAGATTTTTTTTATCTTTATTTAAAACCCATATAAATTACTTAAAAAAAAAAAAACTCATATTGTATAGCGCAAATAGCGCTGTAGCGGACTGCTATAGCGCTGTAGCGGACGCTATAGCGGCCGTAGCGCAAATAGCGCATTTTGATGTCGTAGCGTAGCGTTTGGGGTCCAAAAACGCTATAGCGCCGCTATAGCGCGCTATTTAGAACACTGTAATTTATACTAAAATACGCGCCTTGAAATTATGCTAAAATTACACTAAATTATGTTAAATTACAATAATTATGTATAATTATTCTAGAATACACTAAATTACGCAAAATTACGTATGATATCTTCATTGAGAAGGCGAAAAACGACGACCAAACTTCAAATGGCCATAAAACGGCGCTCGAGTGTCCGATTTCAGCAAATGACCACTTTTCAAAAAGCTTGTGAAAATGCGCATGCGTCAGAACCGGCTATGCCTAGCTATGCCGGATTTCCAAATTTAGAATCACCAAAAAACAAAGGGAAGAGTCTCAAAACTTCAGTTGAAATTTCCGATTAAGATTTTCATTTCTATTGTTCAATCTACGTAGCTCAGTAAATTAGTTATATAATGAACTTGTAGAATACCAATTTTTATTATTTTTGAAATTTTTTTACTATTTTTTTATGATTTATGAATGATGGCACAAAATAGGCCATATTCCTACGTAATTTAGCGTAATTTACCGTATTTTAGCATAAATCTACATAATAATTGTAATTTCAGCATAAATTAACATAATTTCAAGTAATTTACCATATTTTAACATAATTCTAGTGTAAATCAACATAAATTAACATAATTTCCAGTAATTTAGCGTATTTTAGTATAAATATGCTATAAAAAAAAATCATGGGACCGGCCATTTACATTTTTAATAAAAGTTGATGGATCTGGGCATTTTTATTAATCTTTAATTAACTTTGGGTATTTTTAAAAGATGAGGGTTAAAATGCACCCTCCCCTCATATCTTCATTTTCAAAGTTTAAATAATCAATTCGAACCTTCCAACGTGTTCTCCATATTAAAATGTGCTTGGAGACCAAATTTTACATTTTTTTGAAATTTTTTACTATTTTTTAGAATTTTTTATTAAACTAAACAATAATAAAAAATTCAGCAAAGTGATGATTTTCAAAAATTCTGAAAAAATAGTAAAAAAAATTCAAAAAATGTAAAATTTGGTCTCCAAGCACATTTTAATATGGAGAACACATTGGAAGGTTTGAATCGACTATTTGAACTTTGAAAATGAAGATATGAGGGGAGGATGCATTTTAACTCTCCTCTTTTTAAAAATGTCGGTTTATACATCAAAAGAATTAATCTAACAAATATTAAAAACAAAATTTGAATTTTTATTGTTAAATTTCATTCATATTGTCTCTCAAATCTAAAAAAAAAAAACTGGACCGCCTCCCTGTGAGGCGGTTCAGTACACACAGGCTAACCACCCCATAGGGGGGCGGTTTGGTGGGAAGATTTAAAAATAAGTTGGAATTGGGGTTAGATTTGATATTTTTCTTTTTTCTGGGGTTATTAATAAAAATATCGGTTCTCTATGTCAACTTCTTTTTTCACTTTCTTTTGTTCAATGAATATATGCGTCAATATTGACATATATTTATCAGAGGCTTTATTTTATTTGATTTGTGCCTTTGAAGCAAACTGATTTAGGTAATTACATGCGATTATAATTTATCAATGATTAATTAAATTAACAATTTTATAACTGTTATAGAAAAATATTAAATTGAAATTTATATATAGTAATTTTCATTGCCATTATATTTGCTACAATATCTAGAGTCTTAATAAACTTGAGAATTAACTTGAAAACTAGTCTTTGATCTCCAAGCAAACTTGGATTTAATATCATTTTTTAAGCACTTATATTGTTTGTGACATTGGACATGATTAACAATTTTAGTTATCTCTTAAAATTCTGATTTAAATTATGGATGTGAAAAAAAGTTCTTCATAACGTCAAATAGATTGTGATTTGATCCTTATAATTTATAAATATAAGACTATTATTTGTTGGTTATAAGAGGCAAAAGAAACATTTAATATATGTAGTGCTTGAATGACTATATGTGTAACTTTTTTTGTTAAAAGGAAAATTTCATATATCCCTCTCAAAATTTTCGAAATTACGCATTTACTAGTCTAAAATTTATAATATCATAATTACCTTTCTAAATTTAAAAAAACTCACAAATTTATGCAATTTATTAATTTTCTATTAAAACTCATTTCAAGTTTATAAAGCACCCGGTTTAGCCTCTTTTTTATAAATTAAAATATAGTCTATATAAGAAAAATGTTATGTCTTCTAACTAATTGATTTCCAAGTACAAATGATTTATTTTTCTACTTGTAATGCATACACAGTGGCATTTAGGCATTTGCTTATGTGTGTTACAACTTACAAGTAAGAAATTGAACTATTTATTTTCAAAACCGACCAATTAGAAAACTACATATTTCTCTTAAACATGTTACATATGTTTTATTCTTTTAAAAAAAGGATAAAATGGATATATTTTATAAATTTAAAATGAGTTTTAATAGAAAAAATTAATATTTTTTAAATTTGTCAATTTTTGAAATTCAGAAAGGTAAATATTATATTACGAATTTTAGAGGGGGGATACGTAATTTTGAGGTTTTTTAGGGTATACATGAGATTTTCCCTTTGTTAAAGCTTGTACTTACCAAAAAAAATTTATTTTTTTCAACTTCTGTATGGTTCATTAAAGTAGCAAATTTTTTTTTTTAGTAAAAATAGAGACTAATTAAAAATAAAAAAAACATGACATGATAAGATAACCAGTCATTCCTTTCTTCCCATCCTCTGTTTCCTCGTTACCCATCAATCAATTAAAAACGAAGAACTCAGAAAATATATTTTGGACATTCTATTCACTTGTCAATGGACAATGATAAGTCTTTTTCAGGACACTCTGAAATACATCTGAAATGATTTGAAACTAAAAGATAATCTAAAATTGAATGATACGAAATCCAGGAATTTTTTTATTGGTAGAAATTAATAGAAAAGAAGAGAGAAATAGAAAGAGTACATCAGTTCTTATATTAGTAGAAAGATCGGTAGGATTTCTACCGATTCTAAAAATAAAAAAGTTTGAATCGGTACGAATTATACCGATCCAAACTTAGTTTTTTTTATAAAAAAATCTGATGTATAGATGGAGAGAATTCTTATATTATATTTCTAGTAAAATATGAAAAGTTTTTCAGAAAATAGATAGAATGTTCTATTATATCTAAATTTTAAGGTACTCTATCTATTTTTATTAAAAAAATTATTTTTTACTAGAAAAATTGAAAAGAAAAAAACAAACTGGTTTTTGAATCGGTAAGAATTTTACCGATTTTTCTACTAATATAAGAACTGATGTACTCTTTATATTTCTCTCTCTTCTTTTCTATTAATTTCTACCAATAAAAAATTTCCCGAAATCCAACTCGACCCAATTTGAATCCGCGCTGTAGTCGCCTTCTAAGTTTATTGATGTTCACAATATTAACTATTTGATGTGTAATTTTTTATTCTTTCTTTTTTCTGTTGATAAATAGAAAACAATTACATTCATTTTGAGTTGTTTCAAACACACTGCAGGTTTCAAATTTTCCATTATAAAATTTAGAAGCTTGACTTCCATTTTTTTTCTCAAAAGAAATTTCCTAATTCCTTTTGATTTTTTTTTTTTTAATAATTTTCTATAGAGCGGTCTCTTTGTGAAATAGCATAATAATTAAAAATCAGATAGCCAATAGATGATCTAATTTTAGGCTTTACAGATCATTACTGTGTTTTAATTTAGCTGACAAACTGTTTTTGTCTTTTTCAGATAGAAAGATAAAGTTCTAGTAGTATTTCACACTACTTTCAAAATGGAATCTCCTAACGCACATTTTCTTTCGGTTTAAACCGGTCATGGTTCCAAGTTAATAGACCAATGCTATGGTGGCAACTTCGTAAATAAGTTGACATATTTTTCTATCGGTACAGACTTCCCTTACTGACAAGAAATCTATTTAAATTTATATTATCGGTTGGTAACCGTTTACCGATAGAATAACTTTGAGTTATCTTAGTGGAACGTATGTTCAAACCGATATAACTATATCATGATATTCTTATATCGGATTGTACATGTTACGTTAAGAAGTTTCAACAATAAGATAATTAAAATGTTTAAAATAAATAAATAGAAACTGCGTTGGAAACATGAAATTCTGACAATCTACGGGTTCAGTGCGTCCGCACTGGTGGTGAGTGCGGGTGGTCCATCCGCACTGGCACCTTGTTCCTTAACTGGTTTTCTGAATTTCTGTGAGTGCGGGTGAACCACCCACACTGGATATCAGTGCGTCCGCACTCATGACTCCCATGTGCTATGAGTTTTCTTCAAAATGACGTCTAAGTAGTGAGTGCGGGTGATTGACCCGCACTGGTGGAGAATGCGGACGCATTAGGCTCGGACTTTTCTTGACAAGTGAGATTTTGACGAAAAATTTGACTAAGTACCGAGTGCGTCCGCACTCAGATCCAGTGCGGGTGAAGGACCCACACTGGATGTGTTGAGAATTGATGAAAATTCGACAAGTACTGAGTGCGTCCGCACTCAGATCCAGTGCGGGTGAACGACCCACACTGGATGCGTAGAGGGCTTATTTTATGAAACTTCTGTCTCTCTCTCTCTCACCCTCTCATTTCGCCCCCTTCCCTGTTCTTGTGTGGTCCGCCCAAAGAAAGAAAAGAAGAGAGAAAAAGGAGCTCCAATCCCTCCAAGTCGCTCAAAAGTCCGAGAAATCGAAGTTGGAACCGAGAAATTGGCCGTAGATCTCTTCTAACCCTCCTATTCGGTATTTCCTTCTCTTCCCTTTTCTCTCCAAAATCTCAGATTTCTCGATGGTTTGGATTTTCGTTTTTAACCCGAGATTTGTGCTTAAATTGCTGGTAGTCTATCTCCTTCGACCTCCTTACTGATTATTTGTCGATTCTTTTCTCGAATCCCTCTCAATTTTGGATTTCCTTTTTCTAGGGTTTTTGGGTACCAAATCAGAAATTTGAGAAAATGTCGTTGATTGATTAGGCTAGTCCGACCGAATAGATTCGTAATCGGTAAACCTCTCCCTCAACCTTGAACAAAGAGTAGGGATTAAGAATTTCGACCAAATTAGGGTTTAAGAACAAGTGCTTTGAACAAAGATTTAAATCAAGTATGTATGTTGGTATAGGTGTAGGCTCGGGTGAGCAAGAGTTTGCGGGACCTTTCGAGACGTCCGAACCATAAGTGCGAAATACGCTCTTCGTAATCAGGTGCGGGGTTCTTGGACTTGTTTGATGTTTCATTTTCAGGAATTAAATTGTTTTTCGATTGTCATGTTGTATGTTGATTGCTGCATAATTTGAAATTGTGTGATCATGTGCATAACTCAATTAAACCAGAACTGAATTGTTGTGAAATGGTTGATTTGCATATTCGTACGGTTGTCAATTGATGTGTTCTATTTATTATGCTATGTGTGAATGAATCTGCCAGGCTGACCCGTAGAGGTAGCTGGATAAGGTGACGGTGACCTATCCGTTGACCTGTTTCTGAATTTGCCAGGCTGACCCGTAGAGGTAGCTGGATAAGGTGACGGTGACCTATCCGTTGACCTGTTTCTGAATTTGCCAGGCTGACCCGTAGAGGTAGCTGGATAAGGTGACGGTGACCTATCCGTTGACCTATTTCTGAATTTGCCAGGCTGGCCCATAGAGGTAGCTGGATAAGGTGACGGTGACCTATCCGTTGACCTGTTTCTGAATTTGCCAGGCTGACCTGTAGAGGTAGCTGGATAAGGTGACGGTGACCTATCCGTTGACCTGTGAAATGAATTTGCCAGGCTGACCTGTAGAGGTAGCTGGATAAGGTGACGGTGACCTATCCGTTGACCTGTGAAATGAATTTGCCAGGCTTTGATCCTATTTGAATGAAATTGCAAAGTTGAGCCTTATGGCTGACTTTGATTCCGTGTAGATGCATTTGTAAAGTCGAGCTGTATAGCTGACTTGGAACCAGACTTTAGTAAACGGTTAAGCCAATGCACTGCAGATGGGTGTCAGATAAAGGGTCCAGCTCGGTGGAACATCTGTAGGTGCCAGTAACCCTACAGATGAGGGTTTGACAAAGGGTCCAGCTCGATTGAACATCTGTTGGTGCTACCAGTCATAATAAAAAGGAGTTAGGCCAAATATGTGTTTGTTTGAATTTCATCTTGGAAATTCCGTAAATTGTATTTTATTCGATTATTGTTGTCAAGCATGTGCATTCATCTATATATTGTGTTAGAATTGTTAATGTAATGTTGTGTGAATTTCATTTGTGGATATGAATTCTGATTGCAAGTCCAATAACTTGATTGTGGCAAATTCGCACTGAGAATTTATTCTCACCCCCACCCTTCGGGTAATTTTTACAGGTTCAGGTGCGACTGGTTCTGGAGAGGCACGCGAGTAGTAGGCCCTTGGTAGAGTGCCCTCATATGATCTTAGATATAGATATATATACATATATATAGAGTCCGACTAGGCTACTCCATGGAGTAAAACGACTTGGTACTCCACGCCATATCTTCATTTTCAAAGTTCAAATAGTCGATTCGAACCTTCCAACATGTTCTCCATATTGAAATGTGCTTGGAGACCAAATTTTACATTTTTTGGAATTTTTTTACTATTTATTAAGCCACTTTGAAAATCTGAAAATCCTTATGAACAGTAAAAAACAGTAAAAATTTCTGGACCGTCGGATCAGTGATTTTCAAAGTGGCTTAATAAATAGTAAAAAAATTCCAAAAAATGTAAAATTTGGTCTCCAAGTACATATCAATATGGAGAACAACTTGAGCGGTTTGGATCGGTCGTTTGGATTTTCAAAATGGAAATAATGAGACGTGGAGCACCAAGTCGTTTTACACCATGGCTTAGCTAAGCCCAGCACCATATATATATATATATATATTTTTGTTGTATAGTTCTAGGTTAGGCCTGATGGTTGGTATCCGGATGAGATACTTTTGTTGTATGATTACTCTGACCAGACTGTGTACTCTGATTTATGTTTATAAACTTGTTTTATGTCAATTGTTGCGTATTTTCTAAATGAATTATTAATTGCCTGGTAAGCATACACGGTGTTGTATGTTTACGGCGGGGGACTGTCGCGACCCTTGGCCGCGGGGTGTGACAGTACATTAGTACCGATATAAGCAAATTTAATTGGGAAAGAACATGCGCACTTAAGCAGAATGGGGTATGGGAATTATTCATCTCCAGACACATAACGACGTACTTCTAACGAAATGGATCTCAATTCTTCAGACCAATCAACAAAGCAATTGAGCGGGTGCTATGCGGCTACTTGATGGCATTACAGACATTAAACAGTTGGGGACTAGCGATCAACACTCTTTTTTCCTAAAAGATTTGACAAAACTCGTGCCTTTCTACAAGGTTTCCACTAATCACCAGCAACACGCAAACTCCACCACGTGGAGATGGAAACTAAATAGATTGTTTGCAACATCTTTGCCATATAAAACATAACCACCTTACTCTAAAAAAAATCCGTAAGATGACTGGTTGCCACATTACAACCATCTTCAGCACTGTAAATAGTTTTTTTTCAATAAAAATCCATAAAATAACCGGTTGCTATCTTATCCTCAAAAAAAAATATGAGTACGACTGAACTATGTAAACACTTAAAAGAAAAAAAAAGTTCAATTAAATATAAATATAAATATACATAATTAAAAGGTAACTAAGCATTCATACAGTCTCTAACACGGCAAGGTATTTTGTAAATCTTTTGTGTGCTCGTGATAGGTTCATAGTGTAAAAAGAAAGTAAATTTCTAAAGTAAAGAAAAAACCAATGTCTAGCTACCTTTGTAAAGAGAAGTCTTGACGCACAAACTCTGTTTCACTTTTTTGCCACCAGTTCCCTCGAGAGTTCACAAAGAGACAATCAAGATGCCCCTTCTAGAAACGCATGTTTCATTCGTCTTTTAGTTTTTTTTTTTCTGTCAGAAAATTTTCACACTTTAGTCCTCAAACTTTACAATATATGTATGTTAAATCTGCCACTCTCCCAAGTGTTTGGTAGTTGGTAAGAATTCAAGAATGAATAGTATAAATTTGTTCATTATAAATTGATTAGAAATGTTGAAAGTGACAACATAAATGAAAATTGTTCTAGTACAACAAATTTTGTTGTGGATGATTAACATCCTTTGATTGAATAGTTATACTTTTTTTTTTAATTTTTATTGAGATTTTCTAAATCGAATAACAACCATACAGAAGTCTTGTTATAATTCATATTTATTAGTGAATATTTTAATTCTTACTGAAAAATAGGTCTTAAAAGCAAATCAAATATTTCCTAAATATTTTTTATTTAAAGGATGATCAAAATCAATAATTAATTTTTCTCTAAAAAAATATGATGTATTAATGGAATATTGCTCGTCATTAATATAACATAGAAGCTTAACTATTTAGATATAAATAAATGTATTTTTTTCAAACTTTATTATAACCATATAATGTTAAAAAAAATATTAATAACTCAATAAATTTATCTACAGAGAATGAACATTAGCTATTTCATACTTTAATTAGTCAAGATAATACAAAAATTAATACAAAAAATGCCTAATACGACCTCGAGTTTAATTCAAATTCGAATTAATCCAAGCTTGATAGCTAGATTAGTTTTTAACATGAATTTGATTCAAGTCGAATTATATTGAAACTCTCTTAGGGCCTGTTCGGTTGCACTCTGATTTTTACTGTTCACGTGGGAAAAAAAAATTACTCAGAGTGAATTTTTTTTCCCACGTGAACAGTAAAAATCAATTCAAACTTTTTCAGTTCTTGTACCCATTCTCCTACCCATGTGTCCGCCGAACAGGGCCTTAAGCTCAACTAATTTGCAACATATTTAGGATGTTCATATTCACAGGTCACAACATGAAAAAAAATTGAGGGAATAAAACTAAAAAATTAACTGTCATGAAAGTCCTTAATTTATGCCCGGCCAATTGTTAACCAAAGCAACTTTCTAAACATTGCTAATTTGGAAGGGACCTTTATGCCTCTTTTTTCTACTATATACAACTAGTGGCAGCTTTGATTCCATGAAAAGAATTATGAAGTGGGTCCCAAAAGTTGAATTCTGATTAATTAGATGGTTAATTAAGTGAGGTTAATAATGCACATCAAATATATATGTACGTGGCGTCCCCTATGAAAGTATGAAAGGGAGTTTCTGATATGGACTGAGTAGCTAGGCAACTATTTGATTGATGTGATTTGGACTATATATATACTTATTTATTTAACAGTATTTTCATATATTCCAAAGCTAAAGTCATTACTTGAGCTATCTGCTATCCTAATCATGCCATGATATAATTATATATGATGTTACTGTGATTTATTTGTTTAGATATATGAGGAGGGATCCGATTACAACACTTTTGAGTTACTACAAAGTTATCCCAACTATTTTATACATTTTCAAAGTCCAAATCGTCGATTTAACCTGTTTAACATGATCTTCACAATAAAATGTGCTTGCAGATAAAATTTTACATTTTTTTGAATTTTTTTACTATTTGTTAAGTATTTTACAAGAACTAGTCAAATTCATACTATTGAATTTTGTACCAATCTTAATAAATAGTAAAAAATTAATTTCAAAAATTTGATCTGCAAGCACATTTTATTGTGGAGATCATGTTCAACGGTTTTATCGATGATTTGGACTTTGAAAATGTAGAAAATGATCGGGGTAACTTTGTGGTAACTCAAAGGTGTTGTAATCGGATCCCTCCTCTAGATATATTATATATTTTTTTATATTTGTTTTGTTTTATAAACTCTCTTTATAATTTAATTAAGTTCTCTCAAACTATCAATATATATAATAAATAAATTATATATATAGTGTTATTTAATTTACTTCCTCATTTTCCCTACTAACTATGATAGATGATAAGTGAAAATAGAGAGACAAATCAAAGAATATTGTATCAATACTCATACATAAATTTAGTTTATTAGCTTAATTAATGACCAAAGGCTTCCATGTAGTTTTTTTTTGTTATTAAATAAGAATAAATAACCATATATTAGCTTGTGTGCATTTATGTTGTGGGTGCTAAATGATGATGATTGAACACATGCATGATTAACATTGTTTATCTATCATATAAAACTTAAATGGATCATTTTTTTATCAACATATATAAGAAAGTGAGAGATAATCGATGTCATGTCGAACTCGATTGTCCGCATAATTCCGATTAATCGCTTGGCGGTATCATGTCCGTCCGACGACCGCATGTCGTTATTTACAACACTGATCAATACTATGCTGGATCTGGATTTGTTACAGCCATTCTGAATGTGTTATAATGTATTACATTTCTGTGTTATAAAGATAAGAGGTCTAGGCAATCTTTGACAATAAATTTTTTAAAAATAAAATAACATGAAACTTAAAAGTGAATTTATAAATATGTTATTGGATGTATAGATAGCTTAACAATTAAATATCATACAATTTAAGTATTGTTTGATAATTAATGTATCAATAACTGTTAATTTAAATCATTAAAATTTCAAGTGGTGTACAGTTAAACATAATTTTGAAATGTGATATTTTTATAATATGTTAAATTTTTCATTTTTCATTTTGTTTTTTTAATTATTAATATTTCAAATAATAACTTGATTCCCATTATTACTAAAATATTCCCGTACAAATTATCTTCGTTATTTTATTCCGAGATTCCATTTGTAAATTAAAGTCATAATAGTGGTTACTGACATGCCTCAAAATTTGGTGTAATTAATTAATTAATGTCAAGTTGAAGGGATTGTCAACTTCAATACCCTCCAAAATGGGAAGAGGACCCCACCCCCCAGAGTTTTGTTATCTTGTGAGTTGTAACCATTGCTATGTAGCATAGTGACAAGATTCGCGTATAATATCCGAATTATATCTGAATAATTCGTTTTTTTTGTGATGCCGAACCGAACGCCGAATTATTTGGTTGACCGAACTTTGACCGAATTATATCCGAATAATTCGCGAATTTTACGAACTTTTCCCGAATTTTACGAATTATTCGCGAATTTTTCCCGAATGTTTCCCAGAAATTTTGTTTTTTGGTTTTTTTTTTTTGCTTCCTTTGTAGGACTGAGATCTCTGATCCGGATTATTCCGAATCATTCCCGAATTATACCCGAATTATTCCCGAATCACGAATTTTTTACCTCGCCGAACCTTTCCCGAACAATTAAGTTGTCACTATGCTATGTAGTTATAAAAGTTGCCGTTATTTATCCTGCAAAGTGTACTTTATCAATTATTTTTTATGTAGTTATTTTATCAATTGTAGTTGTAAACTTGTAATATCCATTGAAACCTATCAATTCAATACAGCAAATTAATAATTGCAATTATTATGCTAAATTGGAGTCAAATGTCATAAAACTCGGCCGACAGCCACATAAATAGCTACATGATTATGAGTACAGACAATCAAAATATACTCCAACCAAATCATCAATTTAAAGTTGTCTTGAAGTAGGTTTTTATGAAATGCAAAGTCTCGAATATGTCTATTCTGCTTTTTATAGGAAGTAAAATTTAACAAGTACTAATCGCTTACATTATGTATCAATCAATAAGTAAAGTTCTTTGCTTCACACTCAAGCTACTTAATTATTCACCCATTGCTGCAAATGTGTTTAGTTTATTACCGTACAATATTGAAATCTCGCATTACTTGTACATTTCATATTGGTAAAGTCAATTAGATATTTTGATTAGAGTGAGGTTACGGACAAGGGCGGACCCAGAGTGTTTCAGGGGGGCAGCTGTTCTCCTTTTGAAATTTTTTTTGCCTCTCTCTAGATGTTTGATTTGTAATTCGGGTTAAATTTAAGGTTAAAATTGAAATAAATTTGTTGAATTTTGATTGGTAATTAGAATTATAAGTTAGAGCATCAGAAATTACATGTCAAAGCATTGAAAAGTATAAATTAAAACATTATTTTTTATCGAGTATCTAATTGGTTAATGAATTTAAATCCGATTCGATATTTTTTTGCCCCCCTTGACGAAAATCGTGGATCCGCCCCTGGTTACGGATCCATATCTCTATTTGTAAAATTCAAATCGTTAAACAAGATCTTCATACATAACATGTACATGTAGATCAATTTTTTATATTTTTTAGAAACTTATTATTATTTTTCTAGATAGGTAGAAAAATAAGAGAACATCAAATCATGGATAAAAATTTCAAAATAAAATATTTAATTATTATATGAATACAACTTCAAGGTGGAAGTGCTTGCATGCAAAATACATACAACACTATTATTAAAATCGTACTAAACTAATTGTTAGACCGAGAAAAACCGGACTCGGGACTATATCCGATTCGGTTCGAAGAAGAGATCAAATAAGCATGTAAAACGGAAAAAAAAATTAAAAACAAGTGAAACAACTCAAAAGAATGGAATCAGAGTAGGTCCGATGCCCATCGGATCTACCTTGGTTCGATGGGTGTGATGACCATTCGATCTGCATCAAGTTCGTGTGCTTTGCATCAAAATCCGTGCAAGTCTATACTAATTTTCGTACGCATAGATCTTGATGCTAATCATATGATCCTAGAGCTAATTGAACCTAAATGTAGGTCCGATGTCGGACCTACTCCTATCTCCAAAAGAATCGGTTTTTAAATTTGTGAACCAACACAAAATATTGGCAGCAGTGCTACCATAGCATCCTAAGAGGAAAATAGATAACATGTGAAAGAAATTATTATGTGGACAATTGTGTGTTGTTTTTTTTTTGTGTTATGTCACTTTTTTTTAAAAATAATTATGTGTCTGTGAATGACCAAATAGTCGTCACAACGTTATTTTTGCGTTATATCACTCTTACATTTTTATAATCTATTAAAAGTACATTATTTAATATTGTGTGAGAATTTTTACTATATAAAATATGATAATTTTTATAATAACACTTGTATCTCATAAATACATATGTATTTAAAATTATCAGGGATCAAACCGGTTGACTCATCGGTCCGATCAGTTAAATCGCTAACTCGGAACTTTACCAGGTTGATGTCCGGTTCAATTCTGATAACATTGCTTCTAATTGAAGAGAAAGAAATATAATGCTAAAGCTATTCGATCAAAATGAGAAGAAAAAAAGGGAACAAAAAATGTACATGATATAATATAGCTACAAGTTAAAAAAAAATTGGAAAAAAAGATTAACATCACCTAATTAGTAGAGTGCATGATGACATATTAGAGTTTATTAAGCGAGGGATCATAGCATCTTTCTAAAGTTGCATCATTTTATGGAATAATACATCTCATATAAGAGAGAGCGATAGAATTAATATTTTAAAAATACCATTATTTATCTAAGTTCCTTTCTGTTAGTACATGGTGCCGTTTGATGCCTAAAAGTAAATTCCATGTATTATTTTTCAATTATTTTGTATTATTTTTCACTTCTTTTGTAAAAAAAGAAAAGGGAAGAATAATATCACTTTGCAAAGAAATTCTCACCTTTAGTTATCTACAAAGATGATTCATGTATGTACATTCGAATTTCGAATATATGATATTTCATTCAGAGAGCATTATCTTAACTACTTGTTCAAAAATTAATTATTCAGTAGTTTATTTTATTTATCACCCGCTACATGAAACCTTACACATATATTAGTCAAAACAATTATGTCAGACGTAAAATCTCCATCTTTTATTCTTCTACCCCACCTCTTTTTTATGTTCATAAAAAAAAATTATTCAGGTTTCAAACTTACGATCTCCCAAACAAAAAGTGTTGTCAAATGATCACACGTCTACTTTAGTACTTGTGAGGCATAAGCAACATATTACCAAGCAAATGATATTAATGCTATAATTCTAATGATCTTTTAGATAACTATAACCTCCAATGCATAATCATGGCTCCAAGAATATAACAAATTAATTAGAAACGCTAACAAATTTAAAGAATGTACGGAACCTAGCTATAGAATAAGCATCCAAGCATCTCTCGTGTTAATATTTTGCATAATATTATATTCTAAAAAAGTTAATGGAGCATGATGCCACAATTTTATCCAAGAGATGTATATTATTAATTCCAACCTTTTAGACTATGTATATATGAACAATAAAAATATAGTTCATATATAATTAAACAACCAAAAAAGGCTTTGCACACCTGAAACCCTTTGGCACATACACCATGGGCCTACAAGGTACTTGTGTGAACCAACATGGACACATTATCCTTTGCTCTCTCATCTTATGTGTTCCCCACTTAACACCAATCATTAATCTTTTCTTTGAAAGAACAATTATTAATTAAGCTAGTTAGATAAAGTTATACACAGATGCCATGGAACTACAAGCAAAGGCATCAAAAAGCACTCAATGCAAACATCTTATTTCTTTGGTTCTCTTAAAAATCATAGCCGACTGGCGACTCTACAGCCTGTGTTACTTTTTGGAAGTACATGCGTTTGGAAACGTGGGTTAATGTTCTTAATTAAACTTGTTTAATTAATTAATGAATGCTTCCGCCATTTTTGGTCCCATTCACACACATTACTTTTGCCACGTTGAAGAGAGATGTTCTTTTAATTGTCACAACTCCATTGTAAATTAAATTAAACTAGTTTTATTTGTTTCATATAGAAAGTATTGAACCGAATTTAGTATCGATGCGATGAAACGGGTGCTGCGTCAGGGGCGGAATCAGAAAATTAAGGTAGAAAACTCAATAAATAAGTCTTATGTAATTTCATATAATAAGGAGACTAATAATATATTTTTTTGAAAAAAATTAAAATTTCAAAAGTCGAGAGTTCGAGCCCTCTCATGACCTTCTTGGTTCTCAAAATATATATGAAGATTTTCTAGAGGTTTAATTTTGGACATTATATATTGGTTAAATAAAAGTTTTGAAATTATACGATCAACTAATAACATGTTTAATTTCTTTTAAATTAATTTGAAAATTTTGTGAAAAGAGTAAATTACACAAATGATCCTTAAATATCACTCATTTTATTATTTTATTTCTAAAGTTTTGATCTTCATATCTTGTAACTTGTATAATTAGACCTACTATTTTCATTGGTAAAAAAGAAAAGAAAAGGTAAATAAGATCCATGCTTTATAGAGTGGGAAAAATGACACGGCGGAGCCGGCTCTATCACGGAACAACACTGTTACGGCATAGAACGGCATGGCACACGTGTCAGTTACGTGCCGTGAATCGCGTGTCCCGTGCTGTGACTATTCGCGTATCGTGCTTATATTTTGAAACTTTGGCACGGCACGACACGTAGTCATGCGAGTCACGTGCAATTAGGACCATTAGATATTGATTTAATGGTGAATCTTGAATAAACTAATCTAAATTATAATTAAATGGTCACGCGAATCACGCGAGTCACATATGGTCAGGGCACGTTTAGGCACGGCATAACTCACGTGGCATGATCATTCGCGTGCTGTGACCACCCCTTGATATTTTGGTTACAGCACGATACGACACGAGATCAAAGCCACGGCACGTTTTTTCCACTCTACATGTTTATATCATGTTATAATTATATTTTAGATAAAATATACATAAATATTTTTTTAGTTATATTATAATAATAATAATTATTATTATTATTTTTTTATCGTTGTTGGTACATGTTGTCATATGCCACATCTCGATAGGGACAGGGCTTAGAACAATACTTTTGAGCTTTCGCATCCATATGATGGCCTAGTAATCTATGGCACCAACAAAAATAAACAAAAACAAAGCAAGCCACATAGCTCAGCAAACGATTCCTTGTAAGTGATTTATTAGTTATATCATGATTACCAAATAGATTAAATCCAAACAAATTTATTAAATTATTCCTGTTAAATTGGCAATAATAATTGGGTCTACGTTTTTGGTAAAATAATTCCCTTAAGAAGTGATTCCATTACTTCTCTTTAAAAAAAAAATGAAGTCCTGTTATCTCGTTAAATAGGCCACTAAAATTTAATACTTATCAATTAAAAAAAACAAATAAAAAATTCAATTCTTAGCAAGAAAAGGGAGAATGAAATCCGCTGCTCTCCAAAAAACCCTACTATCCCTCCTGTCATTTCTACCTCTCTCCTATTTCTCTCTCTCTTTTCTCTCTCCTCCTCTTTTGAAGAGAGATGGACAGAAAAGTAGAGAGTACCCGCTGCTATTCTTCTTAGAATAGCAGAGAGTCGGATCCGAAAAAGGGAGGAGGGGAGTAGTGTTGGCGTTTGCATGTAAGAAATGAGTTGTAACTTTGTTTTAAGAAGAATAGCAGCAGAGTCAGATCCGAAAAAGGGAGGGGAGTAGTGTTGGTGTTTGCATGTAAGAAATGAGTTGTAACTTTATTTTATAATTAATTCAATTCTTAGCGGCCACTGTCAAGCTTTTTTTTTTTTTTTAAAGGAAGAAGAAAAAGCTTGTTAAGGGGAGGCCACGTTAGTATCTCTCTGTTTTTTTTAAGCTTGAATTTTACAAATTAATTTTCACATAATAAATATTAGAAATAAATCTAAAAATATTTTTCATATAAAAATTAAATTTGTAGGATGTTACATCAAACTAAATAAAATATTTGTTTACAAAAGTTATTAAAAGTTTACGATGTTACATTAAAATCAATAAAAGATTATAGAAATTATGGATATTGTCAACGTGAATGAGATAATGATGTGTAAATTTGTTTTCAATTGCATAAAAATTCTCATTTGTGCTTATTAATTCAAATGCAAATACCATGCATGCATACCCTTTAAATTCAGCAAATATAATTTGATCCCTGAGATATGATGATGAAACCCATTGATTCTCTTTTCTAAATTCAGCAAATATAATTTGCTTCCCTGAGATATGATGATGAAATACTGTACTTTTATTAAATTATTTGGGTTGACGTTTTTGGGAAATTTTTTATTGGTAGAAATTAATAGAAAAGAAGAGAGAGAAATCAAAAGAGTACATTAGGTTTTATATTGGTAGAAAGATCGGTAAAATTCTTACTGATCTAAAAACGAGTTTGTTTTTTTTCTTTCATTTTTTCTAGTAAAATATAATTTAAAAAAAATAGATAGAGTATCTTAAAATTGAGATATAATAGAAACATTCAATCTAATTTTTGAATTTTTTTCATATTTTACTATAAATATAATATAAGAATTCCCTCCATCTATACATCAGATTAAAAAAAAAAAAAAACTAAGTTATGATCGGTAGAATTCCTACTGATTCAAACTTTTTTATTTTTTAGATCGGTAATAATTTTATTGATCTTTCTACTAATGTAAGAACTAATGTACTCTTTCTATTTCTCTCTCTTCTTTTCTATTAATTTCTAGCAATAAAAAATTTCCCGCAAATTGAGACGAGTACAGATCCAGCTCTGGTGGCTTTGTCCGATTATAACCGTTGCCAATTTGCCATCGAGCAGCGTTGTTAGTGCGTCCTGTTATAACATGGGGTTTAATTCATAGATACCAGACAAATATTCAATTCATACTTGTTATGAACAACCAAATAATGAAGAGGGATGCTTCGGTGGACATAAGGATCTATTTGTAAAATGAACATATTTTCATTTTCAAAGTTCAAACAGTCGATCCGACCATTCAACATTATCTCCATATTAAAATGTACTTGAAGGTCAAATTTTACATTTTTTTGAATTTTTTTACTATTTATTAAGTATTTTACAAATTCAATGGTCTGAATTTGACTAGTTTTTGTAAAATACTTAATAAATAGTAAAAAAATTCAAAAAAAATGTAAAATTTGACCTCCAAGTACATTTTAATATGGAGATAATGTTGAACGGTCGGATCGACTGTTTGAACTTTGAAAATGAAAATATGTTCATTTTACAAATAGGTCCTTATGTCCACCGAAGCATCCCTCATTAAGCATAGTATTTTGATCTTTTGCAGGGGCATAAAATGAACAACTGTACTTTTATTAAATTATTTGGGTTGACGTTTTTAGAAGCAGGACCTACGCAAATTGAGACGAGTACAGAATACAGATCCAGCTCTGGTGGCTTTGTCCGAGTATAGCCGTTGCCAATTTGCCATCGAGCAGCGTTGTTAGTGCGTCCTGTTATAACATGGGGTTTAACTCATAGATACCAGACAAATATTCAATTCATACTTGTTATGAACAACCAAATAA
Source organism: Carex kokanica (assembly GCA_025461125.1). NCBI lineage: Eukaryota > Viridiplantae > Streptophyta > Magnoliopsida > Poales > Cyperaceae > Carex > Carex kokanica. The sequence continues at coordinate 630,806 of JAJGRX010001484.1, forward strand.
TGAAATGGACTGTACGTATGGCCTCATGCAATACATTCATTGTAATTCAAGAGTAATCCAATTTGTCGTCCTCCACCGCTCCACAGGGAGGGGGAAATTCATATCATTTAGTTAATTTAAATTTTGAATTTAATGCTTTTAAGTCGTAAGTTTGAAATTTAGACAGAGGAAATCTCTTATCCATATTAAATGTTGAGTAACTTGATTTTCAATTTTTATTCACAAAAAAACATAAATTTTGATTTTAGTTCCGTACCGTTCAATCTGCTTTAGCACGAGTATTAAAGATGTTTCATGCATTTCATCTTAGACTGAATTGATATGAATTCTAATTAAACGAATTTTGATCGAATGGTCTGGATCTAAATTCAAAATTTGAGTTACTTCAGAGGATCCAGACTCGGAAGGGGGAATTCGCATCCTCTCAAATATCTCATATTTGACGTGTTTTCTTGAAAAATCTCAACTGTTCAAATATGTCTGCACGAATCTCAAAGCACAACTAATACTGGCTCCTGTGTTATCCTCGAATAGGCACCGGATACGTCGGTCACGTAAAATATGAGATATCTCAGATAATACGCACTCAGGAAGGAGGAGGGAATTCAGATCTAATTCGGTACCGGACGGTAGAATTTGCAAATTCATACCATTCTTTAACTTGGTACGATCTCAAAACAGACCCCCCTATATCTACTTTAGGCACCGAATACCAATCGTTCGGCTGGGATCGTACCGCGTTATTTGTAATTCGGTGGGGGTACAGGGAGGATACAGACTCATGGGGCACTCGGAGTTGTCCGATCCGTATCAAAATTTTGTGTAGACAACTTTAAATTAGTGCATCAAGATTCGTGAACAGGTAATCCATACTAACTGAAAGTTGATGCACGGATCTTGATACATGTCGGACGGCTCTGATCTAAATGTGGTCCAATGCCCATCGATCTGCCCCGATTCTTTTAAATATGTATTGGATTAAAATTGTTTAGGCGGACATTCCATCTGTTTGATTAACAGGTAAATTAATGGATTTAATAAGCGTGGATGTGTTAATTAGTCCACTGGTAACATGTGGTCAGGCCTTTTATCTTTTATTCGGTCGTACAAATAACTTAATTATTGGAGGAGGTAATTGCAAATTAACCAGGCCACGCAATATCCAGTTTTATATCGGTTGAACAGAACGAGGTTTCTCTTTACTAAACAGAAAGAAATACAATTAATTTTCGATTTTTTTTATGTTAGTTCTTCTTGTAAATTGAAGTTAAAAATATGAGTAGTATAATTTTAGTTCTTTTTTTTGGTAATGACTTTCATCACTCAGAATAAATTGCCTGGGCCCCATCTAATATATGATTCACACTTCATACGAAAAAGAATGAATCATGTATATTAAATAGTGAATTATGTACCAATGTTAAATTAAAAAATAAATCAAATCATCACCCTTTTGCTAATAGTTATAAAAAAATTATAGGAGATTAAATTTGTGTTGTACATGTCGTGATTTTGATCATGTGATGTGTCGTGTTATGACCAAAATAGTAAAGAGTGGTCACATTATATGAATAGTTACGTAGTGATCAAACGTCAGTATACATAGATATCAGAATGCACATTATTGGATACGGTTAAGATATAAACCATATGTATGTCATATTCTCGTGCATAACTGCCTTACAAATGTTCATTCTTTCATTTTGCATAATCAATTAGCATTCGCACATTGCACGTTGTCCAACACACGCGCGCGCGCAAGCACGAAGTGATCGAGTTTTATTTCCACATTCTTTCAATCTTGATCGTCCGATCAAGATCTAACGACCTGTTCTAAATCGTGACTGGTGTTTTGTAACCGTTTTGTACCATATTATGTGTTGTCATTTTTGTCGAGAATCAGTCACAACACATGAACAATTACGGCACATAATACACAAATTACAACACATAACCGACACAGATACCATGTTGTTATGTGACATAACTAAGTCAACTTCAACCTGTATTTTTTTTTACTCTAATTATATGTTTTTTCCTAATAAACTGTCTATATATATATTTTTTAAAAAGAATAAACTGCTCGTAGGCTGGTAATAATCGGGGACAATAAATTAAGAGCTTAAGGAGCACTAAGAAACCGATGTTCAGTTGTCTTAATTCATGAGTGAAAGCTAAAAAAGTAAGATAAATGAATGAATAGAGGTGCCTTAAGGTCTGAACAGAGAACTAAGATATGAACAAAAGAAAACTAAAGAGGATAATTTTAATCCGCACTAAATAATCAGTGCTCCGACTAAATAACCTAAAAGAAACAAATTAAATCTTAAGAAAACTTAATCCGTTAATGCCGAACAAAGCCGATAATTCGTGTGACACCGTTTGGGGGCAAATCGTGACTCATCAAGAGTCTTGTCTCTCAGATCTATGGATACTGCATGTCGCATGTCTGCATGTGATTCGCTGACGGTTACTCTTAGTCAAATGTTAGTGGGCCCCAAATTCGAATCATTTAAACCATTTATTGGCTAGAGACTAGAGAGTTTGTCTAGGATCTTATCATGCACTACAAAGGCCCCTCCCTTGTATCAATACATGTAGCTATCTATTACGTTTGTTTCATGGTCATTGAAAATTGTAAAACTAATGATCATGAGCCATGAGCTTGTCAAAAATGTTATCATGTCGATCTATTATTAGGTGAGTTTAGAACTAACTATTTTAGATTGATCATTCCTTAAAATTCAATGTGATATAATTAAATTTCCATGACTAAAAGGCTGAGGCCACAGTAGATCTGATCAAGAGGTCCCTTGGGTCAAGTGGGACAATCCAGCTCACCGATGCCTTTTCTATTCTTTGACTTGGTTTGAAGTCATACCTATAGCGCGCACCGGTCACGGGCTTCCATTCTCACAAACAGAAGTTTGAAACACTGTTGTAAATAACAACGTGTGATTGGACGGACAGAATATTGTTAAGCAATTACTTGATATGTAATTGATTAATTAAAATTTTACGAATAATTTTGTATTTTTTTGCAGTTATATATATGAGGAGAGATTCAATTATACTCTTTGTTTTGACACATCTTGACATTGTTTTTTTATAGATTAATTTTGCGATTTCAAAATCCAAACAGTCGATCTGAATCGTTCAACATGATGGATATATTAAAATGTGCTTGGAGATCAAATTTTATATTTTTATGAATTTTTTTACTATTTATTAAGATGGTTACAAAATCGATGTTTTTCAATGGTCTGAAAACAACGATTTTGTAACCATCTTAATAAATAGTAAAAAAAATTTAAAAAAATATAAAATTTGATCTCCAAGCACATTTTAATATATCCATCATGTTGAACGGTTTGGATCGACTATTTGGACTTTCAAATGGTAGGTGTCTAAATGTGTCAAAAAAAAAAGATGTAATCCGATCTCTCCTCTCTCTATATATATATACTTGGAATAATTAAAAATAATTATTTTAACTTAGTTTTATTGTTAATTAATAAAACATTTTGAAATTGTGACGTAGAAAAATTTACATAAGACAAGACAAAATATAATATATATATAACAGATAACTGCAAAAAAAAAGAATAATAAAAAAGACCAACTAATTAGTCGTATAAATAGAAATAGACGATTCATAGCGGTTTGGTTACCGTCAAAGATTAATCGGCCAATGAGTCGGACTAAACGGACATTTTTTACTATATTGGTTTGAAGTTGAAGGTTTATCCAGCTAGTTGCGAACCTATACCGCTAGTTTTCAGTTGGATTGAAAGTTTATCCAACTGGCCCGTACTAATAAATTTAGTTAATGTTATGGATTCATATTTTCATTTTTAAAGTCTAAATAGTTGATGTGAACCGTTCAACATGATCTTCAAATGAAAATGTACCTGCATATTAAATTTATACTTTGTTGAAATTTTTTTTGCTAATTTTTAGATAGTTAGAAAATCATTTGATTTGAAAATACTGGAGCATCCAAAAGCAGATAATTTCTATTTTTCTAAAAAATACCAAAAAAATTAAAAATAATATGAAATTTGCTCTTCAAGTACATTTTCATATAGAGATCATGATTAACAGTTCAGATCGATTATTTAAACATTGAAAACAAAGATATAGATTTATTTAAAGAGTCGGTCTGTAATATGCGTATTACCATAGCCTCACTCAACCATTAATTATGTTCTCTCAAAGAAAATATTAATTATTGGATCTAATCCATATCATCAAGTGAAGAGATGTGATTACACATTGTACATCGAGTTACAAGAGAATGCAAATGAAACTATGAGGTTTGTTGTTAGATCAAACCATATTTGTTGTTTTAATTAAAAAGAAAATCGGAATTTTATTAAAAAATAATAAAAATGACACATAAATTTTATAATTATTTTAACTAGAGGACTTGGTCACTCCTGGCCCCTTTAAATCCATTCCTGATAAATTGAGTAATTTTTTTTTTTTGTTACGTAGTATTGTGTATTGACTTAATTAATTTTATATAATCACCTCTATAATAAAACGGCAGTAGAGTCTCCAACGAAGATTAATTAACAATTTGCATATCAAATAATGTGACAAACCCTCCCCAAGGTGTGAACGCGGGGTTGTAACTTTAGAAGAGAGAAAAAAATATTACAAATAAAGGAGATGATAATGTACAAACAAACTCATTCCCTTGGAATTATATATTCCAAAATTGATGGTAGGGGAAGATTGCTTCTTCGGCTATATCACACATGCACAGAATTAGGTTAGAATGCTCCCAAGTGCCAAGTTGCTCATAGGATACATAGGCCAATTTTGGTCAAACAAGTATCCACCTCTATAGTCGTTTGACCTTTGTCAATCAATAATCTAAAATAATATGTGTGGGTTGTTATGAGGCGACCAATTTCATGTATATGTCGCTAAAGATTGACATGTTTAATGTTTTAAAAATGACATTTGCTACATTTTTGCTCTTGCTCATCAAGGGGTAAACGATGAAATATATTGTGTATTTGTTACACTTATATTAAAATTTTGATATAATTCCTATAACAATGTCTTTACTAAAATGCCTATAAGTGCAAAGTAAAGCTTGAGATTGATTTAATCCAAGTCGTTTAGCACACTGACACTACTAGAATTTGCATTATTAACATTGATAACTAAACACAATAGCATCTTTAAATAATCCTCATGCAATTGATATTTTTTGCATGTGAGCGCAAAGTAAACTGTATGGACTAAAATTTTTAGCTCGTGCAATTAATGTAACTACCTATGCAATTGACAAGTTATATACCCATGTAAATGCATCTCCAAAATTTTTTAATTTCAAAATTAATTTCCACCAATCAATAATACCATTTTGCTACAAAAGATGTATTAATTAAGATTATATATATATAGTGATATATTAAAAAGGACTTACTTTTTTTGAAGATTTACCTTTATGCAATATATTAAAAAAAATTATCTTAAGACTTACTTTTTTGCAATATGCTTGTGCTCCACGAAGGAAGATGAGAAGAAAAAGAAAAGGAGAGGGCAGAGTAAACTATTAACTTCCTTAACATTCTGATTTGAAAGTTACAAAATTTAATTAGTTTTTATATAGAGTTTACTTTCTGACTTTTTCCCTCCTCTCTTATTCCTCTAAAAATTTAATATTTTGAAGTAAGTAAACAGTGTCCGATCAGGTTGAGTTACCTCTCCTCTCCCCTCTCCTCCTCTCTTCCTCTTCTGAAGCACACACTTCAATAAAATTTAAACATAAGCTGTTTATTTATTTGACATTGTGTCACATCACTATTGGTTCGTTTTGAAATAAATAAATAAATAACTTCATCAAGTCAACAACTATAGCTAGTTAATTAACTACGAATTAAGGCGTGAGTAATAATATGAGACGATTTTAATTTTTTTTTAAATTTTAAATTTTTTAATTTGACATTACATATAAAATAATTAATTTAGTTTCACAGTCCTTCAACCTTCAAGTCGGAATTAACATCCACTATTTCATGTTAACTGTTGACAGCCGACTGCCTAAATGACAATAGGGATCCGCTTTAATTTCCGTGCCAGATTAAAAATGGACGACTCTGATCTCATTCAGGTCTTACACTGGATCTGGATATGAAATTGGTACAGCTGGTCAACTGGTTCTGTAGCATCTGACTCACTACCACTACGAAAGGGAATGAGAGTAGGTCCGATGCCCATCGGACCTACCTTGGTTCGATGGGTGTGATGACCATCCGATTTGCATCATGATTCGTGTGCTCTGCATCAAAATCCGTGCAAGTCTTATCAGTTTGCGTGCGCATAGATCTTGATGCTAATCGTATGGTGATAGAGCTAATTGAACCTAACTGTAGGTCCGATGCCCATCGGACCTACTCCTATCTCGAAAGGAAGACAAGAAAACCTGGCTGTGTAAATAAATTAACAAGACAAGATTAGAGAGAGAGAGAGAGAGACAGAGAGAGAGAGAGACGGAGAATAGAAAAGAAAAGAAGAAGACCGTTGAAAAACGGCCACAAAATCCAACCAAGGGCTGCCTTAATTTTCAACTCCCCTTGTGGAAACTGACCCATAACCTCTGTTTTCTGGAGTCTCCGCCTCCGGCCGCTGCCACCAATTCACCATTGTTTTATATTTTTTTTCCATCCATCATTTCTTGTTTGCATGTAACACCCTGTGTTAACTTGTATTTGCAAATCAGTCCTTAAAAACATGTTCATAAAAGATGAATGCACATACAAATCTATTTTACTAAATCAACCTACAAATAAAAATCGTATGCTCTCTTCGGATCCAATCTGCTGAAATCCGAGATCATCAACAGTAACTCTGAAATTTCTGAAATTCCGAATCCAGCATTGAATTATTTGGAGATGCGTACACAGAAAAACCAATTATTTCGAGATGCGTGCACAGAAAAAGTTGGACGGTTGGATCTCGAATTTCAGAAATTTCAGGGTTACTGTTAATGGATCTCAGATTTCAGCTCATTTGAATCCTACTCTCTTCATATATAATAACTAAAGACAAAACTCAAATAGAAGTCCATTTTTTTTATGTAGAGAAAGTTTGCTTTCATCTTTATTTTATAATTTAAAATATTATTTAAACGAAAACTATAAAATTATAATTGTATTCTTCATTATATAAAGAAGGCGTGCCATATTTCCAACAATAGATTTTTTTTTTTTTTTTGTAAATGTTAAAGTTGTGTAGACAAAATGCACACTTCAAAAGTGTTCGGGTTCTAAACAGAATATAACAGAAACAAGGGTGTAATTGCAAAATAAAAGCTTCTAGACTTGTCAACGTTAACTACAAGATTAGAGCATTAACTAGTAGACTAAACCAAGAAGTATATTTTTAGTTAGTTAATTTATTATTTGGAAGCACGTGATCTTCTAGAAAAAAAAGGATCGTAGTTTTTTTTAAGCGCTAACGGCTAATATGGAAAAGATTGACATGGAAAATGATCGTAGTTTTTTTTAGTTGTTAGTTACCAATTGTTAATTATCAAGTCACTTTTACTCTGAAATACTACATAGATATTTGTATATCTATGTATTAATGCTACCTTGATGCGTTCCTAACTTAATGAGACATCTTTCATTATCATTATCAAAATTAAGGACTTTGATTTATTCGACTTGTTATTAATTTTTATTTATTTTTACAAAACGAAGTCTCTTTTTTTTTTCTTTTTTTTTTTAAAGGTCAGTGACAATTGTCACCAAGGATTTAAATAGCGTTTATCGCATCATAGCGGAACGGTTAAAAAAACGGCGCTATGCACATATAGCGCCGATAGCGCCATAACTTTTATGGTCTGAAAAAGCCATAGCGCCGCTATTTAGAACCCTGATTATCACCAACAATTGTATAGATATAAAAAAGTTAATTACAATTTACAAGGTCCTATATTCTAGTCTCCTAAACACCCTTTGCAGTAATACTATTTCTCAAATGTAATCACTAAAAAGCATACAATACAAATTCGCAAAATCTAAGATCCTAATCCCTCGAACAAGTTTAGGCAAAGACTTGTCGGTTGTGAACATCCATAGCTGTCTCATTAATTAGTATGTGCACAGGCTTACTCTCACTCGAGAACGCTCTCCTGTTTCTCTCCTTCAACAGAGCCATATGTTAGCCGCCCAAACTATGTCTCACCGCTTTCGCAATTGCTTGAGCACAAAACAAAGTCTCTTGATAGTAATGATGCAACTTTTTATAGTTTAAAAATATTAAACAATCAATATTTTTAGTGTTAATACCTAGAAGTATCTAGAAGCATCTAAAATATGATGAGATGTACCGAAATCTTTTAATAAAAAAAATAAAAAATCAAAGTAGAATTTTGTTGTTTTTATTGACTGTAAGAGAGAACTGAGGGGACCTGATGAACCGAGGTGGTCTGATTTCCAATCTAAATCATCCGATTTATATTACAATTTGTGTGTATTTGATATGTACAAATCTTTATACATATCAGATGACACTAACATGCATGACATCTGATAGAATTTGATTCGATGTCCATCGAACAATCCCTCATCCTCCAAAAACTGTTTTCCAAAATATTTATAGTATTTTAGTATTTGATATGAATTTGCTTGTCGCAGGTATATGATTCGTTTATTCTCTCAATCGTTTTTGCCAAGTAAACTTTGATTACCTGTCTATCTCCAACAAAACACTAACTATTTCTCCTAGGAGATATTTTTTTTTCCTTTTTCATGATTTTACCTGTTTTTGGTTGTATCAAACTAACTAGGATTTAGTAACAATTGATGGTAAACTCGAAGAATTTTATATATTGTTTTCCGGTAGATATCAAATTCATTATCAATTACATGTTCTTTTGATGGATCCAAATCTGCTGAAATCTGAGATCATCAATAGTAATTCTAAAATTTCTGAAATTTTGAATCCAGCCATTGAATTGTTTCGAGATGCGTACACAGAAAAATTAGTTGTTTCGAGATACGTGCATAGAAAAAATTGGACGGCTGGATCTCAGATTTTAGAAATTTCAGGGTTACTGTTTATGGATCTCGGATTTCAGTTGATATGAATCCTCTTTTGATAAGTTTAGTTATAAATGAACTTTATGTCATTGTACTATATTTTTTTAGATAATATGAATCAATTTTTTTTAACTTCAATTACTTATAAAAAAAATTCAATTGAATTTCGAACATACAATCTCTCAAACAAATAACATTATTTTAACTACTAAATCAGACTAGTTCTCTATTATGTTTTAGTTATTCCATTTTATTACATCAAATTAAAAATTTGATATTCCGATTGAGGTAAATGCGCCCAAAACAGAGGTCCATTTTAATAACTAAAAACACTGCTCTGTTTTCAACTCTTACTAACAGTAAGCAGAGATTGCTATTTGACCTTTTATTTTGCATCTTTCATTAGTAAAAAAAGAAAAGAAAAAGAAAAAGAATCAGAAAACAAAAACAACCCAATTGATCGGGTCTACCTTCTCACCCCTTGATTCCTTAAAAAATATGATCAATGTTGTTACACAAGTCTAATTACACACAAATCCCACTAATTAGAGGGAGGTCAAACTTCAAAGGTCTCACGCTGTTTCCGAGTTAACAAAGCGGATGCCTCCCTTTTCTTTTGGCTTTAATAACACTGGATTACATTAAACTAATCCTCCCCATTGCGGGCGTGCTCCCTCACATGCTTCATTCATTTCTATCTCCTCCTCTCCATTTTATTCAAAACTGGAGATGTCCATTCCTACTAATAGAGTTCTGGAAGTATCCATTTTTTAGTTGGAAAATTGAGAAGATAAGAGAACATTTCTTTTCGGCTTAGATCCCCTGCTCTATAAAAGCCCCCTCAGATCTCTCCCGCCAACATCACATAGTTCCAATTCCTTCCCAATCCAAAATCAATCAACCCAATCATCAAACAAAAATTCTCTCTTCAATTTCTCCTTAACTCACTCTCTCTTTCTCTCATCAAGGACAGAAATCAGAGAGGTCAACACCAGAAAGAGATGGACTTGATGGGAAGTGAAACTATTTCTTCAATGGAGGAGTTCTTAGGAAGTGAAACTATTTCTTCAATACTAGATGTTGATGGAAGCACCGGTACATGTTTCAAGTCGCCGACGCCTCCACCGACCGATGACGATTCGGATTTGCGAAGGGGGCCATGGACAGTTGAAGAGGATTTAATTCTCATGAATTATATCACCGCTAATGGCGAGGGACGATGGAATTCACTCGCTCGCTGTGCAGGTACCGATCGAACACATACCATCGATCTCGTTACGAAATTATCTCATTCTGTCATTAATAATTTCATTGAAATTTAATGTACGGAAGTCATGCAATTATTCCATGGATTTTAGTTCAAATAATTCACACTTGAAAGTCTTTATCAACCCAGTTCCCATACACACTAGACTTGCTCTTTTTGCATGTGCGTATAATATTAACATAAGGAGAGAGAGTTGGAAAATTTAACTTGATACAGTGAGAAAGCACTAGCTGTAGATAAAAGTCCATAATACAACAAAAATGGTTTAATCAGAATATATTCTCTTTTTATTTTCTTCTTTTAGAAGGCATTCCTTTCTATTATATATTGTACTTACTGCACTTATATATAGTAGTTATGTATAATAGACACTTAAATTCATTAAATTGTTTTATGTATATAGGTCTCAAAAGAACTGGTAAGAGCTGTCGTCTCAGGTGGCTTAACTACCTTCGCCCCGACCTCCGCCGTGGCAACATCACCCCGCAAGAGCAACTCCTCATACTTGAACTCCATTCACGCTGGGGCAACCGGTAAGCTAACAATCCATAATTATTTAGTTACTACATATATATCATCAGATACTTAATTAAGAACATAATTGTTTTAGAAGCATGCATGTAAATTAAAGTTATATATGTTTCAATTTGTGTAGGTGGTCAAAGATTGCACAACACCTGCCGGGCAGGACCGATAACGAAATAAAGAACTATTGGCGGACCAGGGTGCAAAAGCACGCAAAGCAACTCAAGTGTGAGGTGAACAGCCAGCAGTTCAAAGATATCATGCGGTACCTCTGGATGCCTCGCTTAGTCGAGCGCATTCAGGCAGATGCCAGTGCTTCTTCCTCTGCCAAAATCGACCCAAGTGCCAGTTTATTGCCGATGGATTCTGCAAATCATGAATTCGACCAAATGAATCAGAACTTGAACCCTAGCCCTGAGATTTCAACCACAACCGGCTCATCGTGTGACTCGGTCGGAGTTCAATTATGGTCAGCCCCAGTTTCAAATTCATGCTTCACCGACAGTTGTGCCGGTCAGACGATTGAACATAACTACGGTTACGGGGCCCAGGAAACACAGTTCACCGAGAGTTGGTCGGATTCGTTTACCAGCATGTGCGGTTACAACGACATCGGGTTGCCTGATTTCGAGATGGGGGGTTTGGGGGACAATTTTTGGAATGTGGAGGATATCTGGTTAAGTCAATAGATTCAATCAATGAGATTGTAAAGAGTATACAAACACATAAAAAAGGAAAGAAAAAAAGTTATAAACCAAAATAGTAGAAATGGGAGGGTGATTGGATATTAACTTTGTAGAAATTTTTTTCTCTCTGTGTTTTTTTTCTTTTTAATTTTGGGAGGTTGGGGAAACGGGGTAGACCGGTTTCCTTTACATTGTGAGATACTGAGATCATTAACGGTCTTTTACTAAATTCTTTTGATTTAGATGTGTTCTTTTAATTTGTAATAAATAGTCTGGAAAAGATTGATGCGGATATATAATCTATTGATAGTTCCACAAATAAACAAAAAAAAAAAAAAAAAGGCTGGTGCAAATTTTGTGTGTGTTTACGGCTATTAATTCTTGATGGTACATGATAAAAAATTACTCAATTATATGAGACTACAATTTCTTCTTTTTAGTATTTGTCTATCATCTAACAATATTTTAACAAAGAAATCTCAATTCTTATTTACAAGAAGTTATAATTAGTTAGAATTGTATTTTTATTATAAATTTAAAATTGTTTTGGCCCAAAAAATATTGCCGAGGTAACTTTGAATTTGAATCTGGATCGTCCGATTAGAATCAGCACAAATAGTTAAGGGATCTAGCAAATTTTGATCGGATGGTCCAAATTCAAACTCAAAGTTTGAGTTACCTTTTTTTTTCCACATTTTTAATACTTGTTGAAATTAATAATTTCTAAAAAAAATTAAATAATGAGTTAGTATTAATTATTGGAGTGTTTTATTAGCGCAATTGGTGGAGGTCTCAATCAATCTTACTGTGTACATCATGATTGGGCGCATGTAAGTTGTCTTTATTGTTTAATATAGGCTAGTTGTTACTTGTAGGTAATGGAAAATGGCAACTTTTGCCTTTTCTACATTAAAAGTTTCCTGTTTAATCTCTTGTCACAATATTATTAGGTAGATTCACAAATGATGTGATTAGAGTTTACGAAAGAACAGTTTGCTATGAGATATGGATGGAAAATTTTTTTTTTTTTTTTTTTGGGCCATAGCAAAATATCTTCAGATAATTGAGAATTTATTTATAGTAACTTTGTAAATACAACAATGATTACTACACGTCATCACAAGAAAAAAAATATATTTATTAATTAATACTAGCCTTTTAATTTATACAAGTGGATTTGAATCAAATATTTTTACAGTCAGTGGCAAAATAAATCACACCTGTTTAACTTTTATTATTAAAATAATTATTATTTGCATCCAATTATTCATGATATTTACAATCAGAATAATATATAGTTTTCAATTAGTAACGAACAAAAAAGTAATGTTCAATAATAAGTATAATAATAACATCAAATTTAGTTATTTATATAACAAGAGTTGTATCACAATCTTTGATCTCTGAATTAATATATTTAATACAAATTATCTATTTCTATCTCCTAAAAAAGTAAACCGGCAAATTATTTGTTTCTATCTACTAAAATGATATAAATACAAACTTCAATGCATGTTAGAATTACTATAAATACACTAAAAAGTTTGCGAGAAATGTTAAAAAAAGAACAACAATTAGACATTGCCGGCCGAAATTTTTTTAGTTACCACAGTAAAAAATAGAAATTAAATGATTACCACCTGGTCCAAGCTATTTTCAATTCCACGACTCACGCGGACCTAGTTCGCACACTAAATTGGGGTGATGCGCGGACTGAGTTGGCGCACCAAAATTGGTGCTCAAACGGGGTGAAACGCACTGAAGAATAGTAAAAATTTCGAAACAGTTGGTGCTCTAATCCAGTCTGCGAACCAGTCTGCGCACCAATCTATTTTTGGAGCGCGAACTGGGTCCGTGTGGGTGGTAAGATTGGAAAAATCTTGAACCAGGTGGTAATTATTTAATTTTGATTTTACAACGTGGTAACTAAAAAAATTTCGGCATTGCCGGAAACCAAGTCAAGTTAAAGTCGTTCCATTTACAAGCACATGTCAATTGATTGAAATCTGGTAATTTGGCATCCAACACAATCAAGTAAGCGTTGTAATGATGCTCTCCATGAATTTGTTTAGTATGAACTTGATCCCAATAAAAATTTTTATGGGAACATTTATGAGCATATCTCTGTTGAAAACCTTACATATTTAAGAATTTCAAAATTTCAAAATTTCGCTACGACGGTATCCCAAAGCAATGGAATCGAATTACAACACTTTTGAGTTACCACAAAGTTACTCTAATTATTTTGTACATTTTCAAAGTCCAAATCGTCGATCCAAACCATTCAACATGATTTCCACAATAAAATGTGCTTGCAGATCAAATTTTACATTTTTTTGAATTTTTTTTATTATTTATTAAGATGGGTACAAAATTTAATAGTTTGAATTTGACTAGTTTTTGTAAAATACTTAATAAATAGTAAAAAATTCAAAAAAAATATAAAATTTGATCTGCAAGCATATTTTATTGTAGAAATCATGTTGAACGGTTTGGATGGACGATTTTAACTTTGAAAATGTAAAAAATAGTTGAGACAACTTTGTAATAACTCAAAAGTGTTATAACCTCTTGTAACAATTATAACCTATTCCCTCCCAAACATATATTGCGGCCTACCTTGGAGTATACAAAATGAAATCCATATCTATTTCAAAAGGCTTCTAATCTTATCCCTTTTAAGGTCAAATACTAGGTATGATTTAATTAAATATCTTTCAGACCATTACCTCTGATTTCTACTTAAAGAAACATTATTAGATTTCATTGAGGTCGGTGAATTGGCCAAGTAGCACATGAAATTTCTCTAAAGGGGCACAAAATATCAAACAAAGATAAAATGGTATTTTTAGTGTACCTCATCTCTGACTGAACAAGAAAAAGAAAGAAGATTTATGTAATTGCGGCTGTTTTAATTAGTTTTGCTATCATCTCCTATTTTAATCTTATGACTTCAGGTGCCAATGGATTGCTACAATATTTATTTATATTTATCTTTTTACCTAGCTCCATAATCGAAGAAACAACATCAAGATTGCCACATTGGTTATCGTAACTTTACATATATCAGGAAATTAATTAAGAGTAGTTTAATGGATTAAAAAGAGCCACATCCAATTCAAAAGAGTATGACACGTTTCTCGTTTGGAGCCTCAAGTCGCAGGCTTTTTAGATTTTCTATGGTACTGATTTCACAGGTTTTTATATGAGCCGCCGTAGAAAATTTAAAAAGGGGGCGGAACCGAAATGGCATTTCGGTCCGGAATGAATAAAAAATTTCAGACTGAAATGACATTTCGGTTCTTATGATTTTTGTAAAAAAAAAAAGTAATCATGTTGGTTTCGTAAAAATATATTTTTTAATTATGATTTATAAAAAAATTCCTTTCTTATGCCTTTTTTGTATAGGTTGATAACTATATATATCTTTCATCTTCACATCTTATATGTATTAATATTTATTTATTTTTTAAATTTAATAATAAATATACTTATGTCTTACGCTCATAACAAATAAATACTATATTTTTAACTTAAATTTTTTACAGTTATTACGAAAAAGGTGAAAAACACTTTGGGTAATATGCATATTACTGATCGATTTGTTTTATGGATCCATATCTCTATTTCAAAGTTCAAATAGTCAATCCGAACCAATAAACACGACTTTTATATGAAAAAGTACTGCAGACCAAATTTTACATTTTTTAGATTATTGTTGTTATTTTTTTAGATAGGTTGAAAACCATTTCTTTGTTCAGAATTTTCAAAGCAAGTGATTTCTCCCTATCTAAAAAATAACAATTTTTTTTAACAAATGTAAAATTTAATCAGCAAGTATATTTTCATAGGACAATTATATTGAATGATTTTAATTAATTGTTTATATTTTAAAAACAGAATATGAGTTCATGGCACAGGCATTTTATAATATGCATAGCCTCATTCTATTTATAAATTCATATATGAACAACTTATATATTATGTATAAATATTTACAGATACAAACAAAAGGTGCATATAATAGAGTGCAAGAACAATTTCTCTTTGCAATATGTGTTGCATCTTTTCAGATATGAGAAGCTATGTTGCTTTTGTCTAAAAACAAAAGGCTACGTTGCCTTGTGCGTTGAGTGTTTTCCAACATGCAACACTAATGGATGTATGTGCAATGCAGCAGAAAATCATGCAATTTGTCTCTTCAGAGAATCATGCAACTTTCTATTATTTCTGAATAAATTGCTAATTTACCCCTCCAATTTTTCAATTTCCAAATTAAAAAGTTCAAAATACCCAATTTCTTTATTACAATTTTAACATTTATCGTTTTATCTTATTTTTCATTTATTTTAATATTAACTTTTATTACTATTTAAATGGACTATTTGCCGTTCCTCTGCAACTAAGGCTGCTTATGAGCCAAGTTGAGTCCGAGTTGAGAGCAACTTGGATTCAACTCGTGAACTCATGAGCCGAGTTGAATTGAGTTGCTAATTCAGTTTCGAGTCAGAAATCTCAATTTGGATTCAACTCGCAAACAACTCGAGTCAACTCGTGACCCGTAAATATTACATAGTTTATCAAATTAAAATTACGAAAACAAAGTTTGACAAAATAAATAGTATATAATTTAAAACTTTACATAATAAAAAAGTGGTTACATAATTAAATAGTACAAAGTCTAACAAAATATTACATAGTTTCCCAAGTCAATAAGTCAACCGAATTAATTTCGAACCGAGTTGGGAGCAACTTGGATTCAACTCGTGAGACAACCGAATCTATGCACTCGAGTCAGTTTTGACTCGAGTCAGTTTCAACTCGAATTGTTGGCGAGTTGAATCCGAATTGATTTCGAACAAGTTATGAGTCATGAGTCATGATTTTTTTGTGCACCCCCATCTACAACAAACACAATATATTTCTTAGAAATTACGCATAATACTCTATTAATAATAAAAAAAATCCACAGTACAACAAATAGAAAATTAATACGAGTGTGTTCAATAAACTGTATTTTTAATGAAGTTCTTCTATGTATAACGCAATAAATGATATTGCTGAACTGCTTAATTAATTAAGATCTTCCCTATTATAAATCTCTATGTCTGTCTTAATCTTGTTCTTATGTTGAGAATTACGGTGGTATTTGGTTGTGGACTAAAACTAATGAGGTCTAACTTAGTTATTCCAACTTAGACTGATTTAAATTATTTATGTTTAGTTGATGCCTAAAGTTATACATTGAATTAAGTTATTCCTTATTTGATAAGAATTTGATATTACAACTTTTGTTTGTCTTACAAGTTACAAATTTGTAATATCATTAATAAAACAATTCTTCGTATTTTTTTTTCATTTTTATTGAAAGATTTTTATAAGAAAATGAGTTATGTACAAATTTATTCTAAATCTTAGAGATGCACATTACATTTAGTAAATCTTGTTTAATTAAACTTATATGTATATCAATTTATTTTGTCAAAAATATCTTGGGTTGTTGAACAAAAAAAATATTTATTTAATTATATTTGGATTGCATATTTTGTTAATTTAGAAAGTTATGTCATTTTAAAAAAAATTGTTGATTCTATAATTGATAAAGTTACAAGTTCCTTTATGCTTAAATGGAAACAAAATTAATTGTTTATTTTATATTCCTTAAAAATGATAGAAAATAATAAAAACAATGAAAAGTTAAACCTCGTACTCAAATAAAATTAAATCACCTGAAGAGGTGGGTTAGTTTAGG
Organism: Carex kokanica; assembly: GCA_025461125.1. Taxonomy (NCBI): domain Eukaryota; kingdom Viridiplantae; phylum Streptophyta; class Magnoliopsida; order Poales; family Cyperaceae; genus Carex; species Carex kokanica. The sequence continues at coordinate 648,101 of JAJGRX010001484.1, forward strand.
CCAATTTAGGCCACCCTAAAAGTAGGCTTATTTCATCTTAGTCCGACTCAATTAAATCATATTTGGCGGAATAAGTGAGACCTAAAACCGTTATTCCACTGTTTAGTCCACAACCAAACATGACCTACACTCTTAATGTTACATGTTATTTGCATTTAATTCTTCCAGTACTTTATAAAAAAATTACCTCAAAAGATTCATATATACCAATGTAATTAATCTAATGTGTCAACTCATCAGTTCCAATTTCTCTAAAATAGAAGTCCATTTTTACTATGCAAAACCATGGGATTTTCATGCTAAGGGCATGTTCGGCGCGCAATAGGGAACATGAATGGGCCTGGGAAATGAAAATTTTTGAACTGCCGATTACAGTGCGCGTGAGACAGAAAACATAATCTCAGACTGAAATTTTTTTTTTTACATGTGCACAATAACTGTGCCGAACAGGCTCTAAAGATATGACTTTATAAATGAAGGGATATTGGTCCTTTCATTCTCTATTAAAAAGGTTAATGTCAGAAAAAGTGAAGAAAGGGATGAAAAAAATATTTAATTTTGATATACAAATTGAATATTTTAATTTTTTGACATAGATATTAGAAATTTTGAAATCCTAGATGCACACACTAACAGCTAACCCTTTATTTTTTCATAGCTTTGAAAATAATCAGAAAAACAATAAATGTTCTTTATGAGTGAGATCATGGTACCTTGCAATGCACGGATCTGTCCGTACTATGAATTCATATTTCTATTTATAAAATCTAAAAATTGATCCGAACAACTCAATATGATCTCCATACGAAAAATGTACTTACATATCAAATTTCACATTTTTTAATTTTTGTTTTTTACTATTTTTTTAGATGGTAGAAAATTACTACTTTCGGATGGTCCAAAAGTGATTTCCTACCTATCTAAAAAACAGTTAGAATATTCTTAAAAATACAAAATTTGATCTCCCAAGTAAATTTCATGTTGAGTTGTTTGGATTTTGAACTTTGAAAACAAATTTTCAAAGATATGGATCCATAATGTAAACTTATGTGCACATTGTAAAGTATCATATAGTCTCACTCATCATTTATTTTTAATATTAGATGGACAGATAATTACTTATAATTTGATAAATTAATTTCTAACATAATAAGAATCAGATTTTAGTCTTAAGGCAATTAATTTCTACCATGTCTTTTATAAATATTTAACGATGAGAAACTTGTTCTCTATCTTTATTTTTATTTTATTTTTAAATATTTTAATCTCTATGTACGAATCTCTATCTCATAGATAAAGGCTAAATCATCCACCTTTCCAAAAAAAATTGTTTATATATTGATCTACTTAGTATCTTATTTTCTCTATTTTAATCGTTCAATATAAAATGTACAAACTAAATTAATACATTAAAATTATTAAAAATAACCTATAACTATAATTGTCTAAACTTTAAAGGGAAGTCTCGGATGCTCTCTTCAAATTGGTAGTGAAAAAAAAGACGTAATGTGATTCACATGTCATCACTTGATCACGTCACATTATATGATAAAAAAAAATCACATCACATGATTAAAATAGTAAAGAAGGGTCACATTACTAGAATGATCACATGATTTGACTAATTGTTTTTTATTATTATTTTTTCAAATTTTAAGTTAGTTTATTGACAAAATATTAGAATAAAATGTAGAATAAAATTAAAATAAAGAAACCACGCTAGTTTGTGTAATGTGTTGTATCGTGCCACTTTCGGTTGAATGGAGACACATCATACCACATGTGTCACGTCACATAACCAACACACGTAACACGGGGTACTATGTCATATCTTTGGTATATCGATCATAACAAAACCGATAATAACTGACAAAAGAATTTCACTACAAATTGTCACAGTGACATTGTATTACTCAAAAAAAAAAAATTATAATTTTGTTGTGGGTAAAACATTCCCTTGTCCTTTTGCCTTCCATGGTTTTTGACTTTTGAGCTATAAAATGCGATAGATATAATCATTACTCCTAAAATTGGAGAATATCTCAAGCATGAAAAGGGCTTGGGTTGAGGACTTAAGTGGAAAAAGCTTGACGTGCCGTACTGTGCTGTGATTTTGATTTCGTACTGTGTTGTACTGTGATTAAATTAATTTTTCACGTGTCGTGTTGTGATGTGACTAAAATGTTAAGAAATGATCACGCCACGCGAGTCATGTCATGTCTAAACGTGCCGTGATCAAACGTGACTATTCATAATTTAGGTTAGTTTATTCATGATTCACTATTTTATTAAGATATAACGGTCCTAATTAAACGTGACTCGCGTGCCACGTGCCGTGTCATGACTTGATATTTCGTGTGGCGTGTCGTACAATGCCAAATTTTTAAGAGATGGTCACAGCACGGAATACGCAAGTCACGACACGTAACCGACACGTGTGCCATGTCGTTTTGTGTCGTAACTGTGCAGTTCCATAACAGAGCCAGCTCCGGCGTGCCATTTTTCCCACTCTAGCTGAGGTTTGATCTGCACTGTTTCTATTATATTTAAATTTGTAAGATGCACATTGCACAACTTGAATGTTGTTACTCTAGTAGACATCTCTAAAAAGGCACTTGGTTCTAATCTAAGTGGAATGATGGTGAAGGGAAGGTAATTTGGATAATTTCATTGGTTTTATGTCTTTTGGATAAGATTGGGATATGAAAGCGGAATGGAATATGCGTGTTACTGTATAATTTGTATCATAGTGAAGAAAAAAAATATATAATGTGATGTAACTAATATGTTTGACTTAGTTATGTTAATTTCGTGATCAATTTTTTTTGTGATGACGTAACCATGCGTGATATAATTAAAAGTGATTATCACAGTTAACTTTTTTTTTATTAGATTTTAATGTATTCACAGAAAAAAATCAGAAAAGTACAAAAACAATTGCAAAATAAAGAAAAATAATGCTGGCAAAACTGATTGCATGATATGATGTGATTATGACTTGTTATGTAAATAGACACGTTATGCGACATGCAAGTTGTATCACGTGATCGGCATACATGACATGATATGATATTTTGGAATTGATGCGAAGGCATGCGGTGAAGTGTGACAAGTGTCCCTAGCGGTATTTGGACCGAATGCTAAGTGTCTTGATCCGTTGATCCGTTGATCCGTTGGTCGAGAACAAATTAACATTCAAAGAAGATCATGTGTCGTGATCAAAATGTCGAGAGGTGGTCACAGCACACGAATAATCACACTATGTGAGTTATGTCGTGACTAAATCATTATATGACTAAACGTGCTATGACTAAATGTGATGTAACCGGTCACGTTTGATTACATTTGACTATCTTTTGTAATTTAAATTTGTTTATTGAACAAATTCATCTAAGTGTTAATAAAAATATGGAACAATTCTTTAAATATTAAAATGAAGAATTAATGTTAAAAAAATAAGTATTGTGATTAATTACAAGTGTTGTTTTTAGTATTGTACTGTATTTTTTCTTTAAGCAATTGATCACGGTATGCGAATGATCACAATACATGACACGCGAATCATGATACTTAACTGATAAACGTACCGTGCCATTCCAGTGTGCCATTTTTAAATAGGAAATTAAACAAGTCAATTGATAAAACTATTTTTAATTGGAAGGAGCAATTGATAAAACTATCTTTAAAATCATTGAAATATAATTAACTATATTGATTTCGGCATGCATTAACAAGGCACCAGTGCTTGAAGGGGAAAAAAATGTGTCTTATGTTTATTGGACTCAAATTTGAATTTGAGTCAAATTTATATCTGATGTTTATTAGACTCAAATTTAAATTTGGTGGGCTCCGTTTCCTTCCGATCTTATTTAAGATTCATGCCTTGATAAGTCGGTTTCTCTTATTATTTGTTTCATATCATATCTAAAAATGTTAATATTAGTAATGGGAAATTTCATTAACTTATTAGAGAAAAATGCATGTGAGAAAATATTTTGTTAGAATATAAAATAAGAAAATTAATAAGATCCATTTCATATTCATTAATTTAGGTTATTTTTGGATTAGTGGTTAAGAATAGTGTTAAACCAATTGGTTTGAGAATAGTGTTATTTTGGTCTATTCCGGGTTAGTAGAAATGTTGTTTGGATTGTATATTTGGAATAGTGCTATTTTGAACTAATATCGCTAACCTAACAATTTGACAAATTCACTAATCCACATTTTCGTAGGAATAGCAGAATAGCGTTGTTCCTGCACTATTCTTAATTTCTATTTTACGTTTGGATCACAGCTTTTAAGAATAGCGGAGCTATTCCCGGATTAGCGCTATTCTTGCACGATCCAAATGCAACCTCATAGAATAATTGATATATACATATAATATACATATCATATGATTATATGAAAATTCCAATCATTCATTTAACCATACAAAGCTGCAACAATTAATGAAAATACTTATGCAAATATTATTTATTTAATAATTGATATTTCTAAAATAATAAGCAACATATAGTTAAGTGTCAGCATTTTATAATTATTCACGTGCTAACCTGGATAAGCAAGAAAAACATATAAATAATAAAATTCATACACAACATATAAAATTAAATGCGAGTAAAAGTTAATTTTTGATAAATACATTAATGAATAAGTCAAGTCGGATGAGTCTGTGTATCCTCTGCAGTAATTTGAAATTTGAATTTGTTAAATTTGTTTAAAATCTGATAACTTTAAAAATTAGGGTCAAATTAGAAATTTACCAAACTGATTAATAAAAAAAGCGGATAGTTTTAATATTCACAACGGACGATTCTTTGCTAGATACATTGCATTGATCTTCAAACACCATCAAAATAATTCCAAGCCAATATATTTTTTTCCTTTGGTAAATAATCCAAACCTTTTGATTCTTTGTTTTAATATATATTTGTTAACAGCATCTTGAAGGTAACTATAAAAAAAACATTATCTTCACATAAAAATATAAAAATGTATTTGAAGAGTAGAACTAAGGTGCTCTTAAGCTCACCAAGCCCTTTGTGAGCTTAACTCAAAAACCTATCGGATTGACTTCAAACGACATTTCCAAACCGTTAGATGTTCAATCTATATTAAAATGTGCTTGGAGACCAAATTTTACATTTTTTGGAATTTTTTTACTATTTATTAAGATGGTTTGAAAACCGCTGTTTTTCAATGGTGCAGAATTTTAATAAAAACAGCGGTTTTCAAACCAGCTTAATAAATAGTAAAAAAATTCCAAAAAATGTAAAATTTAGTCTCCAAGCACATTTTAATATAGATTGAACATCTAACGGTTTGGAAATGTCGTTTGAAATCAATCCGGCTTGGTGAGCTTAAGAGCACCTTAGTTCTACTCGTATTTGAATATCATGTTTCAAAAATTTTAAAATTTAGAAAGTGATTTTTTTCGGATGATTCAAAATTTTAAAATCAGGTGAGTTTTTATTCATCTATATCAGGGGTGCGAATGTATATTGAACCAATAGCGGTCAATTGACCTTCATTTATTTTAATTTTTTTAAATTTTTGTATAATTTTATATATAATTATTAAAATATTATCATATTGTAAAATTGATTCTCATTTTCGGTAGAAATTTTTTATATGATTGATTTCATATTTATTTGACTCTCATTGTCTAAAAGTCTTGGCTCCACTCCTAATCTATACAATAGTAAAATATCCTATAAATATAAATTTTGGTCTCCAAATATATTTTTATTTAGAGATCATGCATTCATGCTAAACTGTTCATACCGAGTATTTGAATTTTAACAATAGAGATATAAATCTATAGGACAAACCAATCTACATTAACATATAGTGCCGTGATCTCACTCTTGATCCGTAGTTAATCAGGTTAGTCTCGAAGAATTCGTATCCTCTGCATTAACTCAAAAAGGAATCTTTTGAGGTAATGAATCTCGACTGTCCGATCTATTTTAAGATTCGTGCAAACTAGATGTGCACTAATATTAAAGGTCCCTCTATGTTATAACTACGAGCCGGATTAGCTCCGTTTCAAATCAAACGGTTGATATACATTAACTCAAAAAGATTCCCTTTTGAGTTAATGCAGAGGACACGAATAGATCGAATCAATTAACTCGGATCAAATAAAATATTGGCACTCGCAAGTCCCGTTAACACTTCATCAGGTGTCTGTCACCATAATTATTTGAAGGAAATACCTCCATTACATTGAAAAATGGACTTGACCAGTCCAATTAGCTGTCGAGCACTAAACGGCGCAAAATGCGGAGTGCGTCAGAAAATTGACACATGTCAGTCAAAGATGTGGGCCCAAGAGCCTTTTGAGTCAAAGATACGGACCCCACTTTTAGAAGTGGAGCGGTCCATTGGTCTTCGGTCTTTGCGTAGGCCGCGGGGAGTCAAACAATTGGGTCAACGAGACGAGATAATATTTTAATATTAATTTATCTCCCTCGTGCGGCATTTTTCTTCGATTGAACGCGTTTAAGAGGGATCAGAGTAGGTCCGATGCCCATCGGACCTTCCTTGGTTCGATGGGTGTGATGACCTTTCGATCTGCATCAAGATTCGTGTACTCTGTATCAACATCCGTGCAACTCTGTATCAATTTCCGTGCGCATAGATCTTGATTAATCGTACGGTCCTAGAGCTAATTGAACCTAAATGTAGGTCCGATGCCCATCGGACCTACTCCTATCTCGTTTAAGAGATAATTACTTGTTACGTTAGCGTAATTGAGTAATTGGCCGCACCTCTGTTACCTTTGACCACCTTTGTCTTGCTTAAATTATTCTAATTCTAATTACTTGGACTAATTGAACTGCTTAGTCATCAACCTCAGTCTAGCTAGGGCATCTAGGCTTGTAGATCAAGTTTGCAATTAGTATCGCAAATTTCGCATTTTATTTTTAGGCTCTATTCAATTCAAAGCCAATTCCATCAAGTTATTACGTGTACCTTTTTGTAGTTACATGTTGTGCCAATGTAAAATCAGCACTTGTTGGGATTTCATTAGATAGTTTCATTAGATATTTATTCATTACCATGATCAAATATTTAGAATTTTTTTATAAATCATAATTAAAAAAATATTTTTACGAAACCAACATGACTATTTTTTTTTTTTTACAAAAATCATAAGAATTGAAATGTCATTTCGGTCCGTTATTTTTTTTTATTCCGGACCGAAATGACATTTCGGTCCGGTCCCTTTTTGGATTTTCTGTGGCGGCTCATATGAAAACTTGTGAAACCAGTAACGGACCGAAATGACATTTCGGTTCTTATGATTTTTGTAAAAAAAAAGTTAATCATGTTGGTTTCGTAAAAAAAAAAAAAAAATTAATTATGGTTTATAAAAAAAATTCAAATATTTATTCATATCATCATAAAAGGCATAGACATGTTTTCATGAATCACCCTTTTTCTATATACTCATTAACTACCTCATATTTTAATAATTAATTTCTAAAATCATGTTTAGTCGGTACTTAAATTTAAAGAGAATTAAGTTGCTTATTTGAATTTTACATTTTACATTTTACATATAGTTTTGTAACTTAAGTCATGAATTATATTAATCTGACAGTAAATTCTACAAGTGGAATAAATTTCATGTTATTACTATTTTACTTGTCATTTAACAGCTTAAGCATAGACTTAAAAATTTACTTTTAACTTGCTTTCATAAGTTAGAGACTTGAGAATAGTAGCACATAGAAAGTGTTTCAACGTGCGGCACGCCGTTTCAAAACAAAATGGACGCTCCATTAACTGGTTGTAGAAAAATATAATGTAGATTAGTAAAACTTCATTATGACTGTTCTTGAATAACACCTTGAGTATATTATATGCAAAAATTATTAGTTTGGTTAGCCATACAAATTGAAAGGGTTAGAATTTATTCTCATTGATAATGGTTTAACTTTTGCAATTTTGATAGTGTTTCATAAATAAGGCAAAAAAATCTTCAAAAAAAAAAAATTTATCCACGTGTTACTAAGCATTATAAATAGTCATGCATTATGTTTCCTGCTTTGATTGTATATTTTAAAAAAAAAAACGTTTAATATGAACAGTTGCAAATTATTCATAATTTGATAAATGCTAAAACGTTAGGGGTGAAAACAGAGCGAATACGGAGCGGATAATGGTAAAATTATATTCATATTCTTTTTTAATTTTCTGAATACGGATATGGATTGGATATTAGCCGAATATAGATACGGATACGGATCGGGTCGGATATGTATTAAAATAATATTAAAAAATATCAAAGTTCATAATATTTATCTAATTTTAATAGTGAATAACAAATTTTTTCATAATATATATTAAAATATATGATATATATCTACTATTCAGATATGATAATTAAAATGTAAAACCATATCAGTATCCATATCCACACGGATATTCGGATGATCGGATATCCACATCAAATTTTTCGAATACGGATCGGATATTATCCATACCGTTTTCACCCCTATAAAAGTTACATAAACTTTAATTATTTTTTATGTGTATTACATGTATAAAATATTTATTATATTGCAACCGTTAGATGTCAAAATATAACGTAGTTTTAAATTACTGACAAGTTGTTAAGTTAGTTTCAGTGGAAACCAATCCAAATTATTATACTCACATTTGTCAAATAAATACCTCTCATAAAGAAAGAAAAACAAAAAGAATATTGTTTTCCAGCATACATCTCGGAGTTTAGTTTTGGGGAGTTAAATTTTCTTAAATTGCCAATATAATTTCCCCATTTTGCATATAAAATGGCGCCGTTTGTTGAAAAATCTAATAATTTGCATACCGAATAGAGCTGCTTCAGAATTTAAAGATATATTATAAAAATAATAAAAGTCGGTTTCTTATAAAATTTTTATTTAGATAACATATCAGTTTGAGCTGATCGTTTGTATAAGTTTGAACTTTTATATTTCAAACGGAATACAAATATTAATAAAAAAATACAAAAATTCAGACAGAACGCCTCCATATGCCTGTCGAATTTCATACTCATCAAACCTAAAAATTAATTTAAGAAAGCTTGGATGTATAAAAAATTAAAAATAAATTTTTTGTGTGCTAATATATGTGAGCCCTCTCAAATGATCTATGCAAATTTAACAGCCACCCCATTATCATCTGGATTTAGGGTTTAGTACCAAAAATTCGTGTCAGGTTATTTAAGATTGGTGCAGGTTATAACTGACAATACAGATTCCTCATTCTACACGGTAGAATACTCTACTGGATCAACATCCATCATCATCCAAGGATCTAATTTTTGTTTTCCTACTCATTTCCATTACTTGGTACAAACTCTTCCAATAACACATGCACTTAGGTTATGTTTGATTGCCAGAGAACTAAATTGCTTACTTTATCTTATTTCTCGTGTAGTATATTTTGTGTGTAGTATATTTTGTTTGACAACTTAAGTCGTAACTTAAATAAAGTATAGAGTAGATTAATTCGTCAGAAGAGGTAGTTTAACTTGCTCATTATTATTCCATTTTTTTTCACAATCAAACATGATCTTTTAAGTAGTGAACTTAGAGTTGAATTTCTGATTGCTTCCCGTTGTATAAGTCTAAAAATGTAAAAGTAGAGGTCACCATCAGTAAATATTCCTTTCTTGCAATTTTGAAGTTAATATCAACCATTGAAGTAGAAAATGGATGGACATATTATTGGAAGTCTGTGATTTGAGTTCATGATGTGATTATTTATGACATGACTCATCTCTTTCATATTAAGATAAGAACCAAATTGTTTTCGTAGGGGTGCAAACGGATCGGATAATATCTGACTATATCCGGACTCGTATCCGAAAATTAGTTACGGATATCCGATATCCGAATATCCGTGCGGATACGGATACGGATATGGTTTTGACTTTTAATTATCTATATCCGAATAATAATATACTAGTATCGTGCCCGTGCGTTGCAACGGAATATATAATAAGATAACAAAAATAAATTATCATACAAAATAAAAAAAATTCATAAAAAAAAACAAAATTAGAAATATATTCTAGATTTATCACAGTAATATGTATAAAAATAAGGAAGTGAACAAAAAATTGATTTGCATTGTGATCCACCGTATAGAAAATATCAATTGGAGATGGAGAAATAAGGAAACAAATAATTATATTGCTAAATTTTAGAGTATGTTCAATTTTAATTGTAACGCATCATGTGGCGGTATGTGTGGCGAGTATGTTTGTAACTAAATTTAAACTTCTACACATAAAACAGATGCATTTAATCAAAAGAAGATATATTATGTGATTGGAGAGCTGAGATTAAATCCAAAAATTAATCTTTCAATCGTAGCCGTTGGCGGATCGGACACCCAACGTGCTTAATAATGGAATGGAGATATACCATATATTTTAATATATATTATGATAATATTTATGTATATATCTACGGATATCCGAGATCCGATCCGTATCTGTACGTATCCGTTTGATATACGATCCGTATCCATATACGAAAAATAAAAGCGGATACGGATATGATTTTACCACTATCCGATCCGTATCCGATCCGTTTGCACCCCTATGTTTTGGTGATGAGATGTTGATGTATCATGGCGATCATTATTATGTCATAAATTAAATCAATTTGGTTTCAAATTTTATCTTAGAATGTCATCACTCATCATTCATCAAGATGAGTTGTTATTACATGTTTCCTTTTTATAAGATTAAGAGATTGAAGATTACTGAAACAATCAAATTAATTCATTATTTGATTTTTTTTAATCTTACATCAATCAAACCAATAAAAATTATTAATATAGAATATAAATATTTGACTCATAAAGTAGATTAAAATCAACAATTAAAATTCGTCATTTGCAAGCGATGTTATAATATCATTATTATGCCATAAAATCTATTTTTTTTACTAAAAAAATCTATCTAATAAAGAAATAAAACGTAAAGAGATTCATCAGTATCATCTCGATTATAATACAGTGATGCATCGATGCTATTTATTGATAATTATTTTTAAATTTGTTTAATTTCCATTTTATCAAGTAGGAATTTCCTAATCAATGGTGGTCTAATTAAAGACCAACCCTTAATTCTAGCTAACTTAGTTCTCATATCACAGACACATAATTTTAATGTGAGAATAAATTACTTGTAGAATCACCATAGCCTCACTCAATTATCAATATTACATTTTGTATTCCGCAATCATCATACAAGGTCAATAATTTAAAATAACTTAATGTTCATATCTTCATCTAATATGCTGGTTAAAAAAAAAATTATTGTGTACTTGTACAATAAGTTCTTGAAAGAAAGATGTGATATAAATATATATTTTTTATTTTTTGAAAGAAAGCTGAAAGTCAAGTCTTCAAATTTCACACCATTATTATTACAACAAAGAATTTTCTCCATCTGAATTTCAAACTCATGACTTCTCACATGAAAATCAGTAAATATAATTATGTTAGTAAAATTATAATACATCAAGTAATCACATTTGGCTCTCTCTACATACCTAATAAAATCATAAAAAAAAAAAGTCTTTTGAATTGCAAAATGTAGGTATTTGTTGGATGTTCCTGTTTTAGTGATGCACATGTAACTAGAAGCATATGTTGCCTACAAGATTGTACAAGGCAGAGAACAGTTGCATTCCCTACCAAATAACAAAACAACTTAGCTAGCTTGATGGCGTTTCTTTTATTATTTTGCACTATATTTAGAAAAGGAAGCTTTGGCAGGGCATTGTACCAATTATTGCTTTACTGTAAACGACGGACTGAGGCCAAATATTTAATTAAGTGGTTGTGCTTTAATTGAGGGGTGGTCTCCCACTAGGAGTCTGTTTGAGAGGCAGAAGCAAAATATGTTCCTTTGATGGAATGAAAGAAATGGGACTTGAATTTGAATACAGTTGGCCTTGATTTGGATAGACTTCTAATTTCTGGTGGAGGTAGTGAGGTACAAAAGCCAGTGCAAACTGTGTACCATGTTACCTAAATGCTTGCTAACAACGTGTCTTTATTTTGTAGGACCTCATGTTTTATAAAATTTTATTTTGTAACTAGAATTTCTATCAGCAGAGCTAATTTGACTTCATACAATACATAACCAATAGAAACAAAAAGAAAAATGTATAATTAATGTGCTGCATAAAGTCAAACTAACTTTGTCAATATCTTTATCGTGAATCTGCGTCTATTTTAATGGAGACCATATCAGAGCAGTGAATATGAAAGTTTTTTCTGTTGATCCCATGCCTGTTTTGAATAAAATAATGAATTTTTGTGTGGTTTAGTACTATTTGCTTAACTATTATGATTCTCACGACTATTGCATAATATGGAGGCCCACACGGCCACACCATTAAATGAAAGTTCTCAAAATAATTAGGACTTGGGAGTTTGAAACCTCTTTTATCAATTTAGGAGCACTTCTCTCTTCACTCCGTTTTCACTACTATTTTAAATTCGGCTTAGTTCCTTTAGATCTTATGCGACGGCGACTCGGTAGACTTGCGTAGAATGGATCAAGACAGAGGCACACAAGCGAATGAATAGACTATAGAGAGAGGCTTGCTTCTCTTCGAAACATGAAACTCGTCGCTTTAATCTTCTCGAGATACGAGATAGTGGTGGAACCCAATACATTTCGCACTCCACACGACTGGACCCCACAAGAAATGTCCAGGTTATCTTCACAGGGCACCCTGACTGACCCTCATCATGATTTGCATCCTCTGAGATACCTCAAACTTTGAGTGTTTTTATGGAAAATCTTAACCGTTCAAATACGTTCTGCGAGAATCTCGAAGCTTAAATAATACTGGCCCCTGCCCCCTGCCCTATCTCCGAATAGTTGAGATATCTCAGAGGATACGCATTCGAGCCTCATCCGCTATTAGGAATTGTCGTTTACCGTTTTCTGTGCATTTATCCATGTAGCTTGCGTGTAGAAGCGAATAATTAGTTTATTTATATTTCACAACACGAATAGTTATATGGTTAGCAATAAATTACCGCTAGAGAAGCACTGGGTTATGTCTAAGTCATGCCAAATCATCAACTATTAATTATAATCAAATTTAATCGTACGTCTAAAAATTATTTAATTTTATTATAAATGATCATAATTTGGTAGTATAATTAATTTAATGTAAGGAATTAATCATTTTATAGTGTGGTCTTCAGTTGAATTTTTCATATTATTTTTATGTTGTATTATTTGATAATATTCTCAATTTAAAAATTAAATTCTTTTTTTAGTATATATATTTATTTTCCGAACGAAAGTTCGAATAAAGAATCTTAGAGCATCTACAATGGTGATTTCTTTTAAATTACTAATCTGATGTGTTAATTGCTAATATAATTGCTGGAATGTATCACAGTTTTGAAAATAGCAAGTTTGTTTAAAAATCAACTCTTTAGAGCATCTACAATGGTGATTTCTTTTAAATTGCTAATTTGATGTATTAATTTGCTAATATAATTGTTGTATTGTACCACAGTTTTAAATTAGCAAGTTTGCTTTAAAAACAACTCTAATTAAATTTCTGGGATTGAGTGGTTTAGAAATTATGAATCCCTTTAATTGCTAAATTCAGTGACGTGGCCTAAATTAATTGCTAAATGTTTGTTGGAATGGAGATGCTCTTAATTTGTCCTAATTTTTACCTGAGAAATATACAAATGAAAAAATGAGCACCACATTTCCCTCATTTTGGAAACCAGACTTCCTAATCCCATCTCGCCATAGTGGTAGTAAAACACATACGAAAATATCTCATGCAAATAATTCGGTCTACTAGTGGGCTAAGAGAATATTTGTATTATTCGTTAAATTGGATATATGGATCGTTTCTTCAAGGTCCGAAGTCCCAGAAATATGGCCTCGTAAATTGTTGGTCCAATCAGAATTATTCCTTGAAATTAAAATTCAAGCCCAATGCATAATTTGTTCTGCTGTTTAAATTGTAAATTGGGCCGGCGGTTGTATCACTAAATCGCAGCAGAAAATAGCGATAAGCCCCGGACCCGTTAAGAATTTCTCCAATGACAAAAATCGGATCCCCAAGGTAGTTCAAACTTTGAGTTTGGATGCGGAAAGTCCCATCAGAATCTGCACGAATCTTGAAGGGGTCGCACGAAAATAGCCTGGACCAGTGTTGTAAAAAACGGTCTTAACAGCCGGCTGTTTAATCATTAACGACGACCAAACCGTTACAAATACATTTAACGGATGCATGTTTGCGAATGAAAACGATTAATCGGCCGTTATACCGTTTAATCGTCAGTTTATTTCCGTTTATTCTAATTTATTTCCGTTTATTTTCGTTTATTTCAGTGAATATTTATTTTCATGTTGTTTTTTTTTTCTGTGATAGTTTGTAACAAGGTTTATAAATCCTATATTGTAATTTTACTTGTGCTTGGATATACATTCAATATTTTTTTATATATGTTTTTTCTTCTTACTTACTTTGAAATTGATTAATTCTTCTATTATTTATATACCATATATTTTTCTTACTTACTGATGTAATTTTTTCAATTAGTACAATGTGTTTATTTATGAAATTAAGTTGTTATTATAAACTAAATTTAATGATTTTATGTTGGAATATTTCATTTATTTCAAATAATATGTTATTAGTATTTGAAAAAGTTTAATTCTCAAATTTATTTTTTTATTAAATAAATGTGTTACTTACACATGGAATGCTTATGTGTTAAGAAGAAATAAGCGCACTATCATGTTATAATAATAAAAGTAAGTTAAATTAAATTTATTTGATAAGTTTAATGAGTTAAATAAATTATTTTTAACAAATTATGATATATATATGAGTAGAACTAGGGTGTGATGTGCTCACCAAACTCTTTGGTGAGCACAACTCTACATAAACTATCGGATTCACTTCAAACGAGATGAATCCAACCGTTGAAACCGACGTACTTCACGAGTGATGCACGTACATGCAAAATTTTGAATTTTTTGAATTCATTTAGTCTAAAGTCAAGCGGTCAAAATTGATGAAAAATGAATGATCCAAAATGAAGTTTTAGAAGTTATCTTAATGCATTCATTTTTCATCAATTTTGACCGCTTGACTTTGTACTAAATAAATTCGAAATATTCAAAATTTTGCATGTACGCACATCACTCATTAAGTACATCGGTTTCAATAGTTTGGATTCATCTGGTTTGAAGTGAATCCAATAGTTTATAGAGTTATGCTCACCAAAGAGTTTGGTAAGCACATCACACCCTAGTAGGGAGGGAAAAACGTGCCGTGCCGTGCCGTGACTAACACGCCGTGACTTTGGTCACGTGCCGTGCCGTGCTGTGACCAAGTAAATTTTTCACGTGCCGTGCCGTGCCGTGACAAAAATTACAAGGGGTGGTCACGGCACGCGAATGGTAACGGCACGCGAGTCACGCCGTGACTCGCGTGCCGTGACTAAGTCGTGCCGTGACTAAGTCGTGCCGTGACTAAGTCGTGCCGTGACTAATTCGTGCCGTGACCAAACGTGCCGTGACCAAACGCGCGTTAGTCAAGTTTGATCGCATTTAACGTTTTAAAAAAAAATGAAACGATTCTTTAAAATTCAAATGTTTTAATTGAAATTTAAATGTAAATATTTTAATTAAAATAAAATTATACCTTATAGGAAGGTATGTTAGTGTATTGCTTCGCTACTGCCGTGACTGGCGTGTCTTCCGTTCCGTGACTCGCGTGTCCCGTGCCGTGCCGTTTCCGTGTTCCGTGCCGTGACCAAGACAATTTCCGTGCCGTGCCGTGCCGTGTCTTCTTTGCCAACAATTGGTCACGGCACGGGACACGCGAGTCACGGCACGTGACCGACACGCGTGCCGTGCCGTTCCGTGCCGTTACCGTGCCGTTCCGTGACGGAGCTGGCTCCGGCGTGCCATTTTTCCCACTCTACACCCTAGTTCTACTTTATATATATATACACACATAAATTTAATAAGAATGCTAAATTGTCCGCATAATTTTGATTAATCGGCCGCATACTGATGAATCGCTTGGCGGTATTCCGTCCGTCCAACGACCGCATACCGTTATTTACAACACTGACCTGGACACAATTGATCCCAATTCGGATCGGACAGTCCGGATCTAATATCAAAGTTTTGAGTTGTCTTACAGGATCCGGTCCATTGACATCCATTAGACCACAATTTAGGGTTCGAATCCGGTTCCGGCCGTCCATCCCCCTCTTTCGCGACATTTGCACGGCCCCTGTCGACTGTGCCGTAATTTTGTACTTTTCTCCTTATCGGGTTATGTAAAGTTCGCTAATCCTGGAGTACCACATCAGAATCTTGCATTTTCTTCCGTACTCTGTGTGGGTCCCATCTTTCATGTTAGTTTGAGGTTTCTGGAATTACCGATCCGGTTGTAGCCCAATATATCCCGTCCACGGCTCCACCGATACTTTACTTCTGCATAGCATCTATATGGTCATGTTTGGTTGTGGAGTAAAGTTAATGAGGATTAAATGACTTACTCCATCTTACTCCACATATTTTACACCTTGTTTGGTAGTATAACTCATAGCTTAAATTAATCCGCCTAGAGGAGTAAAGTGTTGGAAACTGAGCCTCTTCCTATGATAGTGGGCCCTACAGGTGGAGTAAGTGTGGAGTAAGTTAATCCACCTGAAATGATGGAGTAACTTACTCCGGATTAACTCACCGCTTACTCCACCTTACTCCTCTTCTTTTACTTCTCGTTTGGCTACCTAAGTGTGGAGTAAGGGGTTTACTCCACCTCTTACTCCACAACCAAACATGGCCTATATTCTTTTCCAGACGGGTTAATTGAAATAAAATTTTAAAATAACTCGTTACATGAACCATTCAAAACGAACTGATACAGTGTGACTGCTCTCTATTATTTTCTCACAAGCTATTTCTTCTTCTCCAATCCGTACATTTTCCCTCTAATACCGCTATGATTGCTACACGTCTCCGCCGGTGCACACAGTTAGCCGCGTTATTCCCAAAATGCCCCAACAGCGGCCTGTTCTCTTCCTTCGCCTCCGCCCCGCCCCTTCCATCTTCTCGCCTTCTCCGTCCGTCATATCCATCACAACTGACAAGGGGTATATGTGTAATTTTCCCTAAGCACCTCTTCTCCACCTTGACCGACACCGTCCCCTCCACTCCCGATAAATCCACATTCGAGCGTCTGTATGTTCATGGCGTCACCCAGCCTCAAACAAAACCGACGGAATTGGAAATCGACCGTGTTGTGTGTAACAATGAACATAACGAGAAATTGGAGAGTAATTCGGGCAAGGATGCAGAGACTAATCCGGTCAAGGAGAAAGATAGCGAAATGGAGATGTCTGGACCGGAGAAGGAAGCCTGGTGGCTGCTTAATCAATCCGTGGTTAATTACTGCGGCAGCCCAGTCGGTACTCTTGCTGCTAATGATCCTGGATTATGCAATCAGATGCTAAATTATGATCAAGTGTTTATTAGGGATTTTGTGCCGTCTGCCATTGCCTTTCTTCTCAAAGGGGAAGGGGAGATAGTGCGTAATTTTCTCCTTCATACCCTGCAATTACAGGTATATACAACAAGATCCTGATGAAAATTGAAATTGATTGTATGATTGTCATAACCAATAATGCTGTGAAACTGCTGTACATATTTCATCCAAGGTTTAATATTTTGCCAGTATATGATGACAGCGTCCTGACTGGTAGGGTATATGATATTTCACCCATTTGACAGAACTTGACCGTTATATGATATTTCTGATATCTAAATGTCATAAAAAAAAAATATAAGTCCAAACCTTGAAGGAATTTAGAAATAGTAGGTTCATATCAGTGCTGAACCAGCACGTGTTTGATGCCCTTGATACAATACTGGCATTGTACCTAATTGGCATAACATGAAGTACCTGTAATCCTTCCAGTACCTAACGGCTAACACATGGTCCTTTCTGCTTGTGTTTCTAGAACATAGGAACAAATATATCAACCATCTGATAAAATGTACCATATAATCTGTTGAAAACTTAAATGAGTTACTTCATAATGTGTGGTGATCTAGAGTTGGGAGAAGACGGTGGATTGTTACAGCCCGGGACAGGGGCTGATGCCAGCCAGCTTCAAGGTGAGAACTGTGCCGTTGGATGGAAACAGTGAGGCCTTTGAAGAGGTTCTTGACCCCGATTTCGGTGAATCTGCAATTGGTCGTGTCGCGCCTGTTGATTCTGGTAAGTTATTTTGTATAGTTCTTTGTGAGCAAACTAAATATCTTTACTGGCATTAATAATACCAATATTAATATCAATGATCCTGTTTAGAACTCGTGCTTTATGATCATTAACAACCAGTGATCCACAGATGTCAAGTCTATTGGTCCTTGAAGTTAGGAAACCAATTAGTAGAAAAAACTATTTTTACTCGCACAGAATTACAAATATCATGATTTGATACCAGATTTAAAATCAAAGTTGGATATCAATTTTGGATATTTTTTGAATGATGATTTTGCTGACAATGGTTGTTAGCTGGTAAATGGGATGAACAATAATGGAAACGATTGAAGGTGTACAGATTCAGTTATTAGTTATAATGAGGAAATCTAAAGTAACATACTACTATTAACTTTGTTAGTTTAGATGCTAATAACCATAATGGCAACAACGCATCATTTATCCTATCTTTGGAAAGACACTTTTCAGCTTGTTCTATATACATTTTCTAAGTGATATCCTTTCTAGAGTAAGAAACTAAACCATGTCTACTATACCTACGTCACACTGGGTTGGCGTGCTATGCAGTTGTTAACAACAGATCCTTCCGACATTGCAATCTTTTGTTGATTATTGAAATTAGTAAATATGCATGTCTTTGCACAAACTTGCATATATTACTCCTTTATTTAGATTAAACATCAAATTTGGATATCAAGTATTTAAGGAATGGATACAACACGAAATTTGGAAAGATTTTTGACAGAGAATTTTGTCGAAATTTTTTGCTACAGAAGCAGATAGGACGAAGCAAAGGACACAAATTAAGGGTGTCATAGAGATGTGCTTATTATCAATAATTTGGATAATTTAGGTAACATACTAATGGTAATTTTGTGTTTAGGCATTCGAAGTGATGGACCACACGCTGTTCAGCTTAACTTGTAATAACTAGTAACAGCAATGACGACAACGGCATCAATTATAATAATATTGAAAGGACGAGTAAAAAGCTGGTCCAACTATTTTTCATCTATAAAGATACCCTTTGTCAGGATGTACTACACTGGTTAACAATAATACTGGTACTGTTCAATTATATAAACATTCATAATAGTAATGATCATTAGGAAGATTCTCTCCCATGTAGAAATAAGGAGATTTCATTTCCAGATATACTTCAAATTTGTCTTCTATTAGAGAAAATAGTAAATGCAAATGGAATATTACTACTTGCTTTGTAACATAGAGGTAACAGCCGCATTAACACTATCGGTGATTTTGTCAGGACTCTGGTGGATTATTCTGCTAAGAGCTTATGGGAAGATAACAGGAGATTATGCATTACAAGAGAGGATTGATGTACAAACTGGCATTAGACTGATACTAAACCTGTGCTTGTCAGATGGATTTGACATGTTTCCTACTCTCCTAGTCACTGACGGTTCGTGCATGATTGACCGTCGAATGGGCATCCATGGCCACCCCCTCGAAATCCAAGTAATTCAGATGCTGCTTATCTTTTTCTTGTATTAATATGGTTCTTTTTCCTGTGAAAATAGTCAATTATTAAATCATAATTGTTTAGGAATTAATAAAAAAGATTAACTACTTAAAGATAAAAATCTCGAAGGAGCCACCAGAAAATGTTAATTTTACGTAAAAATTATCGTATTGGTCATTGAAGTTGTTAGTTTTACCTGGGATCTTTCATCTTTTAAGGTAAATGTTATAATTAATAAGATGTACAGAAAAAGGCAATGTCGAGTAAATCAGGTACATGCAGACATGCAGCGCATTTCAATCATACTAACATTATGCAGGCCAGCATCTACCACCCTAAAAATGGGATTTATGAGGCAAGTATCAAACAAAATTAAAATAATTTATCTTTCATCAGGCTCTGTTCTACTCAGCACTGCGCTGTGCCCGAGAAATGATAATAATCAACGACAGCTCGAAAAACCAGGTGCGTGCCATAAGCAACCGGCTGACTGCACTCTCCTTCCACATACGGCAGTACTATTGGGTCGACATGCGAAAAATCAATGAGATATATCGGTACAAAACCGAGGAATATTCTCATGATGCCATCAACAAGTTCAACATCTACCCCGACCAGATTCCTTCCTGGCTCGTCGATTGGATTCCAGAGAAAGGTGGCTACTTGATTGGGAACCTACAGCCGGCACACATGGATTTTAGGTTTTTTTCCCTCGGCAACTTGTGGGCTATTGTGTCGTCTTTAGCGACTGACCGTCAGGCTGAGGGGATATTGAATTTGATTGATGAAAAGTGGGATGACTTGGTGGCAAATATGCCACTCAAGATTTGTTATCCCGCACTGGAGTATGATGAATGGCGTATTATTACTGGAAGTGACCCTAAAAATACGTGAGTATTTATTATTATAATTAATTCCTTTGTCTTACTTCTGTTCGATTTAGATGTACTGACTTCAAGTAGTTTGGTTTAAACCTAGGATTACATATTATGAAAAGTTTGGTTTAGTTCTTATATGTTCTTGTGATGTTCACTTGTCTGGAAATAATTGACGTCAAGGTTAAACAGTTGTGAAGTTGCAATTGAAAATTCCTGCAAGACTCCATACTTGTCTATTTAAAATAGAATTAATAATTTTCATGATTATCTTTGATTGTTTTAGCTTATTTTGTCTAATTTAAGGCTAATTAATGCAGCCCTTGGTCATACCATAATGGCGGTGCTTGGCCCACCTTACTATGGCAGGTAATTTTCACGATATCCTTTTTTTTTTTAAACTAAATCTATCAATCCCTTTATAAAAAACTTACCCAATTAATGTTTCCAAATTTCAGTTCACACTAGCATGCATCAAAATGGGGAGGCAAGACCTGGCACATAGGGCCCTAGAAGTGGCAGAAAAGCGTCTCTCAAATGACAAATGGCCAGAGTACTACGACACCCGTACCGGTCGTTTCATTGGTAAACAGTCGCATCTGTACCAGACATGGACGATTGCTGGATTTTTGGTGTCGAAAATGCTTTTACGAAACCCTGAATTGGCTTCCATTTTAATATGTGATGAAGACCTTGACCTTCTAGAAGGTTGCGCTTGTGGCCTCAGTAAGAGTGCGCGCACCAAATGTTCGCGCAAGGCAGCCCGGTCTCAGGTCCTTGTTTGATAACACCATTTTTTAGGTGTATTGATTTGGAAAACTACGAAGAAGCATATACTTGTATATAACACGAAGGAAATTTCCTCTGTTGTTCTTAGGGCATATTTCAGTTGCTAATTAACATCTGTAGAATGTATTTTTTATTGAACTATCATCAAGTCGATGATATACAGGGTTGAGAGGATTTATTCTATCTTGGGTGTTAATTAGTATGTATATATAATACATTACTGGGGTTCATGCCTTTTAGTGCATCGAGTGGCTGTAAACGGATTTTAGTTACAAATATACGGATGGGTCAGCCATAATGCCCCTCTGTGGCTGGGTTCGCTACCTAAAATAAAATAAAATGTTTTTTTTGTGTTTTGGGCTTATTCAAGTTGTTATTTTTTTCTTTTTCTTTTTGTCATTTGATTCTGTTCAATGACTCAGATAAGTAATTTCGATAGATATTTCCTTAAGTAGTTTTTTCGCATGCTAGCTTTTCTTTTCAAATGTACATTATAAATAGATTGTTACACTAACCATAAAATCAAATTTATAACTGTTAAGTACAAAATGTTCTCAACTGTCCAATTTAAATGTAATCCCAGAAATTGGTTAATATGCGGTTTACCTACAGTAAAATATGATATGATTTTCTGATATAATCTGATATTCTGATTAGTGGTACAAGTTACCTTTCAACACATTTATGATTAGCATTGAGAACTGAATTCTGCAATCAATGACAGGCTAAATCCAAAAGCAATTAAGGTTGCAGGTGGGTCTACTTTGCAAAAGCCCTCTGAATTTATGCCTCTTTAGTGCAAAGCTCTGTTTTGTGCATTTGGCGTTCTGCTATAGCACCCCAACTGGCACCCAGCGGGAAATTAATGACAGTGTATAGAGTCATTCACTGGCCTAATTTTTTTTAGTCTACGCACTAATAAAAATTATTAAGTCATCCTTTTCTTTAAGGTCGTTTAAGTATACATTCATTTTTTTTATGGTATATTATTCATTCAATGTCTATAAATTGAAGATTTTTAATTGTAGATCTATTTTTTATTATTTATTATATGGAATGCGTATCAAATTTGAGCTGATTTGAAATTTGAATGGACATTCATAAAAAATACGTCAAGTCTCGTCTAAATGAAAGCTAAATGACTCATATTCCAAGAAAACATATAGATTAATTTTTTGTTTAAACAATATTAAGATGTACCAAAAAAAATAGAGGTACCCTAGATAGAAGTCATAGAACTACACTTCATTTAATTAAAGTACATTATTAATTTATTATCACGTGGAAAACCAACCATTTAGAAAAAAATCATTTTCACATTTTAAAAATGTCCTTTTTTGGTTTTAGAATGTGGATTAATTATTTCTATAATAACCTTTACGATTATTGGATAAGGTGAGGGGTCAAATTTGTTCGATAAAATATTAGAAAGTTGGATTTATTTTTCTACAACATAAGAATATTCCCAAATTCGGCTTAATTGTAGTTAATTTTGTCTGATGATCGATATACTCATACTTCTTTCCACAAAATTAAATTTAAACTAAACCTCTCTCTATATATATATACTGGTTATGTAGAAAAGAGTAACATCTAAATATGAATTCAAAATATAACTGATCCATATGATACATATGGGGCAGCAAGAAAAGTATGTGTATGTATTTGATGCATGACTACTCTTCACAACATATTTGGCGCTGTCAGTACTCAGTACCGGTACCAGTAATAACAAAGTAACACACCAAGTCGCCACTCGTGGGAGTGCCACAGTTTGCCATTTACATTGCTGCTGTGATATGTGTGGGGACTGATTCCTGGTACCTGTCCGACTGTCCCCATTGAATGCAGAGATAGAATAGCATCTTTTTCAATCTTCACCTCTTGAATGGATAGATGTATGTGTACACTCAGCTACCCAAAAAAACAGCTGTTGCTCAGAGTGCTTCAAGCATGACAGCTTTTCATAAATGTATCCGGTATGAATTAATGTTTTTTCATCCAAAAAGTTTTAGGCAGCAGGGAAGCATTAATGCAGCAATATATCCCCCCAAATGAAACAAACTATGTCATTGTACTACTGTTTGTAACGTCATACGGGTAGAGAAATAAATAAATATACCTATCTATATCTATTGGAAGTAGTGATTTGCAAACGGGCCGGTCCGGTTCAAATCTGGCCAGTCCACGGGTTGGCACGGTTCAGGTCCGGCGGGTCTATTTGGAGAGGTTGGCCCAAACTCATGTCATGGACCATGGTCCAGACCCACACGGGTTGGTTCAGTCCGGTCCATACGGATTTGTCCGGTCTAATTTATTTTTCCCAGTGAGCAGTCTCTAAATCAAATTTTGAATCTGGTCAAAAACTGGAACTACTCACTTGAATTTCAAGCTATTCTGACCTCTGTTACTTAATCGTTTAAACTGTACAAATCTATAATATTTTTGTATAGAGAAATTATGTTATCTAAAAACTAGACTTCTATACCTTTAATTTGATAAAAATAACACAAAAATTCAAGTAGCCATTTTCTCTAAATTGAATTTTGAATATAGTAAAAAACTGAGACTGCTTACTGGAAAAAAAAATGGAGCGGACCAAATCAAAACGGGATTGGGCGGGTCCGGGTATGGGTTTGGGCAGGTGAGGTCCGGGTAAAGGGTTTGGTCCGGGTCCAGTCTGAGTTAGAGGGGGTTAGTCCGGTTCTGGTCCTAGTATGGGGGGTTTGGTCCGATCCGGGTCCGGTTCTTCACGGTTCAGTTCGGGTTTGGTCCGGTCCGGTTCTACACGGTTCCACGGGTTAGTCCGGATCTAGTGAAAAAAATTGACCCAAACCCTTACTAGACCAGACCCATCTCTTGACCCGGTACGGTTTGGTCCGGGGCGGTCCGGATCCAAACCACGGGTGGTCTGGTCCGGTTCTAGACCGGACGGTTCTTTTCAATACACTAATTGGAAGGAGTATAAATGTAGTTGGAGACATTCAGAATATTGTGCAATTAATATGAATAGAAGTTTCATTAGTGTGATCTTTAAATCCTATAGAGAGAAATTGCCAAGAAAAACTCTATTTTATGTATCAATTTTTTTTGTTGGAATTCTGTAGTGCTAATCAAATGCTAAGAGTTCCTAAATATATTGTTTTAAAATTACCTTGAAAGAAAATTTCTACATTTACGGAGCGAAGGGCTTTTTTTTCCCAAGCGATTCGAACTATTCGAATCGAAACTCTAGTTCTCCCTTAGTCCCTCCCCCTACTCAACCTCAACCAGACACAACCACCTCCCCTCCCCCCGCTCTTGTATCTACCACCTCAAGCGGTGAGGAGAGTGAGGAAGGGGAGGGAACGGAGCCGATGCGAAGTATTAGAGGTGTCAGAGTCTTATTCTTGATCGGACTTGGCTCTAGTCGTCAGAGAGTGTGCGGCAGTCGGACGACGGTTGATGAGCAGATCCAGAAGAGTCCCACAAGGTTTGTGGAGAGGATGGGAATAAGAGAATAGGGCGGTTAGGAGAATAGTAAGAATAAAGAAAATAATGAGTATAGATATAATAGGGTGGTTTAGAGGATTTTAAAAAGAATAAAAGAGTAGATTTAAAATAGAAACGAGTATTATTTGATATGTTATAAATTTTTTTTTATATAAATAAAATTGTTAGTAAATATTTAATGCCACCAACTTTTAAATAAAATTACCTTAAAACTATTTAAATGATAACGTAAGAACCATATCAATTACGCGAGTAGAACTAGGGTGCTCCTAAGCTCACCAAGCCCTTCGTGAGCGCGACTCTAAAACCTATCGAATTGACTTCAAATAACATTTTTAAACCGTTAGATGTTCAATCTATATTAAAATGTGCTTGGAGACCAACTTTTACATTTTTTAGAATTTTTTTACTATTTATTAAGATGGTTTGAAAATCGCTGTTTTTATTAAAATTCTGCACCATTGGAAAACAGCGATTTTCAAACCATCTTAATAAATAGTAAAAAAATTACAAAAAATGTAAAATTTGGTCTCCAAGCACATTTTAATATAGATTGAACATCTAACGGTTTGGAAATGTTGTTTGAAGTCAATTCGATAGGTTTTAGAGTCGCGCTCACGAAAGGGCTTGGTGAGCTTAGGAGCACCCTAGTTCTACTCCAATTACGCTCTCAACTGCATGCATTACCACACATTATACCACTCAGGCCAGCGTCATAGAAGAACCGAGAAAGGACAAGGCTTAGTGGTCTCCCTAAAGAGAGGAGAAGAGAATCAGCGAGTCTACATCCTTTGTTATTTCTTAGAAATTGTACTGATCTGCAATAAATATTTTGCCTGTGTATATAATTGAAGCTGATGAGCTATTATTTAAAGTAGGGACTGGTTTAGTTTTTGTTTTAGCAAAGTAGCTGCAGGTTTTTATTTTTTATGTTGTATCTTTTATCTAGGCTTTTAGCTAGTATATATATACGTACGGGTCTTTTCCTCAAAAAAAAAAAAAAAAAAACATGAACGCCAAACATACCTTAGCCTTTAGGCTCTACTCTACATGGTACACCTCTACGCTATCAAAAGTAAACTACCACCGTAACCTTTACCATGTGCTCTGCAATAATATCTCTTCATGCAGATCTGACAAGCAACAGTAACTTTCGAACATGTTTTCCTTGCAATAGGCTCTATTTCTTTCTGTCTTTCCATACTAAGGTTTGTGATGTAGGCCAAGTTAATGCTAAAGGAGGGAGTAGGTTGCTACAATTGATGTGTTTCAAGGATAGTTTTTCCAAGGGAAGGGATAGTACAATTCAAGTTGAGTACACTGCACCAGCTATTTGCATGGCTTATGATGCACTGATTGCTATAGTTTTCTTTGATAATTAATGGGAGAGTGCCAGAGTGGTGTGGCTAGTTATGAGGAATGAGTAGTATATATTGCACTAAATTATTTGAAACAAACATATGTTAAATAATATAAAATCAAAGGGTGTGTTATGAATATATAAAATAAGGTCGTCTTAATAAATTAATTAAGGAATCCAATAAATTTTAGCCTGCGAACATCTATGGAAAAGAGTTGACAAACATATAGCAAATAAATATAAGACAATATAAGATAATTATGTTAATATACAAATATGTATATATGGTGACAAACATATGGGCTATGGTGAGTTGCGAAGTAAGGATTTTGTTTTACTTTACGTTTATATCTCCGTTTTCAAAGACCAAACAGTCGATCCGAACCGCTCAACAAGCTAGATATGCATATTGAAATGTGCCTGGAGACCAAATTTTACATTTTTTGAAAATTTTTACTATTTTTTTAGATAGATAGAAAACCGTTCTTTTTGAATGGTTCCAGACCATAAAAAACAGTGATTTTGAAATATTTAAAAAAAAATCCAATGATGTTAGGACATGATGGAGTACAGAACCAATGAGACATTTTAACCCTGCTCTTTTATTAATATGATACGTATGATAAATATTTTAATTGTCAGATTTTAAAATTATAAATTATTTTAACGGTCATCAAACTAATCTGTTTTACAATCCCCAATTCCCCAGTCATATATATGAGTTTGTATCCTCTCCAGTACCGTACTCGATACAATGAATCCCCAGTCGGGGCCAAAAAGAATTCGGTGCCTATATATAATATTGCAGATATAGGGGTTCTGCTTTAAGATTCGTGCCATGTTAAAACTGATGGCTCAGATCTCATTGTACTTGGGTATATATTGCAATGGATCTGAATTACTCGTATATAGTATAGCTTCTATTAATAATATATATATATATATATATATATATATATATATGAGTGAGGCTATGGTGCTATGCATAGTACGGATGGCTAGTGTACTACGGCTCAATATGGTACTTTTTAAAATTCTAACGGTCGATCCGACCGTTCAATGTGATAACCATATGAATATGTACTTGCAAACTAAATTTTATATTTTTTCGAATTTTTTTACTATTTTTTCAGATAGGTAGAATTTTGATGGTCCAGAATTTTCAAAAAACACTGATTTTTCTACCTATCTGAAAAAATAGTAAAAAAATTCGAAAAAATATAAAATTTAGTTTGCAAGTACATATTCATATGGATATCACATTGAACGGTCGGATCGACCGTTAGGGTTTTAAAAAGTACCATATTGAGCCATAGTACACTAGCCATTGGTGCTATGCATAGCACCATAGCCTCACTCTATATATATATTGAGATAGACTAATGTGCTTTCGGTAGCACTTCGGCCGAAGTGCTACCGATTCAAAATCGGATTTTCAAAGTCCAAATGGCCGATCCGAACCGTTCAAGTTGTTCTCCATATTGAAATCTGCTTGGAGACCAAATTTTACATTTTTTGGAATTTTTTTACTATTTATTAAGCCACTTTGAAAATTGCTGATCCGGTGGTCCAGAATTTGAAAACACTATTTTTACTGTTCATCCGGATCAGCAATTTTCAAAGTGGCTTAATAAATACTAAAAAAAATTCAAAGTGGCTTTATATGGATCTAGCTAGGCGTATACGTGTGCATATGCATGTACATCGTACAAGAATCACATATGTGCATTTATTATGACAGACCAGTGAATGACATGACAATTAAACTAAGAGCAAAAAAATCAATATTCCTGTGTGCACTATTTGAGAGAGCCTTTGTTCTGGAGCACAACAGTAGAAGAGATGAGTTTGGTTTGAACCTTTATTAGGGAATTCATGTCACCTACTTAGAAATCTAGATCAGAACCGTTCTATCAAAATCCGCATAAATATATATTAAAGGGCCAGAGATTGGTCCAGATTCTAATTAGACGGTCTGGATTTAAACAGAAATATTATGTTACCTCAGAGGAGGATATGGACTCTTTATTGGGAGTCAGGACTCAGGACTCAGGAAGCAAGCAAGAAACGCCACCAAATTGCACATATTCTTTACCACAACTTTCCAGGTGAAGGTACGAAAATGAACCAATTGGCATTTGGCAGCAACCAATAAAACCTTTCAAGAGAGGCCTGTACTCATTGCGTAGTACTACACCTCAAGCTCTATTCTCTTCCTCAATGAAAGCTTTCAACTGTTTGCAAGCAGAAAGCATGTGCCAGAAAGTATAGCTTTTTTGCTTTACAACGACCAATTCTAGTACATGTGTTATACACACAACTAGATTGGGAAAAATGGTACGGCGGAGCCGGTTCCGTCACGGAATGACACGGCACGCATGTCGGTTACGTGTCGTGACTCGCGTGTCCCGTGTCGTGACCATTCGCGTGCCGTAACTAATTGTTAGCAAAGAAGACACGGGGCGGCACAAAAATTGCCTTGGTCACGGCACGGCATAGCACGGAACACGGAACGGCACGGCACGGGACACGCGAGTCACGAAACGGTAGACACGAAATGATTTGAAAATCGCTGTTTTCCAATTGTGCAAAATTTTAATAAAAACAGCGATTTTCAAACCATTTTAATAAATAGTAAAAAAATTTCAAAAAATGTAAAATTTGGTCTCCAAGCACATTTTAATATAGATTGAACATCTAACGGTTTGAAAATGTCGTTTGAAGTCAATTCGATAGGTTTTAGAGTCGTGCTCACGAAGGGCTTGGTGAGCTTAGGAGCACCCTAGTTCTACTCAATCTTTAGTCTCAAATTCACTTTGAGTCTTTGAGACATTTTTTAGAAGCAAACTGGCATTTTTAATTCAGTTATTCTGGTTTAAGTGAATTTGGATTTTACAAATAACGTTTATGAAAAAGTATAACAATGGAGATTAATACTTCAATAAAATGATATGTGTGTGTTAAACTGTTAGCTAGTAGCTCTACGTATCTGTAGTTAATTGTATGTCAGATAATATCATGATAAATATAGTTGCAATCTAAAATACTACATATGCAGATAATATTAATTCATCTAATATTTTGGGACCCATAATGCAGTGAGTAGGTCCATTTAATCCAAACACGCCCTCTATGGTCCCATTCAGTAACCACATCATATTGTCCCAAGAAGAATATTTCACTGTCACATCCTTTTGCACTCAAACATCCAAAAATTACATTTTTCCAAAAGAAACAAAAATACAAAAAAAAATTAAAAATAAAGAGCTAATCAAACTTCAACATAAATAGTTTGACTGCAATTTGATATATAAAGCATCCTAAAATAGCATTCATTTTATACAAAATGTGTAGATACTTCAAAGTCTATGGCGAAAACCAGCTCAGGAGGGATAGACAGGGTAGCGGAGGCAGAAATTTTGAGAAAGAAAGAGAATAGAAGAAGGATAGGATAGGTCTTACAAGGTCAAGAAAAGGTCTTACAAGGTCAAGAACAGAATAACACAGGTTTTTATAAAACTAATAATAAAAAAGTTAAATAAAAAAATGACGGTGAAGAAAAAGCTCAATCAGGATAGCGTCATTTCAAATCTAAAAGTATTGAAGAACATTTAAGCTGAACATTTTTTGGAGAATAATGAGAATCCTGGAAGTGCCTTTGGGATAATTCAGATATTGTAGAACAGCCGGTTTTGAGTGCATAGCTTCCTAGAAACAGCATCACAAAAAAAAAAATGGTTATTAACATCAGAAGAAACAGAATCTTTATATAGTCAAATTGCATAGTCCAAATTACATTACAAAACAAATGCTTATATATGCTTTGATTTGTGATTCCATGTGATGTGTGACAGTACTGTTGCTAGACTATTTTGGCCACGACAAGTCGACAACCACTCACATGGTGCCATGCATGCACATAGATGAAGATGCATGTTTGTTCGTTTTGAGTTGAATACATATGATATTCAAAAGAAATTTTGATGAATTAAGTAGACAAGGAAATGATAATCGTTGTTTCTCCTTCATTTTTTTTTTTTGTGGGTAATTTGTTTGCACTTACTAGGTATTTGAAGAAACCCATGGAGACTTGCATGTTTCCAGTCCGTCGTGCTTAAGGGACAGTAAGATTTCAAGAGAGAGAGAGAGAGAGAGCAAAGGGATAGTAAGATATATAGATGGCGGTGTACAAGGATGTAACACAGATAGCAACCTTGGTAATATATAAGGTTTTACATGAGAGAGAAGAAACAAAGAGACTTCACATCAAGAGTGAAAAAGTCAATGCCAGAAAGAGTGGAGAGAGAAACAAGGAGGCACAGTGCTCCCCTTGTAGAGAGAGAGAGAGAGAGAGAGAAGGAAGAAAGAGGTGAGGGAGTAAAAGCCAAGAGATTTGGAGTCAGAGGCAACAGCTGGGAAATCTTTTGAGATGAATGGTGGGTAGTGGTGGCCTTTAACTGCGTTTGAAGAGTTACTGATATATAATAGGGGATGGTCCAAGGTGATTTAATAATTCATGAAGCAAGTAACTTTCTGTATTTTAAAGTTTAAATATTGGAACCGTTTTATATTTTCATATGAAACATAGGGGTTCAATGAGTTGAAATTAACTCTCATCCGAGCGATTGAAATTCGGTATCTATTTAAATATAGGGAGTCCGTTTTTGAGATTTATACGGTACGGTATAGATTTAGTAATTATACGCCCGGTACTGGAGGTGATCTGAATTCCCGCAAACTGCTCTCAAACAGAGGAAAGTTAGATGATTGGTACTTGTACCACTCCGCTTGAATATATCAATAATCAAGCGCGTAGGACCTGTTCGGCCGTTTACTGTGCGCGTGGGAAAAAAAAATTCATTCAGAGTGAATTTTTTTTTTCTCACGTGAACAGTAAAAATCAGTTCAAACTTTTTCTGTTCCTGTGTTCATTTTTCTGCCCATGTGTCCGCTGAACAGGTCCTTAAAATGCTTTTCTGGACCAGAGAAAAAGGGTATTGTAGTTGTAGGGAGAGCAATTGCTCCTTTAATTTGATTCCAAAATAATTAATAGCAGTATATAACACCCAACAGTACACATTCCAATTTCACTCCATTTAACTTTTTTTAACAAACAATAACAGATTGGCTCTCATAATTTAGTGGCAACAAAATTGCATGCATGGCCTTGCTCAAATTTTTAGTTGGTTCGAAGGGGATTTTAATATTATTAATCGTTAGGTATCTCAAAAGAGCCGAAGTTACAAGCACAATGTTTCTCAGTTGCCGTGCACAATGATAGAATAGAAGCTGAGCTGACGTGGCAACATATACAAATACAATGGATGGTTCGTGCACGAACTTTGATGTCATTTATTTCGTATTAAAATCCTTGCTTTAGTAGATGCATAATTCATTACTTCTGCATGGGTATTAAAGCAAGCGTGAAGCCGCTTATAGGAAGAAACCAGTAACTAACTTCAAAATAAATGTTTTAAACGAAAAAAGAAAGCAGTAACCTTTCTCATTTATTTAATTTTTCAATTTTTTTGTATTTATATCCTATTTTTAATATAGTTTAAACTAAAATATTATGAATAGTGTGAAATTGATCTCCATTCGTAGTAAAAAAAAATTATATGCTTGACCCTCCATTCACATTTGAACCTCATAGTCTGAAAGTCTGGTTCCGCCTCTGATTATGCAACACTGATCTTAAAACTTCATTGGATGGTGAATAGATGATGTTTATAAATACTGAATGACAAAAAAAAAAAAAGTTAAATTATTAAAGACTTGTCAAATGAGCATTATATAACTGAAAAAAGAAAGTTATTTAATAAGGACTTGACAAAAAAGAACAAAACAAGCAACTTTACCTTGTTCACCATCTTGCACTAAATTTTCCATTTGCTCTGTCAAAAGAACTGGGAAAGTTGTTGTTAGTGGAACAAAGCATTGAACTGGTAAATTACAGTTGAAAAGAGTACTGGAGAGAATGAATGAGGGAACAAGTGCCACGGTCTCCTAGAATAAACTCATTAGTCAAAACCAAAGGGGTCACAAAACGAAATGGCTGACCTCTCGATCCTTGGCTAGTGTCTTCCCTTTTGCCTAAATCACGTAAAAGATTCATAAAGTAAAACTTTAATTTTCTTTATTTCTAGGTAGTTGCATTATTTGCAATATAATTAAGTTCTATTTTCTTATGTAATTGCTGTATGATGTGTACTGATATCATTTCCAACTAGGGTTTTGAAAACGGTCCGGGCCGGTCAGGTCCAGACCCGGCCGGGCCACGATTCCAACGGTCCACGGCTCACACGGGTTGGGCGGGTTACACGGTCCGGGTCCGGCGGGTTCAATTCTTGGAAGTCGGCCGAAACCTGTGCTTGGACCGTGGTCCAAATTAACACGGTCCGGTCCGGGTCCGGTCTGGCGTGGTCTGGCACGGGTCCGGGGGGTTAGGCACAGTCCGAGTCAACGGGGGTTGGCGCGGGTCTAGGGCGGGTCCGGGTCCTGGTCCGGGGGTTACGCGGGTCTGGAGCGAGTCCGGGCGAGTTGGGTCCGGTTCTACCCAAGGCAGTCTGGGTTTGGTCCGGTCCGGTCCTACACGGGTCTAGGGAAAAAAAACAAACCAAACTCGTGCTAGACCCATCCCTAGCTTTGGTCCGGTCTAGATCCGAACCACGGGTTGTCCGGTCCTGAACCGGCCGGGTTTTTTCAAGCCACTATCTCCAACTAAATCCTCAATCTTATTTATTCTTTTTAATTTTTTTGGTTATTTATAATAAAAGTAACAAAACCAAGGTTACTTCCATTTTAATTTCACACAAGGCAAATCTCTTAATGCAATACTGACATCAAATTATAATTGATAAAATAAATCCAAACTATACTTTGTTTTGGGATACAAAAAGATCGTTGTCGCATAATCAGGACGGATTCAGAATTTCAACTAGACTTAGCTCTGAGCTCGCTTGCCACAAAAAAAAAATACATGTCCACTGCAATAAGACTTAGTTCCTAAAAAAAAATGTGTTTAAAGCTGGAATTTGTATGATTTTTTGAGAGAAAGCTGCAATTTGTATGTTGATATATGATATAACGGAAACACCTAAGCATCATTACTTTAAGTGCTCATGAACATTCGTTTTTCTAAATTCAATTTATTTAACGAGCGCTCATAACGAGGCACGCTCATCAGACCTAGACTTATTTTCTAGAGTGAAATTATTTGGGATTTATACCTACATTGCTAAATATTTAGGACATGTTCGGCCGTCTAAAGGGAACGGAAATGGGAACGGGAATGAAAATTTTTGAATGGCCGAAACACTGTGCGTGTGAGAAAAAAAAATTCACTCTAAGGCTCTGTTCGGCTGCAGTGTGGGCTGAGGAATGGGTACAGGAAAGCAAAAATTTTGAATTGATTTTTACTGTTCACGTGGGAAAAAAAATTCACTACCCACGTGAACAGTAAAAATCACGCTGCAACCGAACATGCCCTAAGGGTGTTCGGCGAAGGAGTGGGATGGGGAATGGGTACAGGAAAGCAAAATTTTTGAACTGATTTTTATTGTTCACGTGGGAAAAAAAAATTCACTCTGAGTGAATTTTTGTTTCCACGTGAACAGTGAATGCCGAACAGGCCCTAACTGAATTTTTTTTTCTCCACGGGCACAGTGTTTTGCCGAACAAGCCCTTATAATTTTTGTGTAGTTTATTTATATTTAGTTTTCTAGGTGGTTATTTATATTTACATTGCCTAATGTTTTATATTATAATATATAGTTTTACTGTTATCATACAACTTGAATTAATTAAACCAGTATAACAATCATTGTATTAATTTTGTGACAATATATGCTTTGACTTAATATAACTTTTACAATATTTTTGTGAAATCTTTTCCTTTTTTTTTTTTTTGAGGTATAGTACATTAGTACACATCCTCTATTTTATACAGCACATGACAAAAGAATCAAGTTTGAATGCACGCCTGTAAAAAAATCAAAATCACAGCCCTAGCAATAAAAGCCACAGTAATTACCACTGCGCACTCTAACATGTGCAGTGGCTTTCTTTATCAACGCATGATCCGAGTCAGCTTTCTCCTGCAAGGAGAGGTTACCTTTTTACTCGCTCCGTGTCTCTCTCTGCTTCTTTTTTTGAATTTTTCAACTTTTTTTGGCAGTCTCTCTCTTTTCCGACATTTTTATTAATATCCAAAGTTAATTACAAATTAATAAATATATCCACGTTAGCTGGGTTTTTTTAAAAATGCCCAAACCGGCCATTAAATGGCCGATTCTCAATTATTATTTTTTTGCTATTTCAAACCCTATAAATAGTCATATTTCTCTCTCCTCTCTCTCACAACTCACTCAACTCACAGAAAAAAAAGAGATGAAGAAAAAGAGAGAAAGAGAAGGAGATTTTTGAGACGATTTTTAGGTAATTTTTTTATTTAATTTTTTATAAAAAAATTATTTTATTTTAATTTTTTTCAATAACCTATACATTTAAATTAGTAACCTGACAATTATTTACAATTTACCAAAATATAGTTTGTTGGTCATGGCCATGATTTCATTACACTGTGGCGTGAAGTTTCTTACTAATACATATGGATTTATTACTCTAAAGAACCAATTAATTCATTCATGGTTCTCGATGATATCTCACTTTGGGACTTGAAAACCATGATTTACGAATGCACCGCTTATAACCTAGAAAGATGCATCTGCTATGTTTGTAGAAGAGAGGCAGTTGCCATATGAGGAGAGGCGGTTGGGGTGCAAAGAGAGCCATTTGGAAGCCAACCAATGAGGTCAACTGGTAGGCGTACAAGGGCATCTGAAAGCCAAACAGAGCCATCTGGTAGGCCATCTTCTGCAACTGGTCGGTTTCTCAGATTTAATTTTAGGCGTAGTAGTAATAGGTGATTTAATTTTTTCTCATTTGATGCATGTTGTGAACTTGTTTATTTAGATGCTGCTTTCATAACTATTTTATTTGCAATTTGCGTGAATTTTATTAAAACTAAGTTATGGGTTAGTTGAATATAAGTTTTTATAACTTCACTATTTTTTACCACATTCAAATGTAGAGAAACATCAAGTCTACATGCATGTCAATACATTAAGTCTAAATAAACTCTGAATTTATGAAATAAAGTCTACAAAATAGACACTAAAAAAACTCAAAAATTTTACAACCCTAATTTTACTACCCTAATTCATCCAACTAAAATGTCTTCAGCTCAAATACATTCAAATTTAAACTCTAATAATACTACTTCTTAGAACGAGTCTTGAAATTACATGGAATAAACTCCTCGTCCGATATTGCCGGATCTGGATCAGTCACAACAGACGAAGTGCTAGCCTTACCAGTATAAGTACACGGAACAAACTCATTGTCCGATGTTGGAGGCTTTAGATCAACCTTCTTATTTTTTCAAACCAGAGCCGTAGGGGTTTTCGACAAAGTCATCATCTGAAATTTCATACCGAATAGGCCATCTAAGAAATTCCTCCATCATACATACTTGACAGTTCTAATTATCACAGCATACTTGACATTTATTCTTTTTATTCCTCATTTTTACCTCAATCACTAATTGACCCTCCTCTCGCTAGGCCACGATAGAACGATCTACCTCGGTTGTTATTGTTCATCATTTTGGCCCCGGGAAATCGCCTCAAATTACCTCAGAAATCGCCTTCTCTTTCTCTCATTTTCTTCTGTGAGTTGAGTGAGTTATAAGAGGGAGGAGAGAAAAAAATGTATATTTATAGGGTCTGAAATAAAAATATTTTTTGAGAACCGGCCATTTAATAGACGGTGGAGAAAAAAAAAAGACTAGCCATTTAATGGCCGATTTGGACATTTTAAAAAAAAATCCAACTAACGTGTATATTTATTAATTTGTAATTAACTTTGGATATTAATAAAAATGTCGGCTGTCCTTCTCTGAGCCAAGACTCAAGAGATTGTCAATTTCTGATGACCGACTTATCTTTGCTAGATTTGGAAGGTATTTCACGGGAAAACAATATCCGAATGAAGAAAATAAAAGGGACAAAAATTGATAGAGACTTGTCATAAGGTAAAATCTAACAAGGACTATCATTGTTATTTATCTCTGCTTCTTAGTTTCATTCTAGCAGTATTCCTCCACAGCAAAATCCACGAAATAGAAGCAAAGATTACTGATATCAATGACAATAATATTATTTGGATTGTTTTGCATCTCTTTGTTTGCACCTGCCAATACGGTACAATGGTACATACACCAACTTAAAGATTTCTTTGACCAAATATGAACGCATATTTCAACTACAGTGAATATATTGTCACAGTTTGCAATCTAAATTTTTTGTTTATTGACTTCATAAAATGCTTTAACAATGGAGATTACATGAAAACAGTAGTATTCCAAGAACTAGTTCATTTTTTGCATTACAATAGTAAACTTCTTTCCCCAACTGTATCGTAATTTCAATTCCTAAATGTAAATATTGAAATGATCCACACATATTTTGGTGCTATTCTTACCTCTCGCTATTTTACTAATTATAAATGTTAATTTTTATGAAAGTGCGTTATTTGTTTGACACTTAGTAGCAGATTGCAGAAGGGAACTTTAGCAGACCACACTGACCACATCATATAAAAGTGATAGGCTATTCTGAGTTTTGTATATTATAAAGGTAAAACAATATCATTACCTAACTTTTTTTTTGTTTTTTCTCCCTTAACATATGCACAAGTGTCGGCCCACGGGCTAAAGATGCATCTATGCCTTCATCTAATTATCATATAGGGTTGAGTAGAACCATCTACTCAGTAAAAACAACATTAACAATATCAGGAAATTTTTCTTTAATGGCAGCTTTGATCCCACTGCCAATAGATTCGGGTCCAATATATTTCACCAAGCAATCCTCGCCATCCACCGAAAGCACCTCCACACTTCCACCGTAATTTTTTATAGCAGGCCTCAGTATTTCCAGATGGTTGTTCACAGCCTAAGATCATAAATCCACATGTTAAATTATACAAAATGCAATGAAGTCAAACAATGATAATTTTTTCAATGAAGGCCTTTAGTGGAAATTCCAAATGAAACCATTTCGATTAACTGCCTATATTAGTTTATATGGAGGTGATAAGACTATATACCTCATGCCACTGATTGGTTGCTCATCTTTCATTATACAAAGGGAGTGGAGCTATTGAACTTTTAATTTGAACTGATCAAATTTATTCCACCCCTCTTGAAATTTTCTCTTCAGTTCTTGTTTCGCATTTCCTCAGGATCCTTCAACCGTAACCAATTTGTGGCATTAGGTCTAGTTTAGTCACTTATAAATTTATCCAACATCATATGGCATCCGCTTAATGAAGAAAAACAATGACTTGAAAAGGTGACATGTATATTTTCAGTCGAGAATTTTTAATCTGTAGAAATTAATAAAATAAGAGGTACGGAAATAGAAAGTGTTTGATTTGCAACATTAATAGAAATATCGGGATCAAGTCCTGGTCCAAAGTTTTTGGATCGGGATCATTGGACCCGATCCAAAGTTTTAATATATTTTTTTCTATCAATGGTCTCTGTTAAGTTGTGCCGAATGAATAAAAAAATATATACTTTGTATCTGTTAACTCCGCCTAACTCGGCCTGTGTAGTTTCTAAACAGCTTGTCCAAGTCAGGAAAAAGGAGGGTTGTGATAGGCGTGGCGAGGCATCGTAAAATATAGCCTTTTTATGGAAAAAAGCTTGTTTGGGACTAAAAGCTTTGTTGTTGCTGCTGCTGCTGCTGCTGCTGCTGCTGCTGCCGCTGCTGTTGTTGTATTTTGGATTGAGAACTTGATCCCAATCTTTCTAAAAATGTTGCAAACCAACCACTTTTTCTATTTTCGTTGATTTATTAATTTCTATGGATAAAAAATCCTCTTTTCAGTCCACTATCGTAATTCGTAAGTTGCAAAGCTCAGGTCTCTGGCAAATAAAACCCCAGAATGTGTAAAGCTTTGCAAATAAAACCCCTGCTGCAAAGCTCAGTTGCAAAGCTTTGAAAAAAGGTCGTATACATGTGCAACTACACTTCTACAACAACACATTGTGGGGATAGTTTTATGACAAGAACAAGTAATTGGTAAGTAAATATAAAGTACAGAAAAAGTTCTATGGTTAGATGGGCTCATGCTGTAAGTCAAAAATGGAGTAAGAGGTGGTGTAACCCTTACTCCACACTTAAACTGCCAAAATGAGGAGTAAAATAGGAGTGAGATGAAGTAAAATTTGAGTTAATCCAGAGTTAAGTTGCTCCACCCTCTAGGTGGATTAACTTACTCCACTGTCATTGACAGAAATTCATTTCCCAATTTCTTACTCCTCCATACGGATTAATTTAAACCATGACTTAAGCTGCCAAATGAGGTGTAAAATTGGAGTAAGATGGAGTAAGCAACATAAATCCTCCTTAAATTTAAGTAGCAACCAAACATAACACTAGTGCTGGATAAGTGGTAACTAACCTCAACAGTAGTCTCTGTCGGTAATTCGTTATCAACTTGCTGGATATCTTTGATAGTGTCACCAAATTTCTCCTTCAGCACACGCTCAATGCCCATCTTCATGGTGGTCGTTGAGCTCGGGCAGCTGCCACATGCTCCTATTTTATTATTAAATAAATGTTATCGATTGTTTGCCACTTTTTTTGTTGATACTGTTGTAATATAATTTGATGCAACAAACAAGCTTCATTAGAGGCAGAGGTACAAATTCTCTTAATGAGGATCACCGATCAGCAATACAGTTCTGTACATTGTAAAGCATATTTCTAGCTCCAATGTATTATTGTAAAAGTATGGGGTCATAAAGAGCAATTTTTATAAACATATTCTGGGTCAATTTTGGATTTTTTAGAGCTTGCAAAGCAGTTCACTAATGAAGGTCAATTGATCCCCAAATTTGATAGAAAATCCGCCTGGTGAGCCAAGTACACTAACCATACAAGTGATTGTTACTTCTATAAGAATGAGAGTGCCTTTAAATATGAGGAGGTGAGGAAGATAGTAATTAACCAAAATTTTACATTGCTTATCTGATCAGTTTTAAAGGACTATATTGACACAAGGAACACAGAAAAGGAAGTATTATCTTAGATAAGCAACTTCTCCCATAAAAATACATAAATATAACTATATAACTAAAAATTAAATGCATGATAGCAGATATGGACCAATTACTTTGACTGAATTCCTTTATTAAGCAAGAGGTAATATATGTAAATTTACCTACAAATCTCTGCTTCTCCAAGTGAAAATTAACTCTTATTCAAAGCAGCAATTTTCAATTATAACAAAGTGGAGCTTCAAAACATACTAATAAAAATAGCTCAGTATAGCAAAGTTCTAGTTTTGACATGCAAAACTTTTGCAATCATAAGCACTAAATGGATTACAACAAGTGTTAATTTTTAGATTAAATTTTCCTAAAAAAAAAATTCAATTCAGATCAATATTCAGGTAACATTGTAAAATCAAAGGTTGAGTCTGGTTGGGCATTGTCAATATTCAATATCAGCATGCTCTACTAGAGCCAGATACTGAGATACATACTTATACTGGTATTAAGTATTGACATCACCTTGTCTGTACAACACCACTGTTACACTGGTAGTTAACTAGAAATGCTACAATGAATATCCTACTGCAATAAAAAGCATCTCTTGGTTTGTTCCAATTTTCAAGCAACACAACTATTTTCCATACTCTAAATATATTAGCACATCCACATTAACATACTTAGCACAGCATACCTACGAGAAAAAAAAACAATCAATCTAATTAATTCTTTATACAGACCTTGAAGCTTGAGGGAGATGATGCCATCCTCAACGGACACCACATCCACGTTCCCGCCATCAGAAATCAGATAAGGTCTAACGTCATCTAACACCCGATCCACGTTCTCTACCGTCAGATCGTATACCTTCGCAGAGTACAATCCCTGCGTTTGGGATCCGTTCGCAGACGAACCCTCAAACGGACTCGCCGGAGCAGCGACAGGGTCGGGAGAGGCGGAGGCGACAGCGCGGAGCGCGGTTCGTGTCGTTCTCGAGGAAGATTTATGGCGATACTGTGATTGGGGGAGGCGCGAGGGGAGGTGGTGCAGGACACGCGGCGATGATTTGGAGAGGTTAGGTGGTGCACGGGGGAGGGTGAAGAGAGAAGACTCCATTGCTTTGCTAAATTAGTTGGGCTCCGATGAATCGGCACAACTGAAGGATATGGTAAGGTTTTAGTGGGCCGGATGTTATCAGAACGGGATATAATCGTGGAATGTTAGGCCTGTATAATATGGCCCATAATTGTTTTAGCACTCCCAAATATTATCAAAGCGGGCTACAATTGAAAGTGTTAGGCCTCTAAACCTGGCCTAGAAATAAAGATGGTAGGCATTTTTGTTTGAAAATTGAAATTTTGGATACATCGTACTTCGGCACTGTAAAAATATTTTAACCCTACTCATTTGAACATATTAACATTTGCTCCTTTTAAACAAAAAGAACATGTTAATATTTTCTGAAAGTCAATTTCATAGAAATTTATTCTAAACAGTTATAGCAAAAAATATTTTGCATGATTAATTGGAGGCAGTTAATTTGTCATGAATTATTGCAGTTAAACCTTGTTTATTTATGACGAGGTTCAAAATTTTATTACTTAGATTTAATGAACTAAAGTCTAGAATAATGAGCATGTTCGGCACACCCTCCTTAGAGGTCCTTAGAGCTCCTTAAGAGACTAAGGAGTCTTAAGCTTGCCAAACACTTGCTCCTTTGTAAAACTTAAAACCACTTTCTTAAGACTCCTTTTGCCCACGTTTTTAAGCTTGCTCACATTTTTAAGGAGCCATTCTATATGGCTTAAGAACTTGAGGCTCCTTAAGAAAGCTAAGCATGCACTTTCTTAACTTTTTGTTGCCGAACACCTCTTCCTTAGCGGAGCTTAAATTTTAATCCTACCCAACTTGCCGAACACTACCTATATAATTAATGCGTCCAAAATTTTATGTAGAAATAACTATTTGTTTTCCAACAATTCAACATAACTATTTTTATTCACTGAGCAAAAGCAACAGTAATCATATTAAAAAAAATGAGCAAGTGAGATTAGTAACATATTGATACATTAATATTTTATTGTAGGCTAGATAGTTCAAACAACTTTAAATAAACAAACAAGAGGGCCCGCACATGGTTTCAACTTTCAAGTGTATATGTGGCAACAACATTCAAATGTTATTAATTTTGTTCTCAAATGCAGAAACAAATTACCGTTATCAATTAATTTAATGAATTATTGCTATCAAAACTAAGAAGCAAAAGTTATCATTCCTATATCAGTGACATTCATTGGAACAATCTTTATTTCTAATTACAAATCCATTCTCACTACACTACCCCTTCCAATTCGCCATCTCCAGCTCAACCCCTGCTGAAGTTTGAACCTGGGTCTCCATAGGAGAAGACACATGCCCAGATGTGAAACCAGATTTTCAAGCTAGGGAAGTTAAATGTAAGTGGGAATCAATCATATAAAACTTTTCATGCTGCGTATAAGATCAACTGTAATATTTTACAATAACCATAGCATTTTTCTCTGAACTAAATAGAAAATCACAAGTACAAAGAAAATGAATTGACCCCCATTCACTATACATGGATCCACCTCTGCAAGTTCCACTACCATCAGCCCGTATGTTCAGTGGCACTTAAGAGCAAGTCACAAATTCCATTTTATCAATATTATCTTTATAATATTTAACTGGTGCTAACCTACCTAAGAATCATCGGGGCTAGGCTCTTTGGGTGCCTCGCTTTCACCGCCTTCTTCTAGCCAATAGCTTTCTAATAACTTGATGGTCTTTTCATAAATAGCATCATTATCGAAATCCTGCAGATTCTCCAATTTATCCAAACCCCCACATTCTTCAATTAATACAGCATATGTGTTCATACCAGCTCCGTCCTTTGTCTTCTCCATTTCTCCCACCTTAAGTACGCTCTCCAGCCCATTCAAGCATGCATATAACAGATCAGGATCACAAAAC
Source organism: Carex kokanica (assembly GCA_025461125.1). Taxonomy (NCBI): domain Eukaryota; kingdom Viridiplantae; phylum Streptophyta; class Magnoliopsida; order Poales; family Cyperaceae; genus Carex; species Carex kokanica. The sequence continues at coordinate 690,528 of JAJGRX010001484.1, forward strand.
TTGAGACCATTGCATAGTGTTGGGATACATCCGTCACCCACCAAAGAGCTGTAGAAAGTTCAATTGTTAGCCCAATTCTTTGTTAGTTTAGAAAATAGCAAGAAAAAAAAAAAAAAAAAAATCTATGCTGCATGATCTGGATATGAGTACTGTATTAGATACGATGATACAGCAATTTTCAAAAACTTAGGATATAATATGATTTTCAGCCAAGGTACATTTTTAATTAATAATACCAGGTATTATTTCATAAAAATTTCAGTACATGATTTTTGTTTTCAATAAATGCAGATCTGTAAATAAGGTGTATATGATCATCAGCAGCAATGAAATGTTGATGAAGTTAAAAAAATAGATTGAAAACAAATTTCATGGAGAATTAAAAAGAACAAAAAAGCACCCTGGTCCAATTTCCAGACCACCGCTTTTCAGTCCCACAATACAATTAACAAAAGAATGCAGCATTTGGATACTGTCATACTGGTATCTTGACTGAATAGGTTCAGCCAAATATATTATATAATTATTATGCGATGCCTGAGGTGATCAGTTCGTAATCGCCAACTGACCTTAAAAAAGGATATGCGAGATGTCATAGCCAATACGTATAGTATGCGTATGCGTATCATATCGGCTATATGTCCGATACAGGTACAGAGGAACTTTGGAGTATCGGCGCAACATAGACAAAAAAAAACTAACCGAATTTGCTCGGGAGAGCCACCAGAGGTGGCATTTGCAATAGCCCATGTTGACTCTTTCTTTATATCGGTCTCACCATGCTGGCTTAGCTGGCTTAGTTGTATAAGAAGAGGAACCATTTTTGCATCAATTATAGCCTGATATAAAATGAACATAAATTTGCCATACATATTGAATTTGACTTCGTAAAAGAATAGAAAAGATAATCATTATAAACCACACGAACAGTAAATATTGACCTGAATTTGAGTAGTCATGCCAGCACAGATATTGGAAACTATCATGCAAGCTTGTTTCTTTATGATTTTTTGATAATTCCTTACAAGAAGTTTAGGCAAGCATTGCAGTAATCCAATATCTATAAGACACTGCATGCACAGAGATAACAACCCAGGATTAAAACAAGTTATATTTACTTGTATAAGACCTTATACTGACCTAATTCACATATAATTACCACTCATAATTGCTACTAACACCGAACTTTTGGTATTCTGACACAAAAGCTCGTGCTATTTGATTTTAATGCAGTAAGTCTCTTGGAAATCTAATCTGCAGATTTGGGAATCAAACCAATTGGCATTACTTCTGTTCCAGAAAAGAACAAATCACAAGTAGACGTCAAATCAGTCAACAGAATATATATTTCAAATGTACATAATCCATCTACTAATCTGACAGGTTGGCATCTTTTGCAATGATCTAGTTGGATTAGGTGCAAACATTAAACTTTTGGGAATTATTTACCAAAACTCATTGACTACTTGGCAAGATAATCCTTAAAATAAATTGAGATCTGAGTATTTCTAATGTCAAAGCCAAAAAAAGCTATAAATTTGACCTGAACTTGAGAATCATCTGCACTTGAGACATTAGCAATGGTCAACATTACAGGAGTAACAACCTTAGGCGATGAATGCCTGGAAAAATTGATTTTATATATCACAAAAAAAAAAATCTAAAAAGACAAAAAATGCCACTTGAGTCTTACATCAGAAGCTTCACAAATTGTGGACAAATACGCAACTCAATCACCATTTGAATTTCATCGGTGCCATGATTGCAGATGTAAGATACAGCCCAACATGTGTCCGATAGAATCTTCTCGTCAATTGAATTAAGCAGCTGCTGAAGTATCTGTAATACAGCCTTTGTCTAATACACATAGGCCAGAGGGGAACAGTCAATAAGCTAGTCTGTCCAGGTTTAAGACTGTTACGAAAAAAAAGAAAAAAAAAATATAAAATCCTTTTTTTGGTGAACTCCAGTCAACATTTCTCAGATTTGTATCTAGCCAAGACTATGTTTTGGTTTATCTCCAAGCGAACTTTGAAGCAAAAAGTCAAGGAATTGACTGATATGCCCCCCCCCCCCCCCCAAACTTCTTAAGTCAATAAAATATGTCCATAACAATTTCATATGAATTTTGACCCTATCTTTTGATTTATCTTGCTCGAATTTTAGTTCTGTAGAAGAAGAAGAAGAAGAACATTCACTGAAAATAATGGTACAATTGCACCAAGTTATCATGACAAGTAGTATTGCTTGCAAAAAGAACATGTACCGAAATAAGCATTCAAAATAACAATCGGAATGAATAAAATTATTGAGCTGAACAAAAGATTTTATCAGAATATTACCTGAGATTTGGATGGCAGTTTTCCAAAGCACAGATTAGACAGTGTCCATGTAGCCATTCTTATATTTGATACTTTTGCATGTTCATTGAATTGGGATAGCAGCTGAATGAGACCTCCATGATCAAATACAAGTTCTCTACACCTCTGTGAATCAGCTGCTATATTTCCAAGAGCCCACATAGCCTAGCAAGCATATACAAGGAGACCAAAAATAATCTCGTTATCACAGATGAAAAATGCACAGTTAGTATTTCAACTTCAAACCAAGCAAATACAAGATTCAGCACATAATAATCGGCCACTACCATATTTCTCACTTTGTACTGATCAGTAACAGAAGTGATCTTACTCGTAGTTTTCACTTTGCATTGGGTCAACTGCATGCCCCACCTGACACCAAAAAAGTGGATGGGACTTGTATGTACCAGCAGCACCTGGTTGGTTATCTAACCAACAAATATTTAATTAATTCTTCTACAACCACCATCATGAACTGAAAATGGGTTAAGCAAGTGATTAACAATGCCACATATGGTAGTAATTGGAAAAGCTCTCAGATTAAAATTGCTAAGACAACAAAATGAACTTATTGTAATAGCTTAACAAAATAAAAAAGCAAAAAAAAAACTCAAATCAAAAGCAAACCTGTTCTCTAACATTGCTGTGTGGAGACTCAAGAAGTTTAACCAACTTTGGCACAGCCCCGGCATTCGTGACAACTTCAGTATGCTCTGATGTGCCAGCAGTTATATTGGTGAGTGCCCACGCTGCCTCTAACTGCCAAAGAAAGAAAGAAAGTTAATTTTCTAGAAATACATAAATGAAAATGAAATAGAAACTAGCAATACCTGTAGTTGGGGATTCTTGTTACTCAAAAGCAGCTCCACAAGTCTTGCCACTACACCCGCTCTAATAACTTCTTCAGCGAGAGAGTTCCCGTCTATAAAATATTTAAGAGACTTTTGATTAAACCAAATAATTTTCATGCAGGGGTTGGAGGAAAGCGAAGGGAACACCCCCCCCCCCCCCCCCACCCGCCACACACACACACACAAATTGTTGAAAATTTGTAATTTTGTCCATTAAACTTCGTAATCTTTTCATGCACCGATACTTTTCAGCTCCCCTTATAAAATGAAATTACACTACACTAATCCAGTCCTTCAATCTCAATTTTCCGTCTCCGCCCACCTCCATATCTACCAATAGCACTTCTTTATTTCCAACTAGTAATATGTTCTATATACTTGCAAGTAACACACGATCATCATTCCTTATTTGTATACAAATAAACTAAATCAAGTCCAGCAGCTGCAATGGGGTCCAGTTTCAGATAAATTATCAATAAATAAATTTGGCAGAGATCACAGGATAAAGGATAATTTCAATTTGACAAAAAAAAAGTTAGGGGATAACTAAGTCACGTTGCTTGACTGTCCATAGTTTAATCAGTTGGGAGGATTTCGCAAATCACCCAAAATATTTTGGGCGTTAGTTCAAAAATGTCAAATTTTTGTATTTGTACAGAGAGTAAACATGGCTGTAATTTGCCCAAAAAAAAAGGAACAAGAAGAGAACAGGTGATGAGAGCCTGTTATACCAGCAGATAGAATCTTCCTTATGCTGACAGTTGCTTCTAGTTGCAGAGAAATATTCTCAGACTCTAGTCCATTGATAATTCCTAGGAGATTGTTCGACTAACTAAACAAAAAAGATGAAGTCAGCTTGACTTGAACAAAACCTCAAAAATTGAAATAGTAAAAGGAATCAAACAGATTGATCTGCATGATCTCTCATGGATTGATTCCAATATGCAAGAAAACATATTTAATGAAAATGTCACGATCCTAAAACCGGATGCCACATTCAGAATACAATGAAGTTTAAGCTCTTTTCCGGCTATGTTTAATTTGTTGTTACAGGACACGCAAAAACGACGTCATTTGCTAAGCAATTTACGTCAATTAGCAACTTCATAGAGATTACACGGAAATTCGGGATGTCAATTTATAGCATGTCTGATTGGAAGTAGGAAGGCTTACATATGGAATTTTCCTATTCCAATCAAACTGTCTCCCTGATAAGGTAAATATCCATGAAACTCATTCAGCAATTTACCTTCACTGTAAGAACAAAAAGTTACAAAATCAAAATATAAGAAGAAGTTAGCTCACATCCGCATCAGTTGTGCTTGCGGGAGGAGAAGGATCGGAAGGAGATGGTGGGTCGGACAGTGGCCTAGCGGATCCGAGGTCGGGTTCTGGCTCAGTCGAGGGAGTAGAAGCATCGTCGCGACGCCTCTTGGTAAGGGTATCCTCGCGACGGGACTTACGGAGCTGGATCAGCTGGTTCTCTCTCCTTCTCCGACCGCTATTCACGTCCGCCTGTCCCTTGTACGCCTTCCGACGCGCGTTCTCCGGCGTTCGTTGCGGCGGATGTAGCGGCGGCGCCGACATGATAGTTTTTTTTTTTTGGATCGCGCTATAGTTTCTCTTACACTCTCAACCGTGAATTGTTTCGTCGTGCAATCTCCCGCGCGAAAATAATGGGGCGGGATCGGCGAGACCCGAGAAGTAATCAACAAAAGGAGCGGATAGTTATTCAGGCTCAGCTTTAGCCTTTAGGGCTGTTCAAATGTATCGGTTTATTCGGTTTTAAATCGAACCGGCAAATTTCAGTTTAATTGGATCGGTTGTTCGGTTTAAATAGTTTGGTTCGGTTTAGTTTTTGAAGAAGTTCAGTTTAAATGGTTCGGTTTGGTTTTGGGATTTCCAAATCGGTTTGAACCGAACCAATTGGTTTAATAAAAAATTGATCGGTTTATTTTGTGTGGTTTATAATGGATCCGTTTATCAAAAACCGGCTTGTGTGGTTATCAAAAATGTTATCCAAATCGGTTTGAACCGAACCAACCGGTTTTGAAATGTTTATTTGTAACTTGAAATGTCTGTATTCGGTTAAACCGAACAAACCGAAGTTTAAATCGGTTTAGATCGGTTTGGAATTTTAATTCGGTCGGTTCGGTTGGGTTTTAAAAGTTCGGTTCAAACCGTGGTTCAGAAAAAAAAGGTTCGGTTTCACTCGAATCGACCGGCTGAACACCCCTACTCAGCTTCAGATGGGGTACGCGGTACGCGGAGGTAGGGGAGGAAAAATTAGGGTGAGTCTTATTTCAGACCGTTAAACGAGCACTGTTTGGTGAGGAGGAAAGTTCAGCATGTGTTGATTTTTGGTACAATCTTTACTTTCAAATTGGAGTGTAAACTTTTTACTTTTAAATTGGAGTGTAAAACTTTTACTTTTAAACTAATCCACAAATATTTATATGTTGTGAATTTTTTTTATTTCAATTTGTGTGGATTTCTTAATAACACATTTTGCGTGGATGATATTGAATTGAATGATACGTCTGCGAATTTAATTGTGACTCTGAATTCTTTCTCGCGCCTGTCTTATCAAACGAAACAACACGAGACTAATGAAAATAACACGAGATTTGGCAGAATACTGGATCTTGGGTATTAATGGGGTGTAAAACATAAAAAAAAAAAAAGGGACCGACCATTTAATGGCCGGTTTCTCTTTTAAATAGAGATCGGCCATTAAATGGCCGGTTTGAGCATTTTTAATAAAAGTTAAGTGGTTGGGCATTTTTATTAATCCGTAATTAACTTTGGGTATTTTTAAAAATGTCGGAAGTTCAGCATGTGTTGATTTTTGGAACAATCTTTACTTTCAAATTGGAGCGTAAAATTTTTACTTTTAAATTGGAGTGTAAAATCACTCTGCGTAAGTAAGTTTCACTCCGGTCTCTTTCTTTCCTCTTTTATTAATGAGATTTCACTCTCAATTTGTGGAACACGGCCTCAGAGTTTTATATGAAAATAGTCTCAATTTTGAACAATAATCAGTAAGGAATGGAAAATTTTATAAAATATCCTTTTTTTTTTAAACTATCAAATAAAATATCTCTCTTTTAAAATTATTAACAAAACATCTTTATAGGTTCCAATTTTCTCCTTTCTCACCCCTCCCTCTCAATTACTCCTTTCGGCCTTTCCCCTTCTTTTCTAATTTCTCTTCTCTTAGATTTGGCTACGGAAAAAAAAATTCCGATGATTATTACGATGCCATTCAAATTTCTAACGAAATGTATAAATATACTTATTTTGTGAAATAACATCTTGGGCTCATTCGGATTTTTTAATTGTTCACGTGAGAAGAAAAAAAATTCACTCAAAGTGAATTTTTTTTTTACCCGTGGACAGTAAAAAAATCAGTTCAAATTTGTCTATTTTCTTGGGCCGAACAGGCCCCTAGTCTGTTATGGGGTCTAGAAGTCATCCTCCAAATATCCCGTCTAGAAAAAAAAGGTGGATATCGAGTAGTCTTAGAGTTGCAATCCATGTATATATTCAGTTCTCAAAGGATTAAGCTCTAGTGACAACAATTTTGGTTGAATATTTCCTATCAATCTCACAAATTGTTGGACAAGTGTTGTACACAATAAATTATATTCATAATTCTATATACCAAGAAAGAATACTTACTTTTCATTAAATCAAAGTATCAGTAATCAACATCTCCATCAATTATTTATGCAACAATAACTCAGAATTGTTAATTCATTACTAGAATAATAAAATCATTAACAAAAAAAGACAAGGGACAAATCAGGTTGCCACATCTCAGTTTGGTACTTCGAGTCAATAAAGGTGAATGAAAAGTTAAGAAACAGGAGAATGTTTTGCACTAAATTATAAAGTACTAAACTGGCCAAGGCTAATAGTTATTATTAAGGTCAATTTGTTGTATTGTAAAAAATTTCAAAATACAAAAAAAGTTGGGAATCAAATATTTCGTTGAATAATGTATCCACATTTTTTCCTTGCAAGAAATAAATTTTTTTTTGGTTAAAAGCCCGTAGGCAGATTCATTAAAACGAACAGAGTCATTACATGCCTAGCTATTACATTGATTTCATTTTAACAGAGGCATATATAACAAAGATCCGTGGGAACCTCCTTCATCATATGTTTGCAAAAGTTGGATAGGTAAATCCAAAGAAGGCAAATTGATCAATTCGCGCTCGATTAGACAAGGAGTGGGCCATCTGATTTTCTTCTCTGGGAACGTGTACGCAAACATAGTTTGTCCGAGTTGCAAGGAGGTAAGCCGCGTTCATCAATTGGTTGTAGGATCGCCAGTCTGTCGCTAGCAGAGGCTGGAATCTCTTGCTCTTATCCAGAGTTGTCACCAGCAATTCAGAGTCCGTCAAAAAGACACAGTTTTCTATTTGTAGCTCAATTGCCTTCTGGATGGCGGCATGCAGAGCACATGCCTCCATGTGGAATGGGGATATACCTTCTGCATAACCCTTAACCCCATATTCAGTCAGAATTTCATCCTTACATAGAAAAATCCTGTCCCTCCTTTACCTGAGATGTTGAAAGATCCATCTACATGGGCGACAAAACCAGCAAGTGGTTGCCGAGATGTGGTTGGAGAGGCACGTTGAGAGGGCGTCTCTTTTGAAAAAGAAAGGCTCCCATGCCCTGGTTGTAATTGTATCCCTGCGCCACCTTAATCGTATCCTGCGGAGAGCCCACCTTTTCTTGAAAAACCACGTTGCATCTGGCCTTCCATATACACCATAATAAGATCATGAAAGAAGCTATATGTTCTTCATCAAGAGGATCCCACAATTCTATTAGCACATCCCTAAGAATGCCATTGTGATTGAGTGACATTCTGAGGCCCAGAGTCGAGCTGAACCAAGTGGCGCGCGCGTGCTGGCATGAGAAGATTACATGCAGTGCATCCTCTCTCTCTACTTCACACAGTTTGCATATTGGTTCAATCGCGGGAACCCTTCTTGACAAAGCAGCAGCAGTTGGTAGAGCACCCTATAAAGCTTTCCAAAATAACATACGGACCTTTGGGGGGACACCCGGATTCTTCCAAATTGACTTCCAAATTTTCTTTTCCGCCTCTGGCACCTGTCTTTTGAGCAAAGGCTGCGAGTTCATTAGCAAGTGATATGTTGCTTTAATCGAGAATTCTCCGTTCTTTGCCCAAGTGAACATCAATTTGTCTTTTATACCCGGTCTCAAGCAAACACCTAAATGCTCACTCCTGATCTCTGCTGCAAGCTCATTACCTCCGAAAAGGGATAGCCGATTCCCATCCCATGATGAACTAAGTTGATTGAATAAGCTTGTCACCTTTGCATGCCAAAATTCATGAGGGGGCGGAGGCATAAGGTCCCAATTCGAAAACCATGGCTGTGCGTAGGCGTTGCATGTTTGTTCGTCTCCCAAAGCCCATCTGGAAAAGTGCCTGAGGAGTGGCTTGTTTAAAATTATAGCTTTTGTAAGAAATAATTTGATGGCATATTATAACAATTGAAGAAGGTTCAGATAATATAATGGAACCATAGTTGATAATCTTTTTCATCTCAAACATGCTTTTAAGGATGAAACCTGCAAACACCGTATCTAAGTCCCTTCTTTAAAATTATCAAATTGTTTTGAAAAGTATTGTCATCGTACAACATATAATTTTTAAAAGGATTTAGTGGTCTCGAGCATCACAAATTACTTGAACCATTTGGTCTACCAAGTATGTTGTCAATTTGAAGCATTGTCACCTCTCTTATCAGACAAAATAATTCAAATCACTTATCTTTTGGGTATTCTGAAAACTAATCCATAAATACCTATGTTATTCCGATACTCCACCTAGAGTCCCGTATCCGTATCGGGTGCGTATCGGATACGGATACGCACTCGATACGGCTTATGTGGTGTATCTTACACACTTTCGATACTCCACCGATACGCTCTGATACTTCCCGACACGCCACGGATACTTCCGGATACGCCACAAATACTTGTGGACAAAGTAAAATCATGTGGACCGCGCCCGTACACCGCGCGCCTTAAGTGTACCATGAGCCGCGCAAGAACCCAAACAATTTCCCATTTTTGAACCTGGGCTTGTTAGTTGAGAACCAAAGTATCTACCACTACACTACACAAGCCGTTGTTGCTAATATATGTAACTTTGTTATAATATAAGTTTTTAATTAATAATATAATTAAAATAATAAAAAATAATATATATAATAGCCGGATCGTATCCTAGATTTTTTAAAATTGCCGTATTGCCGTATCCGTATCGTATCCGATACGATACCCATATCCGTATCCATGTAACATAGATAAATACTCAAGTGTCAGATAAGTAGAAAGGAGAAAGAAGAGAAAACTGAGTAACTAAAAGGGGAGAGGAAGGAGGGGTAAGGGAGAATAAAATTGGGACCCATATAGATATTTTGTTAATTATTTTAGAAGAGGAATATTTTATTTGATAGTTTAAAAAAAAAAGACATTTTATAAAAAATTTCAATAGGGAACTCTTAGCTTCGGCGGTTCAGCTACACGTTTGCTTCGTATGAGCTGAATTTTTCTTATTAATGTATATTTGATTATTTGTTGTAGGAACGAAGAACTTCATTAAAATTAGTTATACGTTTTTAACAAAAAAACATATACATGTAATATGTATCATCAATAAAATATAATATAAAGAAAAGGCAGCATAAAAAAATTAAAAATGTGTAAAACTATAAATAAGCCTATAAACATAATTTATTAAAATTGGAACTATTTTTTAATTCAGAAAAAATATGTTATTTTAGTTACTTTATATGTAAAAGATACAAACAACAAGAATAATACCAAGTTGGCATTAATGTAACACGATGAATTTTAAAGAAGCTGCAAATTTGAAAACATTTTATAATATAAGAAATTCAAACAATACGGCAAAGTGCAGAATTAAAACTATTTAATAATACAAACAAAATGAAAAAAAAACTATAGTTAACTAAATATTTCAGTACAATAATTAATAAACTTCATACATAAGCGTGGGGCAAATAATAAACAAACTTTGAACGCAGAGAAATGAAAAGAATATTGCTTATTTAATTAGAGTTGTTTTTAAATTAAACATGCCAATTTAAAAGTTGTGGTACATCCCAGCAATTATATTAGCAATTAAATCAACAGATTAGCAATTTAAAAGAAATCACCGTTGTAGATACTCTAAATAGTTTCTTTTAAATCAAACTTGCTAATTTAAAAACTGTGGTATAACCCAGCAATTATATTAGCAATTAACACATCAAATTAGCAATTTAAAAGAAATCACCGTTGTAGATGCTCTAAAGAGTTGTTTTTAAATCAAATTTGATAATTTAAAAACTGTGGTATATCCCAGCAATTAACACATCAGATTATCAATTTAAAAGAAATCACCGTTGTAGATGCTCTAAATTTCTGGGATGGAGTGATGTAGAAATTATGAATTTCTTTAATTGCTAAACTCAGTGACGTGACCCAAATTATTTGTTAAATTTTTGCTGGAATGGAGATGCTCTAAGACCTACTTGATCTAAAAATGTTGAACCATCCGAAAACATGATTTTTACTTATCTAAAATATAGTAAATTTTTTTTTAGAAAAATGTATAATTTGGTCTTCATATACATTTTAATATGAATATCATATTTAACGGTTCAAGTTGACTGTTTAAACTTTAAAAATATAAATATAAATCTATAGCATGGCTCAATCCATACCATAACCTCGCTCGGCACGGAAATTATATACCCACCTCATTTTTTCTGTACCGAATTCAATATAATAGCAATTCTTTTTCTTATTTTTTAACCTGCAAACTAGAACAAAATTATGTAAACACCATATTCTTTGTCAAACGACCAGCTCTAAAATTTATAAATTTAATATAAAAAAGGTTCTAGCTAATTTTTTTAGCATCCGATAAATATCAAATAGTTGATAGCATTTCTTACAGAGTTAGCATCCAAAATGCCTATGTAACCACAAGGCACGTCGCATTACCTCATCCAATGGCGGATCCAGTAAAAAGAATTTTTTTTAACATTTCGATGCAGGGGCGGACTCAGGTGGTTTCAGGGCAGCTGTCTCCTCTGGATTTTGATTTAGTGAAGATTTATCGGTTCCGACCGACTTTGCCTCTTCTGGAATTTGTTTGCCCTCCTCTGAACGTTTGATTTGTAATTCGGGTTAAATTTAGGGTTAAAATTGAAATAAATTTGTTGAATTTTGATTGGTAATTAAAATTATAAGTCAAACCATTGAAAAATATAAGTTAAAACATTGTTTTTTATCAAGTACCCAATTGGTTAATGGATTTAAACCCGATTCGATATTTTTTTGCCCCCCTAACGAAAATCTTGGATCCGCCCTTGTTTCGACATTTATACATTATTTTGTTTACATAGTATAAAAAAAGTAAAATGTTACAAGTATTGTAAATTAATTACACACTTAGTATGATTTTTTATATAATTAACTTTCAATATATCTTTTATTCTAGTTACACACTTAACGTTTCAACATAAAAATAGCACTAATTCTGATAACGATGATGTTTTTTCATTGTAATACTAACTCAATATTTTATAAGAATAACAAATCAACACTCTTTGAATTAACATTATTTCAAAAGTATACAAATTAAAACAATAATTGTACTATTCCGAACGATACAAAATTAATAATATTTTCATACTACTTAAATTATAATTATTTTCCACACTATTATCACAGACTCGACTCAGATTAATATTATTATTAATGACTCGTCAAACACACTCTATTATAAGTACTGTGTACTAGAAGCAGAGCTAGACTTTCAAACTATAGGGTCAATTATATAATTTTTTTTTTTGCAAAGAATGGAAACTGATTTTACAGTAACATAATATTTTACTCTAAATTATATGTAAAATTATATATAAAAACTAAAAAATTTAAAAGAAACAGAGTTAATTGACCCCTATTTCTTCTCTTTTATCTTGACCCTGTTGTGCATGAAAGAATATGAAAGAAGACGCAGCAGAGAATCAGAAAAAGCCACGAATCCGCTCCTCGATGAACAAAGAACTGCATTTTGTTGAGTCCGACTCTGTTGCTTTTCCCATTTCAACCATTCAAAATTTTTCATATGCGTATCTTGATAAAGAAATTTTTTCATGCACAAATTTCAACAAATTTGAATAGTTGGAATGAAAAAAATAGAATGCTGCGCAGGGTCGGATTCCATTTTGTCAAGCAAGAAAATGATAAAATTTTAGCAATAAAAAAATGATAAATTTTTCAATTCAAAGCAGAATTCAGCAGGAATAACAGGATCTTACCGCGGGATTTTTAGCTGTTCGTCAACGCAATCTTAGTTGATAACATATAACATCAATGCTTGATCACGTGTTGTTCAAACTTTCCTAAATAGCGACCTTGTGGGGTCCAGCCATCCAGTCATCCAACCTGCCAAAGCCGGGCCCAATTGTGTAAATACACCAGCTCCAACCAAAATTTTGTCAATTTCCCCATGATGTTCTCCGACCGGAGATAGGTGTAGGTTTGATGGGCATCGGACCTACATTTAGGTTCAATTAGTTCTAGCACCGTACGATTAGCATCAAGATCTTTGTGCACGAAATTTGATACATATTTGCACGGATTTTGATGCAGAGCACATGAATCTTGATGAAATCGAATGGTCATCACACCCATCGAACCAAGGTATGTCCGATGGGCATCGGACCTACTCTGCTTCCCTCCGGAGAGATGCTTCATCAGCACAAAAACTAATATAACCAATAAAGTGTATTTTCTCATCCACCAACCATCCTCAGTCTCACTAAATTAAATGTGGGCACCGCCGCACCGGACCGGAGTCCCTTTTACGGTTCACATTGTCGGTGCTTTCAATTAGGTCTATCATATTCATGGGCCCCCTCCCTCGCCAAAGAATACTACATTTTGGTTCCTTACTCCAAAAGTTTATGTAACTAGGTCAGTTGGATTCATTATAAGAAGTTGATCGAGGGTCGCCTAAAGTTGAAGTCCCTTTCAATTCTCCTATGCTTTTCAAAAAAAATTTGAATACAGAACAAGCACATTCTTTTTAATTATACACTCAGTATCTTTTAAATACTATTTTTAAAATTTGAACATGTATTTTGGAAAATCGAGACAGAAACACGGTACTAAATTTGCAATTCTGTCTGAAGAACATTCTTAATAGAGACCAAGACATCGTTATATGCATATTATATTAGATGAGATGAGTTTATATCCTCTGAGTCTGAGGTAACAACTCTGTTTACATCTGTTCAGAATCTAAACCAATTCGGACTAAGATGGAATGTAAGGCCTCTTTAATATTCGTGCGGAACTCTACGGATCTAAACATAAATATCATGTCATGTTACTCGGGTAATATGAATACGATCAAAGAGAGTGATTACAAAGTGATATACGACTAAGCTTTTGAATGCTGTTCTCAAATACTCGTAAAAAACAGTATTTTTAACAAATTATTTAACAATTATTTTTGTCCGAGTAATTAGACCTGAAATACTAATTTTGACCTTCTGGGTCAGGATCCGGTGCCACTAATTAGCGCCTCATCCTCACTGACTGCTCGTCTGGCACACCTACCTCGGGCGCACCGTGAGTCCGCTGCTTCAAATCCTAAATAAAGACGCGCTAATTTTCTCTGCTCTTCGCTCCTCTTTTCTTTTCTCCAACCTAATTCATTGATTGTAACTTTTTTATTGGTGGCGTCGAGAAATGCTCGTGGTTTGAGCTCTAGATCTATATCTCTTTCAATTGCCGACACGGTAGTCTCCACTGCTTCTAATGGAGAACTCTCGACCAATTACTCCTGGTCAGGTGCGAAACTTTTGAGATCTAACCGAACGAGTTGCTTTTTACGGATCGTGCATTATAGTTCTCGATCCGAATTGATTTCTTTTCGTTCTGGGCTATTTAGCATCGTGATTTCCTTTCCTATTTTTTTTTTGAGCTGGCAGATTTAGCAAGTAAATAATTATTTCACAGAAATTTCCAATAGGTAGGGGCCTAATAAGCGATTTTCTTCTTGCTTTCCTGTGTTCTGATATATTGTAATGCTAAGTTCATATGAGTGCTAAATACTAATCGGATTCTATCCATCTTATTACAAATAATTGTGATTTTCGTTCGGAGCGTTCGGCTGATTTTCAATTTGGAGTACTGTAGTGGAAACTTGTAAATTGTTCCTAATATAATGATACTTTCTATTTGAGGCAGGTGTCAGCTTTGCTAGGGTTCATACCAGTCTTTGTTGCGTGGTTATATGCGGAATATTTACAATACACGAAGAATGCAGGTCCTTCCAAAGTGTGAGTGATTAATTACACACTATCTTAGCAATTCTTATTATTCTAGGATTCTGCATTGATTATACCATCCATTTTATTTTTCAGCAGGTATTCAGATGTGAACTTAGCTATATTGGATAAGTCGTCAGAGAATGATGGTGAATCTGCTTCTTTAATTGAAGAAGGTCATCCACCTTCATCAATTAAAACCACTCATGGTTCCTCTACATTCTCCCCTCTTCTCAGGTTAGCATTCTGTAATACAAGTACATGGTTCTTTTTTTCTTTTCAGTTTGACCTGCCACCTGTACACTGTACAAGCAAGAGTGTCTTTGTTTGGTTTTGTCTGTTGTTGTGCCAAACCCAAATTGACATATTGAACGTTAATAAAACTGGCAAAGGGTGCATATTTGATGCTGACAAGTATCAGATACAGTTGCAAATTTCTAAGCAGGAAATGTAGTTTAATGAAAGTCACGAAGAAAACACAAAATGATGACATAAGCCATGAAAAAACCAAATTTCTGAATAAAATAATCTCGGACAGACCAGTAACTGGAGAGGGAATTAGTAAAGTAATGGTACAGTAATACTTGATTTTCCATCTTGTAGTTTGATGAGTGTATCATCTTTGGATGTTATTTGCTAATGATATGATTTGTTCAGATTCCTGTGGATGGATGAGGCGTTTCTACTAGAGAATCGGCCGACCTTGAGGACAATGTAAGTAAATATTAATGTCATGCAATTAATTGGCATATCTGCTTATATTACTATTATGCGAGTTATGATGATTGGTTTGGGTAAATATTTTTTTCAGATCTGAATTTGGAGCGTTTATGCTGTACTTCTACATATGTGACCGAACAACTCTCCTTGGGGAATCTACAAAGGTACTCTTTTTATCTCAAAGACGGAAAATTCACTGCCAAGTTTGCATTTGTAGTTATACCGTGGTTATCCACTAATTTAAACTTAGAACCTCATTTAGCCCATAATTCGGAAATATAAATTCAACAGTCACAGGGAAAGGATGTTTTATGTGTATCATGATCAGCACTTGTCTAGTATATTGTATCTTATATTTGTTTTCCCACCAAAAAGCTAGATGGCACTATTGTTGTTTTTATTTATTGGTATTGGTGGTAATGGTAATATATATATTTTCTGATTGCAGAACTACAACAGGGACCTATTTCTGTTTCTGTACTTTCTCCTGATAATAGTGGCGGCATTAACTTCATTTAAGGTGCATCAAGATAAGTCAGCTTTTACAGGGAAGTCAATACTTTATCTGAACAGACATCAGACTGAGGAATGGAAGGGTTGGATGCAGGTTCTGTTCCCATTCTCATTCCCTCCCCCCCCACCCTCGCATTATTAGTTGAAGTTTTAACTTGGATTTAGCTAATGTATTCAAGTTCTTACCTGGTCTGATTTTATATGTACATAGTCGGTATGTAAGCTAATTGTTGGATGAACATCTTATTAAGAATTAGTCTGTGACTTAATTAAATTCAAGTAAAACTGGAGAGTGCTTACTGTTTCAGGGGGGATTCTCTTAGTTTAACCACAAGATTTGTTTCTGTCCATCAATTAAAGCATAATATTGATTTGTACTGCTTATATGTCATGTAAAACAAGAGTGATTATGTTTTTTTTAACACTTATCATTTGATATGACACACTTTCCCTTCAATATCGACTAAGATTCTATTTGAAGGTTCTTTCACATACTTGGATGTTTACAGGCTGCAATGTTCACTCTAATCATGCATTATTGTTGCTTTTACAGGTTTTGTTCTTAATGTACCATTACTTCAATGCAAAGGAGATATACAATGCTATTAGGATCTTTATAGCCGCATACGTATGGATGACTGGTTTTGGTAACTTCTCGTACTATTATGTACGGAAAGATTTCAGCCTTCCAAGGTTCGCTCAGGTGCTTCCACTAACTTCTTTCTCTGTTTCAACTATTTCAGTTTATCCATTCAGAACAAGGGGCTTCCATTTATGGTATCTCAGTAGTCAAAACTGTTATTCCCTGTCAGCCCAAGTATTATTGTCTTATCATGTCAGTAGTGAGGCTTGATTTTTTTAGTTTAGTTTTGTAGTATTCAGGTAAGAGAATTTTACCACAGAAAAATATAATGCTGAAATAGAATTTCAGTAAGGCACAATAGTAAACGTTTTACCTGATGGAAAGGGAAAATCTACAATTAAAAAATCCAGGGCCAAGTAAAACCAGCTGATCTGGTACTAGTCCTGTTT
The DNA here is from genome assembly GCA_025461125.1 of Carex kokanica. NCBI lineage: Eukaryota > Viridiplantae > Streptophyta > Magnoliopsida > Poales > Cyperaceae > Carex > Carex kokanica. Next base: position 707,406 of record JAJGRX010001484.1, read on the forward strand.
TGGTATGGTCATTACACAGAGTACAGGAAGCTCATGTACTCTATAGTACCATCTGCTATATAGTAGATCCATTATTTTATGGTCTGCAAAATTCTCTTTGTTTGCATGTTTTCTTTATTGAGTTGTAAAATTATGGTAATTTCAGTTATCATTTTTATCTTACTATGTCAAAGGATCTCTAATATATTTAATATGATTATGCAGATGATGTGGCGCCTTAATTTCCTGGTGACCTTTTGTTGCATAGTTCTTAATAATGACTACATGCTATACTATATCTGCCCCATGCACACTCTATTCACCCTCATGGTCTATGGCGCGCTTGGTCTATTCAATAAATATAATGAGAGGGGTTCAGTGATTGCTTTCAAAATGGCCGCATGTTTTTTGGTGGTTATTCTCATTTGGGAGGTTCCTAAAGTCTTTGAAATATTATGGAGCCCATTGACATTCCTTGTAGGTTGGTACTTTTATCGTTTCTTGACTGATATTATGGAGCCCATTCACATTCCTAATGTCTTTGAAATATTGTTCTTGAAAGTTTAAATTCCATATTTTCAAGTTATCCTTTCTTCAATGGCCTTCCTCATACAATAATACAATATGCATGCTTGGTTCCATTTGAGAAGGCAGCACATATGCAATATTATATCCCTTTTCCCAAAAACAAAAAAGAAAATATTGTTGTTGAGGTATGTGCTGTACCATCATAAAATTAATCAGAAATGCTCAAAATCAGAAAAAGAACTTTCAGAAAATTAAACAAAGTGCATTTTATTGGTATAGTATATGCAGGGCATAGTATTATAAAGGTATAACTGAGAAATGCTCTTTACTTAATTTTTCTATTTCTGTACCGCACAAATGCAGGGTATAAAGATGCAGACCCATCAAAAGCTAACTTGCCTCTGTTGCATGAGTGGCACTTCAGATCAGGGCTTGATCGTTACATTTGGATTGTGGGAATGATCTATGCCTATTACCATCCCACTGTGAGTTTCTCCCATATTTTTCAGAGATACACAGTGAATCTCAAAAATATTAACAACAAGAGAAATAAGGAGGAAAGACAGATTTGAAGAATTGACACTGAAGTTTGTGGTTTATGAAACAGGTTGAGAAGTTGATGGAGAAACTTGAAGAATCAGAAACAAAAGTCAGAATTTCAATTAAGACATTTGTTGTGACAGTTTCTCTTGTGGTACTTCTTTAACTCAGTATAAATTATTATCAACCTCATGCATTCATATATTGTACTAATTATTGTATATATTTTCTTAGGTTGGGTATCTTTGGTATGAGTACATTTATAAGCTAGACAGAATTACTTACAATAAGTACCATCCCTACACATCATGGATTCCAATTACGTAAGCATTCCTCTCCCCCGCCGCTCTTTTTTGGTATTCTGTACTTTTGGACTAGATTAACTATGGATTTTAGGATTTGATTTAATTTTTTTTTTTTTTTGGAAAATGTTAAAGGGTCTATATCTGTTTGCGGAATTTCACACAACAATTAAGGAGTTGCTCGCTGACACTTTTTGCGTAAGTTTCCATAGCTTTACATAATTCCTTATTTTTAATTAAGTTTATTTTCACAAGATTGCCAAACATGGTAACTTTTTTCATTTCATTAGATGGCTTGGCAAGATAACACTGGAGACGTACATATCTCAGATCCATATCTGGCTGAGGTAAAATTCTAGAGGATCACTTTTTGTATGTTACCTCTAAGTTGTCATTTTGTATTTCCTGAGGATTTTTTTTTTTTAATTTATCTTTCTGTATTATTGTTTCAGGTCTGATGTGCCAAACGGCCAGCCAAAGTGGTTGCTCTCGATTATTCCTGGTTACCCAATGCTCAACTTCATGCTTACTACTGCCATTTATGTTGCGGTATGTGCACCTCATACTTGGGAACAGAATTATAGGAAAAAGATTTGACTGTTAACATACTTGAGTCTGGTTCTCTGCTAGGTCCTCATAACAGAACTGCAGTAAGAGCATTGAGAATTGTAGTATAGTACATTTAGGAAATCTTGGAATGTGCACTTTGCTAAACTTGAGAAGAAGATGCAGAACCTGAAACTAAAGAAAAGAGCATGGTATCTGCTTCATATACCTCTAGCCATTATAAAGGGATAGGATTCCTTGCACTTGTTTGAAAATCTTAAAAATGCAATCCAGACTGTTGGATTTCCCCAAATCAAGCAGCCGTGATTAAACCTAGTTTCAATTTAGCTGGTTCTGTCACTCATGTGACTCTCCCTCCTCTCTCCTTTCTCCCTCCTTTGCCTTGCGTTGCAGACACTGATTAATTATCCTGTTCTCTCTCATGAACTTGTTGCCTCCAAACCTTAAACTCATCTCTAAAGCTGCCTTGGAATTATTAAGTACTGTGTTCTACTGTTCTTTTTGAAGGCAAAAAACAATTTTACTTGTACATGAAAGTGCATTTGGAGGAAGCTCCAATTTTTTAGATTGTAGTCAAGTTTGCCTCCGTTCTTGTAGAAGTCCCTCATATACCATTGGAAGTCTTGATTTTCCTTAAAATTCCTTTTTGTGCTTTAATTTTTTATTTTAGTCTGTTTATATCATATCAAGACTTTTTCTGGAGTAGGAGTCTAAAAGACTACTATTTAATTTAGATTATTGCAGGATATAAATATCTACAGCATGCGATGAATATAGAACATCCAAATTTCCATGTCTAATACACCCTAAACATAAACTATCTTTTGAAACAAAGCTCTCTAGCCATTTTTTAACCAGTTCTGAGTGTCTCTAGTGATCTTCTCCGCTGTTAAATTCTGTGGCATGTTCCTTTCCTGGAAAATTCTTGTGTTTATTTCCTTCCATATGTTCCAAGTGACCGCCATAACAAAGGTCTCCCAGGTATCTTTACTGAGGGCTGTAGAGTGCGTCAGTATGTCTGTCTGTGGAATTGTCCCAGTTTTTCCGTTTCTGGAGGTTTGTGGAGAATAATAGTTTGGGGATATCCGGTTGCAGTTTGTACCAGATGTTTTCCCCACCAGTCAAAGTTAGTTTATTTTTTTATTTATTTATTTATCCAGTCACCTTAGAAATGGGTACAAAATGGATGCTTCCAAGTACGCTTAGGGAGGAAAAAAAAATCTTCTGTACTAATTAGCTCTCCCTTCCCAAGACGACCAATTACATTGGTTGGATGATTTTTAAGAGAAGCTTGATCACTATTCAATAATATTATAATCAATTTAACCAAAAAAATTTAGAACTTGGAGATAGATGAAGTGGTAAGCAATGAGTGGGTGGTTTGAGTTACAAATTTGGAGAGTTCTGCAGTTCTAAGGTGTCGATGGACAGGTCTGATGCAGCAATGGAACTGTCTGGTGTCAAACGTTCCTGGTTGAGAGAGAGAAAGAGATAGATGAGAACAAAGAAAATAACAGTTAGAAGGAAAGACACAACAACAAAATGATCTTAAGAGGTGAAAGATAATTAAGAGAGAAATCACATATGTCATCAGATCAGGCTAGCAATAGAAGTTGGTTTAATCAGTACTGTTAGATATGAACAAATCTAGTGTTTCAGATTGCATTGTCAAGAGATATTTTTCCTATTATAAATACTTCCTGAGTTACCATCCTTTTTCACTTGCTTTGTTAAAGAATGAGATGGGCGATGCATATCTTGACATTTCGTTCTTCATAGGGTAAGGAGGATGTCCCTTATCTGGGGTCGAAGTCAGAAGGAAATTAAGGGATGATATTAGCTTTTGAAGGGGTAATTGCATGAAATGTATTGCTGAAACATTAACCCTAGGTCTCGATGATTTGTTATTTTGTTTTATGCAGGTGTCACACAGGCTATTTGAGCTGACAAACACACTAAAAGTGGCTTTTCTGCCTAGCAGAGACAACAAGCGCCTTACTCATAACTGTATTATTGGAATTGCTCTCTCGGGTGCACTTTATATCTTGTCATTGATCATAGTCAGCATACCGGCAATGCTAGTTTAAATCAATCCTCAAAATTTTGACGGGCATTTGTTCATTCATTTACTTCCGCTGTGGAAAATGGCAAAATGAAGCATTTTTGCTTTGTTGGATGGAGGTAAAATGAATGATTGAAATAATTAGTAGGCTTGAAAAGAAATAGTAGGCTCAGTACCTAGGTGAAATGTTGACGTGTAGATAAGCAAGGAGATGTTTGCGTCTCTTGCTGTTCATTTTTTTCAGTTGGTAGTTTAGTTTTGTTTTTGAAATGAGTGATGGTAGATGGTTAAAATACTAAAATTGTGTATTGGAATACAAGAATTGAAAACAAAAGATAGATTTATTGTTCTAAGTAATATAATTGTATCTTTGTTCATGTTTTGATAATGCATTTACTGGGATCAAAGCTGAAAGCTCATTCCTGTGTCATTTTTCCTTAATACATCCTTATAAGATGTTCCTCAAATATGACATTATCATGCATCAAAACCTAACTAAAAAAAACACAGCATCCAAATATTAGAGTGGCTGAGTGAGAAGTTATTATTCTTAAATGTTTTATCTTTTACAATCTCATGTGTGTTGGCATAGATATATTTCAGTACATTTTTTCAAAGTGACAAAGATAAGTCAAATCCTAAAATGTGAATGACAATAGTAGAAGTGCATTCTAGTTGGAAAAATGTGAATGACAATTTTACTTGCACTTGTATGTAAACTGCTGTGTGCATTCCAATTTAAAGAAGTATATAATATAATGTAGCCCTAATAAGCCGAAATTAAATTTTTATTCATATGAAATAAATTAAAAATAGGAAATGATACGGTGGAATTTTAAAAATAGAAAAGCAAGATCATGGTTTGGCGTCTTTGCGATATGCCAAATCATACCGCAGTCACTGCCAAAAAAAAAAAAAAAAATTAAAGGTGGGACGTCAAATTAAAAATAAAAATTGGAAAAGAAAAATTCTAAAAGTGGAACTTCAAATTAGACAACAAATCGGAAAAAAAAAAATATATATATATATATTAAGTGGGACGTCAAGTCCCCACCCCACCCATGTAATTTTTTTTTTACTCCCGTCGCTATCTTCAGAAAGGCAAACGCCTGCTTTTTTATGCCTTAGTGCTTCCTCCTCTAGACATTTTTGTGTCTAATTTGGCATTTCACATTTATAAAAAAAAATACGGTCTTACCGAGATATGCCTTGTGGCAGCTTCGGCCGGATGCCTGGATGATTCTGGGATGCAACATCAAAAAAGGATATGTAAATTCTAATATATTTTTTTGCCAAAGCGTGTAACGTGAGATGTTGCTTTTGGTGCTCGCACGTTACCTTGATTGCAGCGAATATGCTGGCTCGCATTAAGTGGGGTGAGTTTTATGGCAATTAGCCATAGCCAATTATGCAAATGGGTGGCAAAGGTTACGCTAGATATGATATCTTGTGTACGGTTTACCTGTGGTATTGATCCTGCCAAAATGCATGGCAACAATGAAGCAGGTTGAGTTGCTGAGACTGAGGTTTTCTGGGTTTTTCAGGGAACTTTTTATTTTCTCAGGACAGTTTAATGTGGTTTCATTTCATGAAACAGGTACTAGATACATTTTTTCAAAAAGAGGAAAAAGAAAGCCAAGCATGCTTTTATTGAAGTGTGTTTATCTATATGTCATGGACTCATGAAAAGTCGAGTTCAAAATGCTGGCATTAACTGTCTTATTACAAGTGTTTATGCAAATATAAATGTGCGTTTAACCCAATCCGGTTTTTAAATTCATACAAGTTGCTATCCAAACTTCTCAAGTCCAAAAATATTGAAAAAAAAAGTACATAGAGGGTTGGAAGTACCATAACGACTACCATTTTATCTTAAAAAAACTTGGTACTTCACGTTATAAGAAGTAATTTTACGGAATATGGAGTCACATACAATTCTAATGTTAATTCACCACGAATGGCTAAAAGAAACGAAGACTGACAGTCGTTCTTTTTTTTCATTATGAAGCTAAATACTACTGAGGTTTTACAACAATCTCACTACCCGAATTCAATATAAGTCTATCAAAATAACCACAACCTTAAAAGAAACTTTGGATAAATTATAATCTTGAATACAGTTACAGCAGCAGGAAAAAGAGGAAACATATTTAGTAATAAATGATACAACTGATATCTCTAGGCTTATTGATAAGTAACTCTCCGGAGCCAGGCCTAGATCTCCAAGTATAAAGCTTATCACGGCTGAACAAAACCACTAATAACTACTACAACAGTTCAAAAGATGGGAGGCGTAATAACTGCAGCTGAATAAAATTACAGCTATCTTTTGCTTTTGCTCTCTCCCTTCTCTCTCTCACGTTTATTATACAGCCTCTCGAGAACACGCTTGGCTTCACAGTTGGGGAAGTTGCTCAGGTCATAGTAATGTGGAGCTATGTCTATTAGCCTGTAACAAATATTTTAATTTTAATTATCATCAAAACAACCACATCTCCTGTTAAATTTTGCTAATGAAAAAAAAAAAAGTGCAGATAACAGAACATACCACTCTCCCTTGATATCGGTCACAGTTCGGATGAAATTTCGGCTGGTGAGTACATACTCATTGTAGATGACCCACTCCGGCTTATGATCCATACAGTTTGATGGATGCAGATGTACCACCTGTTCACGAGTATAAATAAACATTAGCACAAAAGCCAGATGTGCCTCATTACCATTTGATAAAATCCTTTTTCGTTTAGCATTACAGATTGCTAGTCTAGTTGGTCTTTTGGTTGATCACATCAAAGCCATACTCGCCAAATGCCAATATGCTGAATATTTATAGCCCACTCAATGTCGTCAGATTGCAATTCAATTGTTCTCTTCCTCAGTAATTCAATGGTAAACCATATTAAAGATTAAGCGACTAAGGAAGCTAAAGGAGGTGAAAGGAAGCTTAAGGCTTAATCCCCCCTTGTCGAACAGCCCCTATAAATTCAATTTCGCTGCCCTCCTGAAGGCCCCAACCTAGTTTAACAATTCTCCCAGAACAAAACAACAAACACAAACAAGTATAAGGTACCTGATTATATTAATACGTAAAGCCTCCTGGTAAACCAATAAGGTATAGCAGAAGAAAATCTAATCACATATATAAAAAAAAAGTATATGACAATTAAAAACAAACTAGTGTTGGTTACAAAAGTTAAATACCTGGTTGTCCTTGACAGTGAGATAGTGGCCAGTACGCTCTAAGTGTGCAATCTGCATGAAGTAGCCAGCAAGCATAGCCTTCCGAATGTTGATGTAGTACTCGCGGCTGTTGAAGTCAGTGCTGCACATCTTCAGGTTGTACCTCGACATTATCCTCACCAGCTGTGACCTCACGTTATCTGCTGACTTCAAAGCCCTGCTGTTTACGAAGTTCTCATAGCACCATTGTGGGTCTTCATCTGCATCAAGCACCAACATTAAACTCAAGTTATCCATTCAAGTTTTACACAAACCATTTATCTTGGTTAAAAAAGAAGAAGATGAAATAATAAAAGACTATGGGACTTAGTAGGCCATACTGTTCTGTTTGTAGGCGTGATACACATTGAGAAGAGTGAGGTGGTCCCCATCAATATGGCCGAACCGGGCCTTCGCCTCGTCAGCAGCCTTCTGAGCCTCCCTGGGCCGAAGGAAGCAATTCGGTACTAAAGAACAAACGCATAATAACAAGTGGGGCCCACGCAGTTTTGTGGGTCAATTCAGCAGAGAGAGAGAGGCGTGAGTGATGAACAACACCAATAGAGAGAATTAACTGAACAAAGCAACTATCTGCATCAGCCAATACCTCTATGATCATCCCGATCGATTTGGCATAATTGCATGACAGTCGCTCAAAATAACAATAACAAAAATAGAACTAATAATAATAGTAATTAACTTGAACTTAAAAAAGACCTAAAATGGCATCCTAGCACATGCCCATGACATGATATGATCCAAACTCCCCAATTATTCTCCCACTTGTTTATGTACGTCAAAAATAATATTTTCATGGCATGAGTATGTGCTATGCCAACTTTGCATAAATGTACATATGCTTCCAAGCCAAACTCTAAATATATAGCATTGCAATAACAGAATTGTCCATTGGAAATGTACATATTTCCCACTTCATTATTAAAAGAACTAACAAAATATCCAAGATATGTCTGTGACACATCTAAACATATGTCAGGAGAATCCAGTTTTGCACAGAATTAGGTCTTACTTTAAACATTTCCAAGGAGCACATCTGATATGCCACAAAAACGACAATCGTATAAATATAAGAGCCACCTAAAAACCAACAAATCTAAAAAGACAAAAACATGTACCTGAAAGCATAGCTGAAATAGAGAGAATCTCGTTTGAGCAATTGAACTCGGGGCTCACCACGAGCATCTTGGCCATCTGCGGATCCAGTGGAAACTCACTCATAATCTCCCCCAACTTGGTCAGATTCCCTTCGTCATCTAGCGCACCCAAATAGTTCAGCACCTCAAGGGCCCGCATTAGGGTTTCTGGAGCAGGCGGATCCATGAAGTCAAAGTGCACTAAATCGTCAATCCCCAGCTTTTTCAAGGTTAACACAGTGTTTGCCAGGTTGGACCGCAATATTTCAGGGTATGTTTGAGGCTGCAAATCATTGCTGAAGCTCTTTTCGGTGTAGAGTCTGAAGCACTTTCCAGGTTGGGTACGACCTGCACGACCTGCTCTCTGATGTGCACTTGCTTTGGAGATTGGAGATACTAACAGAGACTCAACCCGGATTCGTGGGTTATAAACCTTCTGTTTCGAAAATCCAGGATCTATAACATACACTATACCATCTATTGTAAGGGACGTCTCAGCAATGTTAGTAGACACCACTATTTTCCTCCCAGGCGGACCCCCTTCCGTTAATGCAGGTGGGGCAGGGTCAAATATCTTCTGTTGCATAGCGGGTGGTAGAGTGGAATACAATGGTACAGCCTTAATAGGTCCAACCTGATCTCCCAAGTTGCTTATCTCCTTGTTTAATTTTCTACATGCATCCTCTATCTCCTCTTCGCCGGTAAGAAATACGAGTATATCACCAGGCGGCTCACATGTGTGGATTTGCACAACAGTACGAATAGCAGCTTCTAAATAGTCTCTCTCGGGTTCTTGGGTGTAGAAGATCTCTACTGGGTGAAGTCGACCGGGAACTTTCATTAATGGAGCCCCATTAAAGTACCCCTGGAATTTCTCAGCCTCCAGGGTAGCACTCATGACCACAAGCTTAAGGTCTGGTCGGTTCTTTAATACTTCTTTTAGAAGCCCGAAAAGCACGTCAGTAGCTAGTGTTCGCTCGTGTGCTTCATCAAGTATTATAACCTTGTATCGCTCTAGAAGTGGGTCCGTCATTGCCTCTCTCAGAAGCATACCATCTGTTAAGTATCTGATGTAAACAACAGTTTTTCACGGGGTAGAGATTAGATTCATAAATGCAATTCTTACCGACGATGCACTCAAGGTAGGTTCACTAACTGTGATGTATGAAATCTAAACCACAATATATTTAACGCTGTAACCAGCAAAGCTAAAACTATATTACTAATCGGCCTTTTAAACAAAGGATAATTCACTCGGGGATATTATTTCGACCAGAAAATAAGTTACACTTAAACCACTAAACTAAATATTACCAGTCACGATCTTGGGTTAACCAAAAGATAATAACAGCTTACTTGAGCATGGTTTTGTTGCTGCTGCAATCTTCAAAACGAATGGTGTAACCGACCTCTTCTCCAATAGTCACATCCATTTCTTCTGCCACACGACGTGACACTGACATTGCGGCCACTCTCCTTGGCTGTGTGCATGCTACCATCGGCTTCTTTCCAAGGTCATCTAGGTCTAAAACAAATTGTGGTATCTGTTACATCAAAACCCACAACTCTGTAAGTTTAACTCAATATCCACTTAAAGCTTGTTTTAATGTTTTCTTTTATTGGGAGCCAGATGGGATTGAAATGGACCGGTAAAACTCCATCGGTGCAACTGGAATCAATAATCAGAAGTTACAATAAAAGAAATAAAATCACAAAACAGAGCAATTTCCTCAAGAAAAACATATCAGGAGGTCATAAGCCTAAATTAGGTACCAAACTCTGCATTTAGGAAATACCAGACCTAGTCAGACTGAAAAAAACAGTGATTAGAACCAAGGGAGCAACCAAAAACAAAATCAAATGATCTACTTGAGCTAATTTCCATTCCCTGTTGCTATGTCGCAGCATCAATCCAATTTGGGACTAGCTGTGCAGGATTGTGGTCTGGTCAACACGCAGAAATAAGGAGACGAAAGAGAGGGCAGATCAGTCAGATGCCCGGGCAGCAATTAAAATAAAACCAAGAGACTGATGAAGGGACCCACCGTTCAAACAAAGACCAAAGCCATGAATTCTAATTTCTCAATGCAAAGCAGGCCACAAAAAGTCAGAAACAGAGAAGAGCACAGGACCAATAACTAGAGTGTAACAGTAGCCGGTAATTAGGAATATTGTTACGACAGATCAGCATTTTATCCTTACGTAATATGCTGATGTGTCATTCTGTAATTCAATAGAAAGATCTAGACTAGGGAATATAGCAATCTTTGTTCAGATAGCATCACCTACAAAAGGCCTATCATTGTACCAATTCGGACTATGAAAATCAATGTCAATTCTTGAATTATCTCTTTCAATTTTGGCTTTGCCATCACTGTATCTCCTATCTATATTCTTTCAAATTAGTTTGATTACTTTGCAAATTTCTATTTACCCATTTTTATTAAGCTCTTGAGCGCCACATGCTAAGTACCAACTAGCAATCAATTGGGAACTGTTTCAACAATAACACCGTAATTTGCCTAATATCTCGGAAAAAAAAATCTACCTGAGTAGTTTTACCGCTTCCGGTCTCACCAACAAGAACCAAAGTTTGATTGTTCTTCAATATGCGCAAGAAATCATCCTTCTGCTGCCAGACTGGAAGGTTCTTTCTTTTCTCCAGTATCTCGTAGTACCTGGCGGAGTACGGCCGGCCGGTCCACCGATTCACCGCCGGCATACTCGATCCATTGGGGCGGACCAGCTTGGCGGAGACGGAAACCTCGTCTTTCACGTCAAATAGGCTTACCTTACGCTTCCTCTCCGTCGTCATAACACTGTAGAAACCCTAAAAATTCTTTAGTTTGGAGGAGAGGGAACCCTAACCCTAGATCGAGAGAGGTCCCGAAGGGTTGAGCGGGAAGGTTTTGGTTGGATGCGTAAACCCTAGTTTCTGTGAGGTAAGGATATACGCTAATTTTGTGGAAAATTCGTCAGACTGGGAACTATAACTTGTATAATTAAAAGATTCTAGAAATAGAAAAGCGTCTGTAGTCCAACGGTTAGGATAATTGCCTTCCAAGCAATAGACCCGGGTTCGACTCCCGGCAGACGCAATTTTCTGAATTTTTTTAAATGTTTTGAAATTTGTTATACTAATAGATAATAATAATCTTAGTTTTATTCAAACAGCTTATAAAAAAATATATATATAAGTTTTCTCAAACAGTGGTAATTTTCTTTTCTTCATAAACAAAAACAATTATATAAAATTTATTCTTGTTGTATCGTCTGATAAAAATAAAAAATTAAACTAAATAAATTATAGTCGGGTTCAAATACCTCGTGTTTTTCATAACCTCACATCCTTATTTTGTTTTTAAAATTCAAATAGCCAATATGAACCGTTCAACATGATCTCCATATTAAAATATGTTTGGAGACTAGGGGTGAAAACGGATTAGATATGGATCGGATAGTGGTAAAATCATATCTGTATCCATTTTTTTTTTCCCGATACGGATACAGATCGGATATTAGACGGATATGAATATTGGACATCGGTAGATATATACATAAATATTTTCATAATATATATTAAAATATATTATATATATCTAGTATTCAGATACTGATAATTAAAATTCAAAATCATACCGTATCACTGTTCGCACAGATATTTAGATATCTATTATTCATATCTAATTTTCGAATACAGATCTGGATTCGTCGGATAATATCCGACCCGTTTTCACCCATATTGGAGACTAAATTTTATATTTTTAGAAACTTTTATATTATATTTTTAGATAAGGAGAATGGCTAATATCAAAACGTTTGTTCCTGGGCTCAGGAACAAACGATTCCGTTCTCCCATTTCCAAAGTTCAAACAATAAATCCAAACCGTTAGATGTTCAATCTATATTAAAATGTGCTTGGAGACCAAATTTTACATTTTTTGGAATTTTTTACTATTTATTAAGCTGGTTTGAAAACCGCTGTTTTTCAATGCTGTAGAAATTTCATAAAAACAGCGATTTCCAAACCAGCTTAATAAATAGTAAAAAAATTCCAAAAAATGTAAAATTTGGTCTCCAAGCACATTTTAATATAGATTGAACATCTAACGGTTTGGATTTGTTGTTTGAACTTTGGAAATGGGAGAATGGAATCGTTTGTTCCTGAGCCCAGGAACAAACGTTTTGATATTAGCCATTCTATTTAGATAAGTACAAAACCACTATTTTTTTATAGTCTAAAAACAATGATTTTGTATCTATCTAAAAAATAGTAAACAATTTCAAAAAAATATAAAAGTTAGTCTAAAAGCATATTTTATTATGGAAATCATGTTGAGCAGTTGGAGCTGACTATTTGAATTCTAAAAACAAAAATGAAAACATAAAGTACAAACCAGAAATGAAACATTTGAACTCTCATCAAGAAATTCATATGCATTGTACATTGATTTACAGCTATAAAAATAAAAGCATCAACACAACTGTAAAATGTGCTTAGTAATATATTCGTTCTACTTGTAATTTCGTTCCCTATTACTTCAATTGTGCTATATTCCTTTACGACGAAGCCTAACTAAAATACATAAAAGAAATCATATTCTAAATTTTTACCAAGAACATGTTTTTATTTTGTAATATGATATAGTTTGGTTTTTTATTTTAAAATGTGGGTATTCTAAGGTATAAATTCAATAATTAAACTTTGTCGACCAACAAGCGAAAACACCAACAGTGAGATAAAAGTAAGATAAAAGTATGTCAATTCCTGGAGAGATTTATTTAAATCTAGATCAAATTTTTTTTTTTTGGTAAAAATATAAATAGAATAGAGATAAAAAAAAGCTTATTATTTATTAAGCAAGAGGCAATTTTTTTTATTGATAGCAATAAAAATAAATTAACCTATATCATACATTCCACCAAATCTGTTCCTCTAATGTACATGTATCTTTCAGAAAATATAAATATATTTTTTAAGTAACTTACTGTTAAAACATTATGATATACATACAAGGACAATGAGAAATACATTGTGCTTCGTAATATATTCCCCTTAAAAGTTATGGGTTAAGCACTTGGTCTTTTTTATTTTTTATTTTTGTTTGTTTGTTTTAGTTTATGTTGGTTGGATTGGAGCTTAATAATGAATTTTACAGTTATGGTGAACTACTGACATGCTGTTATATATTGTTGAACATAAAACTATTGCTCATAAATTAAAAGACATGATGCTGAAGTGTGTTTTGTTATATACAGCACTTAAGTTGCTGATTTTCGTATGTGTTTGAATATGCTTCGATTAATTGTTTTTTGTAGCTGGGGGAAAAACCCAGTGAATTTCATTGACCAAAATATTGGATTACAAGGAAGAGATGAACAAAAAAAGAAACAAGAAAAATACAAAGACAATGAAAACAAAGCTAAAGAAATATAGATATTTTTTCTACTACACAAGCCCTGTTGTTATATATTACTATAAAACTTACTGCAGATAGATCCAAGGAGAGGTTTTACAATGAAAATTTTAAATGAAAATTAACAGAATAAAATTATGAAAATTACCAGCTCAGTACCTACCTATATATAAAACAGTAGGTTCTCTCTAACCATAAAAAAGAAAGAAAAAAAGAACAGTAGTTGTAGTTCTCTCAAACCACTAAACACTCACATTGTATCAACAAAGCTATTCAGGGATGATGCAAATTGTGTTTCATATTTGTAGATATCAATGGAGGAGAGTTAGAATCTGGTCTTCTTATAAAAGCAACCAAAGAAATCTTTTATCAAGCAAAATACTATAGTAATTTCCAACTTACTAAAGGTTCATCACTACATTTTTTGACAAACATAATTCATCTTCAAAATGCATTAATTGCTAATCTTATGAACGATAATATGACAAAACCGAATATAGAGTTTGCACAGTAGATAAAAACAAAAACATAATTGCAGCGAGAAATGATATGATCGACCACGGGTTGCTGAAGTAGTCGCGGTACAACTTTGCTCTATACTTGTGCAAACTAGAATCACAGTACCTTTTCACTTTCTTGAAGAGCATAGCCAGGTGGTGCTCCTCGTAATCGAGGTAAGAGCAATACCTAAGCTGGTTGAAAAACTCGGCCGCTGCCTTCTCATCTGCCAACTTATTCTCTATAATTTCATGCTGCTGCAATATCAGCACATCTCTTGGCGTGTTTACGATGCAATCCATGAACACAGCATAGCTTGTCAGTGGCTTGTTTTTCTGGCCACTGCACTGCTCGAATGCTATGAGGTTCATTAATTGCGGCCTTGTTGCTTCCTCGATCGAGGTATAAGGTATCCTGAGCACACCATTGGAGAAGTTTATATTGAAGATGCTCTTTGATTTGGCCTTCTTGAATGTTATCCCCGCATCTTTCAGTTCGGTTGCGCAGGGGACCATCCGCGGTTTACGCTTTGCATTCATCTGGAGACGCCAGCGTATGATCCTTTTGATACTAGCGGATATAAGAGGAAATACCTTTCTCGGTCTCAACAATTTGAGCGGAACCAACTTCTTTAGCTTGTCAGGGAGCTTCTGAGAGGACATGTAGCTGTGATAATAGAAATCGAGCAAATGGTCGAAGTTTTGGTCTGCGTCTGGTAACGGCAAGGTCTCAGTTCCGTGCTGAAGAAAAGTAACCAAGAGATAAGACAAAGAGGCTTTTGGGGGCTCACTCTCTTGACTAATGGATTCAAAGTTGGAGGGGGTATGCGAGCTATAGGTGTTGTCATCCATGCTCGAATAAAGGTCAAACACACTCTTCAGCACAAAGAAAGGGATCTGGTTCTCGAGCATTAAGATATCGCTTTTTATAAGAGGGACGGTCCAACCGATTTCAAAAATGATATCAGCTTCCTCCTCAAAAATATAGTTTTCGGCCAATTGAATGATAAAACAAGCATCAAATAATAGCATCTCAACAAACTGATCAGAATTCATGTCAATTTTCTCATAGTAGCACCTCCGTGCTGCCGGCTCCAACCCTCTTAAAACCTCGAGGTATTTATTCAGGGTGATATTAGTGTTTTGAGAGAGAAATTGTCTTACGTACCACAATTTTCGTTCTTCCATACATTTGAGGTGCTCACGATCCCTATGGTACGGACCGATTGAGACTATCCGTGGCTCATAGAAGTTCTTGTGGCACTCTCTGATGTAAGAAGGCACACGGAAAATGGTGTATGGCCTACTTGTGTTCACCAATTGAAAAGGTAGTTTATCAAGTTTGTTTTTGATAATTACAGCCAAAGGATCATCGTTTCTTATTTCGATAGCTACATGGTCAAACTGTGCCATCTTTGTATCTTTCTTATTTTTACACCTATGTGTTATTCTATCTAATATATGGTTTTTTCTGTTCCCCTCTCTTTCTATGGTGTAATATTCATATCTAATCGCCCACTAGTTCGGAAGTCATGGTAACCCCCATTGCAACCAAGTCCTTCCTGAAAAAAAAAGAGCAGCAATAAATTATCTACTCTGGTTTAACAAAATTATACTATTTTTAACTACCTTGTTCTGGTGTATTAAAGAGAGAGTGTCAGGAAAAATTCATTAGTATGTTGTTTGGTTAAAACTAAAGTTCTTAAATATCACACGATGCAAAAAAAAAATACTTTATTCAATGTCAATGTATCTGGAACTGAGAACCCCGGCTTCTTTTCCTATGTGAATTAAAGCTTAGTTTTCTTTATTGTTTTAATTTATAACTTACCATTTGAAAACTCTGAAAACGGAAATTGTAACTTTGAAAAAAGTTACAAGAATTTTTTATACCAGGACTTGTTGGCAAAGTTTCTTGCCTCAAATAGATTGGATTTGATCTCAAATGAATCTAGGCTCGAAATTTTGTTGCCTCAGCCCCCTAATCTGTGAGTACGGGCGTCAGCCGTAGGGTACCAATCCCATAGAAGTATTTTTATACCAGTTTTCATTGAGAATTATTTTACATATACCTGTCATGCCAACTCGGAGGTAGAATGGAAATGTTGAATTTAACGGGTTGTATTTTTTCTCTTATTTAGCCCTGAACTTCTTCAATTTCAACGGTTTCTATACTTTGAATTTGTCTATAGATTAGGTTTGTATAACTTTCTTTATAGTATGCCTATGGGCTTTCATGGAAACAATGGAATTAATTAATTAGCTTTGTACTTACCAGTACCAAAACCAAACCAGTAATTTTCTCTCAAAATTAATAAATAAATAAATAAGTAAAAAATTTCTCTCAAAAAAATACCGGACCAGTAATTGTAGCTGTCAACTTCGCTGAGTTGCGCTATGGTGCTTGGCAAAGTAAAAAAGTGTTGTACGTTAAATTAAAATCTCGATGTTAGAAATCTGACTATTTCAAGCCGTTCAATGTGATCTACATATTAAAAAAAAAATGAACTTTTTAATATGCTTTTTTACTTCTTTTTAGATAGAAAAAAAATCATTACTTCTGGATGTTTCAGAACTTTTTAGATCAAATGATTTTCTCCCCTTTAAATTAAAAAAAATCCTAAAATTTTGTTTCCAACAAGATTTCAATATATAGAAGACATTGAATAGCTCGGATCCACTATTAAAATTTTAAAAATGAGCATTTGGATGCAAATTAAAGTACGGGCATCAATTTTTTACTTCGTAAAGCACCATAGTAGAACTCCAATTTCACTTGTATTTACTATACAAAATTTTGCATAAATCAACATTACTATAAAAAGATAATTATTATATATATGATGAGTTAATTGAACGAATATACTTTTATATTTAACAATTACGTTTTAGAATAACATATATAAAATATTTTTTTACTCGTACCTTTAGCCGATAAATTAATACAATAAATGATACAACCATCCTATTGAACATGGCACAAATTAGTTCATCACCTCCATGGCCAACAAACCAAATGTAAACCTCAACCTTGAATTCATAAGAGTTCCAACAAACCAACCAACAAAAGGGAAGTAATTTAACGAATAATGTAAACTAATTAAAACAACAAAGTGTACCTCTTCTTGGGATTTGGGAATCTAGGGTTTGGATTCTCTAGACACGAATTGGAACAATGGATTTTCGCTTCTCATCCGCTCTCTACCTTGCTATCTATGTGAATATTCTAGGATCTGCACTTGTAGTGTTGTACTATGATGATTGATGATTGATGAAGTGAATTTAAGCTAGTGGATTCTTAAAAAACAAAAAGACTTGTGCTAATGGGCCTTGAGCCTTCAACTAAACTATATTTATAGGCGATATTGTTGAGAAAGGATTTTCTGAGGCGAAGCTCTTGCAATGGACTATGCATTTACAGTAATCCGCGCCATTGACATCATAATGACAACTTAATTGTTCGTGAAAGGTTCGGCGAGGTCAAAAATTCGTGATTCGGGAATAATTCGGGTATAATTCGGGAATGATTCGGAATAATCCGGATCAGAGATCTCAGTCCTACAAGGAAGCAAAAAAAAAAAAAACCAAAAAAAAATGTTATGGGAAAAATTCGCAAATAATTCGTAAAATTCGGAAAAAGTTCGTAAAATTCGCGAATTATTCGGATATAATTCGGTCAAAGTTCGGTCAACCGAATAATTCGGCGTTCGGTTCGGCATCACCAAAAAACGAATTATTCAAGTAAAATTCGGGTATAATTCGTGAATCTTGTTACTATGATTGACATATTGTTTTTTTTGGTATTTATAAATGAGGCATAACTTTTTTTAACATAGTGTTTTTTTGCATTTATAAATGAAGCATGTTTTTTTTTTTTTTAAAGTTTTTTGGACTTGATGGCAAGTGTCATCCTTGGGTTCATATGACTCTGTTCCGAAAAGGAGTATGAAATGAAAATACAGTGTTAGATGATAATTTTGAGGTGCCACATAAAACTTGTTGGAAGGTGGTTTAGATGAGGTAGATGGTGTCAGCAAGGAAAAGGGAAGATATGTTTTTGCCTTAACTTGAGTTGGATCTTAAGACCCTAGTTGTAAATTCTTAAACTTGAGTTAATTGACATCATCTTATTACACACACACATCATGACACTTTAATTGATATATTGAACGGAGGTTTCAAATGTCTAAAATTTTAATTTTAAAATAATAATAATGATAAAATTTATATGTTAAAATAAAATTGTTAATGTGATATATATTGTTTATGTAAATTAATAAATTGAAAAATTAACGTTAAAAAATTACCTATATCAATGTATATTTACAAGCTCTTGATAACAATCAAAATAATGTTGAAATGTCACAATTTTTCACATATGCATATAAAAAATAATGTAAATCATATCTAACTGTTTTATTTTAATTTTAAAGTTTTAAACTTTGAGTTATTAAAATTTAAAAAATAAAAACATAATAAATGCAAAAATAAATAAATAAATAAAAACATTTGAACCCTACTCAGCAATAAAAATCTGTTTGAAACATTTATTCCGGGATTTTTTGCGCCACTAAAATTCAAAGTGGGCCCGGTGGCTAAGTGACTTAATTGCTTTACAAAACAAAGTGTGCATTCAATGGACTGGACTTGAAGTAATCAATAGCATGCATGTAGACAGTAGAGTTAGTCAAGGTCAATTGTCGTCATTCATAAAATCAATTTGCAATAAGAAACATGATCTTAGCTTTTTTTTCTTTTAATTGATGGGTATCTTTTGTCTGATTGTTTGATGCTTAGCTTGTTTTGCTAACCGTCACAATAAAAGTCCAAATTGCAATAAACTTGAATATAATGTATGGGTTATATGTTGTACATGTCACGGATCTCAACAAAAAAGTGGACTTGATGGCAAGTGTCATCGTTGGGTTCACTTGAATATAATGTATGGGTTGTATGGGTTATATGTTGTACATCGCTTGTAGGAATCCAATTTCAACCATTCGAAATTTTTCTTACACGAATCTCAACAAAAAAAAAATTATGTGGGAATCTCAATGGAGATCAACGATTGGAATCTTTTGTCACGGATCAATAATACAAAACTGAACAACGAGTATTTGTTTTCCAAGAAACTAAGAAAAAATAATTCAATAAAATTGCATCATATTTTTGTATGAATAGGATATTAACGAGTATAGATGTTATGTTACAAGCGTTGTGATGCATCATGTTATTAGTAATAATATAAGATAGTTATGCATTGCAACGGGTACAGTTGCCTTTAATTACAGGTACAAACAAAGGAGCAGTCCCAGAGAAAGGAGGAGGAGACAGCAGTGCCTATGCCAATGTTGTTAAAAACATTCATTTAGGCCGATTAATCGGCCGATTAGTCGTTGGTTGTGACCAAACTGTCATGAATTTTTCCGATCATGACCGATTATTTCCGATTATTTCCGAATAATTGCTTGGCGGTACCTTGTCCGTCCAACAACCGCATACCACTATTTACAACACTGTTATATGCAAGCTTGAGTTTGGAAGAGAAATCAATGGAGCCAGCCTTTTCTTTTTCTTTTTTCAGTTTAGGAGAATTTACTTAGTTGTTGTGTTGTTGATGTTTTCATGATTTCTCCCCGAGATAGGAGTAGGTCCGATGCCCATCGGACCTACATTTAGGTTCAATTAGCTCTAGGACCGTACGATTAGCATCAAGATCTATGCGCACGGAAATTGATACATGCTTGCACGGATTTTGATACAGATCACACGAATCTTGATGCATACCGAATGGTCATCACACCCATCGAACCAAGGTAGGTCCGATGGGCATCGGACCTACTCTGATTCCTTTCTCCCCGGGTTGTTATGTTATTTATATTTTATGAATCCAGCCTATTTTTCTTGAATATTTACTGTTTTAGTACTACAAAATATCACAAAAAATTTAGTATCATGAATTGAAATTTAGAAATAATAAAATTTTACGTTGACAAATTTTTTTGTGAGAATAAAGAAGGAACAGTTCAAATTTAAAATTTAAATTTTAAAATATAAATAAAGTAGATTGTGATATATTCCGACATCAGAATCTTGTGGCATTGAAAACTGATCTTAGTGGAAAAAACGTGCCATGCCGTGACGTGACTAACACGCCGTGACTTTGATCCCGTGCCGTGACCAAGTTAATTTTTCACTTGTCTTACCGTGCTGTGATCAAAATGTCAAGGGGTGGTCATGGCACGCGAATGGTCACGCCGTGCCTAAACGTGCCGTGATTATATGTGACTCGCGTGACCATTTAATTATAATTTATATTAGTTTATTCAAAATTCAAAATTCACCATTAAATCAATATCTAATGGTTCTAATTACACGTGACTCGCGTGACTACATGCCGTGTCGTGCCGTGCCAAAGTTTCAAAAGATGAATACAGTACGCGAATGGTCACGACACGGGACACGCAAGTCACGGCACGTAACTGACACGCGTTCTGTGCCGTAACCGTGCCGTTCTGTGAGAGAACCGGCTTCGCCGTGTCATTTTTCCCACTCTACCTTATCTTGTTTGAATTGTTAGATTTGCTTGAGAACGAGAGGATGGTAAAGCTTCTAGAGACATAATTCACTTATCAACATTGAAATATTGACTATGCTTTTGAGGTATCAGATGTTTGATTATGATTTTGTTATGAAATCGGTGAATTCCACCCGCTTTATTAAAAAAAAAAACACTGAAAAATTGTATTATCAATAGTTGCGATAATTATTATGAAAACAAAAGACTCATAAAAAAAATTAAAAAATTTAGTTTAGTCTTGTATTAAATTTTGCTTTGAGAATCAACCGATCATTTATGATTTTTTTTGAAAATTAAAAGGTTTTGAGTTTTTGTGTATTTGATTGGTGACCAAATTTTTTTCCGAATGTATTAAAATTTAATGCATGATGTATTAAAAACATGTTTATAATTCTTTTTCCTATTCTTTTTAAATATTTTTACATGATTTGAGAAGACGTTGTCAATATAATTAAGATAAGACGTCAAAAGATTCTAATTATTTTTACTCTATGGCAAATGATATTTATGAATAAGACCAAATCATTTTTTTTATTACAAACTACTCTCATGGTTTCATGGTTCATTAAGATGATATTATAGTCATGACAAAATAATA
Organism: Carex kokanica; assembly: GCA_025461125.1. Classification (NCBI taxonomy): domain Eukaryota; kingdom Viridiplantae; phylum Streptophyta; class Magnoliopsida; order Poales; family Cyperaceae; genus Carex; species Carex kokanica. The sequence continues at coordinate 728,849 of JAJGRX010001484.1, forward strand.
TTTCTTTAATTTTTAAAAATGCCATCAATAAAATCCTAAACCTATACTTTATAACAAACACTGCAAATGAGCCAGCTCTTGTTTAAGACACAGAGAATCAGATTTGAATTTAGTGACAAACACAATATCCTTTGTGTGATAGATTATATATTAAAAATTTAGATAAAAAATCTCTTGTGAATATTAAACTAGTTGGTGACTTGACACCAACTTTATTTTAAAAATATATATATTTTTTTACGAACACCAGTGAACAATCCGGCGTTCTTCATTATAGAAAATAGAGTTTGTACTCAGTAGACTGAATTTTCTTTATAAATCATACTTAAAAAAATATTTTTACGAAACTAACATGATTATTTTTTTTTTACAAAAATCATAAGAACCGAAATGACATTTCGGTCCGGTCTCCTTTTTAGATTTTCTGTGACGGCTCATATGAAAACTTGTGAAACCAGTACTACAAAAAATTCAAAAAGGAGACCAGACCGAAATGTCATTTCGGTCCGGAATAAAGAAAATAACGGACCGAAATGATATTTCGGTTTTTATGATTTTTGTAAAAAAAAAAAAAGTAATCATGTTGGTTTTGTAAAAAAAAAAAATTTAATTATGGTTTATAAAAAAAGTTCCAGTAGACTGGTCTCTGATAAAAATATCTGTTCGCTGTTTCTCAGTCCAACATCCGGGGACCAGTACCACTGATAGCCTGGTTGGTGTGAATTCATATCCTCTGCATTAACTCAAAAGAGAATCTTTTGAGTTAATGAATTTTGACTGTCTGATCTGTTTTAAGATTCGTGCGAACTAAATCTGCACTAATATTAAAGAGCCCCCTAGGTTATAGACACGAGCCGGATTGGCTCCGTTTAAAATCAGACGGTTGAAATTTATTAACTCAAAAGATTCCCTTTTGAGTTAATGCAGAGGATAGAGATCCGGTTGGTGTAGTGGTAGGCCATCTTTTGATGGAGATGGAATTAATAATATTTTACGAAGACTCGCTTGACTTCAATCTAGGCCAAGAAAGATGTACACTACACGTGACATCATCGCACTGGCGGCTGGCCAACGCGGTTCTATAACTTTTTGTTCAATTTTATGGTGTGGTGTCAATATCTTAATTCTTCCAAATTATAATAAATTTAAATGGATCAAGGGATATATAGTCTTGATAATTATCTCGCTCTCTTTTGAACGCGTTTTTTAATAGAACACAATTCCTGCACTTCAGACTATGGGGTTAAACACATGTGGAGATTAATCATGTAAATTTTTTTACGGAGAATGGAATCAATTTTGTAGTATCATACTATTTTACTCTAAATTATAAAAAAAATCATACATAGATATAAAAAATTTGAAAAAAATGAGAGTCATTTGACCTCATTCCTCCTTTCTCCCTCTACCTCTGCTTCCCACATAATAACTACCATAACTGTTTTGGAGGACCGCAAAAGCTCCAGCACTAATTTTTTCTAAAATATTAATACCTATGCACGCAAGTATTTATACATATGTACAAAAGTATTTATACCCATGAGGTGAACAATTTTTACGTAAATAATGCTCCCCCAACCAAATCTCCTAAACGTCCCTGCACTGTCCCTGCACAATAACTACCATAACTGTCTGGGGGATTGCAAAATCTCCAGCGCTGAATTTCTTTTAAGTGTTAATACTTATGCACAGAAGTATTTATATATGAGGTGAACAATTTTTACGTAAATAATTGATTCCCCAACCAAATCTCCCAAACGTCCCTGCACCATAAATATCTGTAGGAGACCACTCAAACTAAATGGGGGGGGGGGCATACACGTTTCTAAAAATATTAATATTACCATAACTATCTGGAGGGACCGCAAAACTTGATATTTTTTTTACATATGACGCTGGATGACGTTTGAAAATATTAATATCAAGTATTTAAAATATTTATATCTATGCATTGAAATTTTTATATGTATATATATTGTACAAAGTTTAATCTCCAGACGTTCGATCATATCAAGTTACACATCAAGTATTAATATCTTATTTTGCAAGTGTTTATATCTATGAACTGAAGTATTTATTCCTATGAGGGTAACTATTTTTGTCCGAGGAAGGTTGACGCGGGGATGATTGGAGAAGGTTGATGTAGGAAGACGGGGTCCCTACTACTTTATTAGAGGAAGGTTGATGCGGGGATAATTGAAGTACTGGAAATGAATGATTATAACAAGTTACGCATCAAAATATTAATATCTTATTTTTCAAGTATTAATATATTATCTTTCAAGTATTTATACCTATGAAAGGTGATGTGGGGACAAGTGCGGGACTGGAAAAGAAGAGACCATATAATTAGTGAGAACCATAGTACAAAACTTTCCTATATTGTTGCTGCGGGGATAAAGAGAGGACTAAAAAGGGGGGATTTATATAATTTTATTTTTAATATACACAGTACGTTCATCCTTCTGCAATTCTTCAAGTTTATACAATCCAAATTTTGCATTATTGACTGAATATTGTGACTGAAACTAATTAACTAACTATTAGTTTACAAATAATGATTTTTCACCAACTCTGTCCGGCGTGAATGAGATATTAGATTAGAGATATTAGTGGGTGTACAGGAGATAATTAGTTAGAGATGTTTAGAAATATATAATAATTAATTAAGTCTATAAATAGATGTCATGTAATTGTAATAAAATACTAAAAATTTAATATAATATCTCTTTCATAAAATTATTATGATATCAGAACATGAATAATAATGAAATAATGTAAATGTCTATTTCAGACATTATGCCTCCAATCTAATTTCTCTATCAACTCTTTTGATAAATAAATAAAAAAAGTATGTTTTTCAACGGTAAAAAAAATATAATTCTTATTTTAAAATTGATCCTTTAATTACGATCTCTCAAGGCTAGGTAGTGAAGGATCATTACAGCTTCCGAATCTGTCAAAGGTAAGCTGATATTATTTAATAAAAAATATATTCTGTTTTGTAACTAATTAGAAAAATAAAGGTTAATTAAGTGATTCGCAGCTGGTTTAAAGGAACAAAAGATTGCAATTTTGAAGCCGTCACAGTCAGGGGCGGATTCAGAATTTTCGTCGGGGGAGGGGGGAAATATCGAATCGGATTTAAATCTATTAACCAATTGGGTACTCGATAAAAAACAATGCTTTAACTCATATTTTCTAATGTTTTGACTTGTAATTTCTGATTTTTTGACTTATAATTCTAATTACCAATCAAAATTCAACAAATTTATTTCAATTTTAACTCTAAATTTAACTCGAATTACAAATCAAACATTCAGAGGGGGTAAAACAAATTCCAGGAAATGACAAAGTCGGTCAGGACCGATAAATCTCCACTAAAACTCAAAATTCAGAGGAAGCAGCTACACCTGGGTTTGCCCCTGTTCACAGTACCAAGTATGTGCGTACCTATGTAAAACTGTAGCTACCGTTAAACATGGATTGCCTCATTTCAAATGCCACAGTCGATTTAGATTTGAAGTTTTCTTGCGTTGAATTGACTAGTTGAACACTCTTGTCCTGCTCGACCTGATTATGCTAATAATTAAAGCAATCCCTATTGGATTATTTTATGTGTAGTAGGAGAGACAGGAAGAGGGTAGAAGAGATCAGAATGAATAATCTTATCTCATTAATTGTCACTGTTCGGAATACATAAAACCTAACAGCTCTATTAATTAGCAAAACTATATTTTGAAGCACTATCTCAAGTTCTTAAATTCAAATTTTGCAATTATGTTTTAGGAGCTCTTTTCTGGTCCTGGGTTGCTGATATCTTCATCTTTTCTTTATCTCTGTTTTTCTTAAAACAGGGCATAGAAAATTGCTAAGTGGATATTGAATTCATCTGTAACTGTGATCATAGTGACAATATTTGTGTTTAATTCGCGAATAATTTGTTTTTGGAGTATTTTCAAACCGAATGGTGTATTATTCGTTGACCGAATCTTTGACCGAATAAAACGCGAATAAAACGCAAATAAAACGCGAATAAAACGCGAATTTTACGAATTTTACGAATTATTTGTGTTTTTTTCACGTTTTGTTCGGAAAAAAAATTTGCTTTCTCGCGCACAGTGTCCTTTCTGCACCCAGCCACCCACGTGAAACCTAAACAAAATGTCACAGTTCCCCATTCTAGTCTACTTTTTGACTATATTACCACAGCTGATCTTCTATGGCAAATACAAGCAGTATCTCGTATAGTAAATCATCGGTAATGAATTAAATATGCACTGAGGTTTCGTATTGTAATTCCGAATCCTTCCCGAATCACGAACTTTTGACTCTGCCGAGCCGAACCCGAATTATTCATTTGTTACTATGCCTGTGACATGTGTCAAGTTTGAGAGACTCTATAAGGCTTCTTAATTACAGTTCTACAATCGCGGCTGCCACAGAGGATCCGAAAGATTCGGATAAAAATATGTGGTACATTGTATGAATGCTATATTTCTATGTTTGTAAATCTAAAGATTCGGATCAAATTAGGAACAGAAAGAATATACCGGAAGTAGGTGGTGATGTAAGTGGTCAACCAACGTAGCTCATGAATTATATTATATGAAAAATTAATTTAACTCATCATATTGTTATCTTTATAGCGACTGAACCAAATCTTGAAATGTAACGAGTACAATTGACATCCGTTTCTCTTGGACATCTTTTAGTTTACCTAGGGGTGTCAATGGGTACGGTACAGATCGGGTAGAGACATTTTCATACTCATACCTATTAAAATTAGTCTTACTCATATCTTATCTATATCCATTAAAATTTAATCTTACCCTACCCTACTCTTACCCGTTAATATTATCAGATAACGAAACGGTAGGGGGTGAATAACGGATAATACTAATATAATAAGATAAGGGATCAAATTACACCTTTTTTGGTGACACACTTTGACATCTACCATTTTCAAAGTCCAAATAGTCGATCCAAACCGTTCAACATGATGGATATATTAAATGTGCTTGGAGATCAAATTTTACATTTTTTTGAATTTTTTTACTATTTATTAAGATGGTTACAAAATCGTTGTTTTTAGACCATTGAAAAACAGCGATTTTGTAACCATCTTAATAAATAGTAAAAAAATTCAAAAAAATGTAAAATTTGATCTCCAAGCACATTTTAATATGGTGATCATGTTGAACGGTTCGGATCGATTGTTCAAATTTTGAAATCGCAAAATTGACCTATACAAAAACGGTGTCATGATGTGTCACCAAAAAAGGTGTAATTGGATCCCTCCTCATATAATAATTAGTTTTATTATATTTTACAAATTAAACATAAAAAATCATTCATTTCACACATATATATATAATTTCTTTTCTAATAAAAAAATTAAAAAAATGTGCAATCAATTCCAACTAAATTGTTTTTTATAAAGCTAGAAAATTCAAAAACACGAATATATATAATAGAATATATAGTGGAGCACTCCGATTCACTGTTCACCGGAGAAGAATACTGGAGATCAACACAAATAACATCTGTAGCTGTAGCATTTGGAATAATCATAACTAGCAATTGTAACAGAAATAGCAACTTATTTTTCAATAACAGAATGTATAGCTAGAGACAAAATTGTATTTGCTTTATATACTCCAGTATTACGAATCTACAATGAAATACAAATGAAACACTCCCTTCTTTAATTTTCTCTTAAGTTTTTAATATATTTAGGTAAGCTGGAAATTAAATTGAATATATATTTAGATTTCATAATTACCCTATAGGATAACGGGTACGAAATAGTCATTACCATACTCTTACATATTTAGTTAACAAAAAAAATTCTTATCCATACCCAATATATTAACGAAAAAATTGAATATATATTTAGATTTTTTCTCTCTCTTTCTCTCTCACAGTCTCACTCACGCTCGCTCTGTTTGGACACTGGTTTGGGGCTTACTTGTCATGTGTATGCGATGCTGTTTGCTGTCTTGACAAATGAACAGTAAACTATATGCTTACACAAAAGATCCATTGAGAAGAGATTAAAACAAGATTTTTTTTATTTTTATTTTTGAACTATGCAGCATAAGCTTCCTGTCAGTAATAGTGGCAAGGGAATTTTGCAAGGAGGTCCTTGTATTTTCATATTTTTACCAAATTAAAGACAGTTAACCTATCATTATCATTTTTTTTTTTTATTGAGAATCATTAGGTGCTCATGAGATGAACTCATATAGGTCACTGCACCTTTTATCTCTGTCCTTTTTGCTTATATGCCATTTTATTTACAAAGAACAATGTTTTTTACTAGAAGCAAGGGAGTTGTCCTGCTATTTTAACTGGAGAGGAACCAATCATATTTTCCGAGCATTTGAGAACTAGGACTAGAGTGGAAAAAACGTGCCGTGCCGTGACCAAGTAATTTTTTCACGTGCCGTGCCGTGCCGTGACCAAACGTGCATTAGTCACGTTTGATCGCATTTAACGTTTTAAAAAAATACACGAAACGATTCTTTAAAATTCAAATGTTTTAATTGAAATTTAAATGTAAATATTTTAATTAAAATAAAATTATACCTTATAGGAAGGTATGTTAGTGTATTGCCTCGTGATTGCCGTGACTCTCGTGACTGGCGTGTCTACCGTTCCGTGACTCGCGTGTCCCGTGCCGTGCCGTGCCGTGACCAAGGCAATTTCCGTGCCGTGCCGTGTCTTCTTTGCCAACAATTGGTCACGGCACGGGACACGCGAGTCACGGCACGCGAAGGACACGCGTGCCGTGCCGTTCCGTGACGGAGTCGGCTCCGGCGTGCCATTTTTCCCACTCTAACTAGGACCCCCTCTACCTGATTTTGGTCCATTGGATCTGATTTCGTCCAGTGATCAAACAATTATAAAACGCCAGATCTTAATCGAACAGTTTATAAACGTGCTACGGCCGCCGAATAAATTCCATACAACGGTAGAATCTTCGAACAGATTGTAATACGCGGATCACCTTTTCGGGATTCTTTGTTGCGATTGTTGTATAATCTTCCGTGTTCAAATTATATATAACTGCTTTTTAAGTTAAAGAGCAACTAGCTCAATTCTGATTTCTGAGGTAGTGTTGTGGCACCCATGACCCACGAGCCCATGTCGACAGTAAACAAAGGGCCCAAAGGACCAAGGATTGGGGATTAAATTGAAAAAGGAGGGTATAAGTAATTAAATTAAGGCCACACAAACAGCAGCAGAGAGTCAGAGACTACGGACCGAAACGGTCCAAACGGAGCGAGCAGAATTGGATTCCAGCGACCAGCGGGCTAACAGCCCGAGACCGAAACGGTCCCCACCAGGGGCGGATCTACTGTAGCACAGGGTAGGGCAACTGCCCTACTCTGAAAATTCAAACTAATTTACAAAGACTGGGTTTTGGACCTTTGCCCTACCCTGGAAATTGATATTACCCTACCCTGTAATTGATTATCTAAATTTTAAGGAGTAAATTGTGTTATAATATTATTTTTGTTGTTTTTGTTATCATGGTTTATCTAATATCCGATTATCTAATGGGTTTGGACCCGATTATATATTTAAATCCGATTCAATAATTTCTTGCCCTACCCTGATCAAAATCCTGCATCCGCCCCTGGTCCCAACTCCCAACAATTATTTAAATATGTGTATAGTAGGTATATTTTCGTTTTTTATTTGATGTTTGTGTGTTGTTTTTTGCTGATTTCTGCCTACTTTTTTTTTTTTTTCTTCTGCTTTTCTCCTTCTCTTTCTGCTTAGAGAGGTGACTATCTTAGGCTTATTGATTCAGTTCCCAGTCTGATTTGATTCAATACCTTCTCGGCTGATGAGTGACTGTTCTAGTCCGGTCGATTCAGTTCCTGGTCTGGTTTGGATTCAGTGCCTCTTATTGTGATATGCGTACAAAAGAAATCATCACTAGGCTCCAAACACTCCAATCAAGCAAGGATGATCAAAATTGTGTCCACAGGATGCGTATATTCCCTATGTGTTTTTAGTTTTGCTTATAACTGTATGTTTTCACAGACACTCATTGTCTAATCTTATGTAATAGCTACTTTGTAACTTTTTACATCAATGCGTTAGATTGTATAGTCCTTTTTATTATTTAAATATGTTTTGTAACTTAAAAAAAGAAGTTAAATTCTGAAATAAAATATTATTAAGCAAAATATTTCAGAATTTCCACGTGTGAAATTAATATTCAAGTTTCACAAAAGTTTTTATTTCTAGTAAATTCTTTTTTTAGTAATTTTCTTCTAGTAAACTCCGGGTGTTATTTATCTAATTTTGCTTTGTGAAATTTTCTTAATACGCTAATCCAATGCAATCATTTCATACATTATTTGATCATTATGTTAGATTGTTCCTTGTAGGTTTCGATATATATATTACGTAGGGATGTACAAAAAGTTCGCAACTCGTGAGCCGCTCGAACTCAACTCGGTCACGAACTCGCTAACAATTCGTTCATTTAAAATTCGAGTTAGTCTGACTCGAGTTGAGTAACTCATTTAACTCTTGAGTTGAGTTCGAGTTGGGCTCAACTTGCTCGTTACAACTCGTGGACTCGTTTCGCTTGTTAAATCGTTGTGGATTGTCTGTTAATTCAATATTTACTTCTCATATTATTACATAACAACAATCATCAGTTCAAATGTTCAACATTTCAACACCTTAAACGAGTTGACTCACGAGTCACGAGCCAACTCGAGTTACTCGCGAGCAGTGAGCCAGCTCGGTTCAGTATTCTCAACTCGAATCAACTCGACTGACTATCTTCCGAGTTGAATTCGAGTTATTCATAACTCAAGCTAATTAACTCGACTTGTTAGCGGCCCTAATATTACGAGAGCTATTTTAAGGACGCAAGAAATACTTGACTTTTAGTTTCTTTTTATAACCTTCCCTTAATTAAATTGCGTACATAAATAAAGAAATGGTTTGTAAGATAGATATGGTTGTTTAGAAGATAATCGCATTCACTTTTATGCTTTACTATAATAAAAGAATATTTTATTTCAAACCATTTCCAATGATGGTATCGAGATTTGTGAACAGCTTTTCATTTTTTTCCCTAGTTTTTCTGAATTATTCTCCAACAATACACAACATTTGTTTTCTTTCTTAAAATTTTAGTGTTTTGATATATTTATACACGTTATGAAAAAATGAACTATTTTCAAATTATATCCATATTATATCTTAATCACAAATTTTAGAGCTCCTCAAATTTTTTCTAGATCTCAAATTTCGGATTTGATTTTAGAAATTAAAAAAATCAAATTTTCGAAAAAATAATTGATTTTTTTTTTACTATAAAAAATATATGTAACCACACCAATGGTGTGGTCGTAACAGTTTTTGTACAAATTTGCAGTCAAGATGGAGTTTAACTTATGAAAAATAACGGTATAACGTATACTGGTGAGGTCCCAAAAAACTGCACCATTAGTGCGATTCCAGAAACCTGCACCTGGTGGAACTGAAACCGAACCATTAGTGAGGTTCCATCTATTTTTTTTTAAATAGTACAATTCTATCTATTAAAAAAAAACAATCATTATCTTTTCTGAAGAATTAAATTTTTAATTTCTAAAAAAAAAATTCAAAGTTAGCATTGTCCTTCCAACTGCTAATATGAACATGTAAATTGTATTTGATGCTATGTATCAAAGACAGCTATTCACAAACAGAGATGGTGCAGTTATACTCCAAACTTTTGTGATAAACAGTTCCTAGTTTATAGTTTATATTTCGTAAAGGATGTTCAATTTCTAGCCGTATGAGCAACGCCACATAACATTCTTTACCATCCGTCAAAGTTTTTCTACCACCCGTCAATTCTTACAAATTTTCAAACTCTTTTCCCTCTGTTGGAATTGAATTTTCAAATTTTCAAATTTTCGAAGTATTGAATTTTCAAACTTTTGTCCCGGCCCTTGTTGAAATTGAAGTATAACTGCACCATCAGTGTTAATTGGACAAATTCAGGATTTTCGTCAGAAAGGACAAAAAAATATTAAATCGGATTTAAATACCTAATCGGATTTGAATCCATTAACCAATTGGGTATTCGATAAAAAACAATATTTTAACTTATACTTTCCAATGCTTTGGCTTGTAATTTCTGATATTCTGACTTATAATTCTAATTACTAATCAAAATTTAACAAATTTATTTCAATTTTAACCCTAAATTTAACTCGAATTACAAATCAAATGTCCAGAGGGGGCAAAAAAAATTTCAAGGGGGGCAAAGTCCGCCGGGACCAATAAATCTCCACTAAAACTCAAAATCCAGGGGGCAGCTGCCCCCCCTGGAACCATCTGGGTCCGCTCCTGAGTGTTGAGATGTGTCCGACACTCATCGTACTCGGATACAGCTGATTTATAGACGTGTCCTTGCTAGAGTTTTTTTTTTCTAATTTTTTTAGTTGTCATTAGTGTTCTTAATAGCGCGCTATAGCGACTCTATAGTATTTTCGGACTTTAAAAGCTAAGCTATGAGATAAAAGTGCGTTAATTCAGCTACGACCGCTACAGTGGTAATAGCGGTCCACAATAGCGTGTAGCGCATGCTATGCTACATAGGCTTTTATTTAAATGCCTAAATTGGAAGTTTCTTTCAAGGACCAAAAATTTTTAAGATTAGTTTGCTTTTGATTTTTAATAGAAAAAGACAGATAGTTTATGCCATGATGCTTAAATTATTTTGACTGGAAAAATATAGATAGTTTATGTCATTATGCTTTGGTTATTTTGAATATAAAAAGATAGATAGTTTATAATATTGGTAGGGATATTTGAATAATAATTTAGACTTTGTATTGGTTCAATATGAATATTATAATATTTTAGTTAATTTGGTGTTACTTATTGCTCCATGAGACTTTAAATAATATTGATAATTAATAAAATTATTAAATATAATTTTTGAAAAAAAAATACACTTTTGTTATAGCTACGTTATTCACAATAATTATTTTTTAATTTTTCTGTGATGACACGATAATAGCTTATACATGTGGTATATACTACGGTCAGAGTATGGATACCCCCGGTATTAATACGATTCCGCGACTCACTGCTGTAGCTTTGCTTGCGCGATCACACCGAGTTAATAATTAATTAAGTGATAGCGAATCGAGACCGATGCCTGAAGAATTCGCATCCTCTAAGATATCTCATATTTTACATGACTTTCTGGAAAATCTCAACCGTTCAAATATGTTCTGTACGAATCTCGAAGGTCGAATAATACTGGCCCCCGCGCTTTGCACCAGACACGTCGGTCACGCAAAATATGAGATATCTCAGAGAATACGCACTCATGCCTGAATGGATTGGGTCAAAAAGGGCTCCTTTTTTTTATAAACTTTTGCTTTGAAGCCCACCGGAAACGGCATTCAGAAGTGACTACGAGTAACTCTGCATGTATCGTTTACTTTTGCACATGAATATTTTATCCAGCTAGAAACCACGCTTACGTATTTTTTGTTTTTTTTGCTGGTTTTAACAGTTTGCTGCTTTTAAGCCTGTTGGCAGAGGATAGGATCAAAGTATAGGATTTTTGTACAACTGATTTTGGATAAAATTTTATTACGTGACAAAGGCAATGCTCTATACGTGAGAGGTCGCAGGTTCGAAACTCAGATAGAGAAATTTTTTGTGGATATTAAATAGTTGAATAATTTGACTTCCAACCTTTACTTTCAGGTTTAGATTTACATAACCATTTAAATTTATTAAATTATAAATTTTTGTTTGCACGAATGCGATACAAATCGGACGATTTAGGTTTGACTTTGGATAAAATTTGTTAAAACCTTTAGAAAAATCTAATTCCGTTTAGGGGTGTCAAGGACACCTTTTTACCCGTTTATCCGACCCATATCGTATCCGAAAAGACGGGTAAGGGTAAGAATTTTTTTTCGTTAGCTTATCGGGTACGAGTAAGGGTAATGATTTTTTTTCGTTATCTTACCCGTTATATAACAAGATAATTTTTAAAAATAAAAAAATATATATAGATATATATTTGTATGAAGATAATACATGATACAATAAAGTTTTGAATTTTACTAAATTTTCATAATACAAATTAGTTGTATTCATTATTATTATTTTCTTCTTTTTCTTGTTTTGAATTTTTTTTTTATAAAAAGCATAAATCTAGATGCCAATGGGACTTTTTTATCTGTTTATCCGATAAAAAACGGATAAGGATAAAGATTTTTTTTCGTTATCATAACGGGTAAGGGTAAGAAAATGCCACCACCCGACCCGTATCGTACCCGTTGACACCCCTAATTCCGTTGGCAGAAATGACACGTAGTTTTTATTCCCTCTTTTAAAATAAATTAAATTAAATTTGGATTCCCTATAAACAGTCTCTATCCTTCACATAAGCACCCAAGCAAAATAACATCACAAATGAATATTTACGCTTGCTCACAATCCACAACCATGGATGATCTTCCTTCTGATGTAATCCTGAACATATTCGAGCGATTGCCGGATTCGGCTGATCTAGCGTGCTGTCGCCTCACCTCACACAGGCTCCTTTCCCTGTCGTACCGCACCTCATCAATCTCTCTCAAACCTCGTCAGAAGCACCATCCAGTCCCTTTTAAGACACGAGTGATAAATCTGATCTCGCTCCTCGCTACATCTCTGGCGTCCATTTCCATCTCAGGCAAAGGCTCGGGAGTCGTTGACACCGATGAAGTCGATGATCTCACTGACATCGGCTTCCTCTCTGCATGGCTTCCCCTGGTTAGTAGACAGCTTCGCACACTTAGCATTGTTAATGCTCCGAACAAGTCCCCCGTCGGATTTTCGTGCGCGCTTGCCGTCATCTCTGATACATGTCAGTTCTCATCGTTTACACATGCCTCTCTGTTTTAAACTATAGCTATCTTTCTATAAATAATTTATACTGTAATATATAGTTCGTAATGTTTATAGATTTGAGCTGATTGCAAATTTAGGTTTTCATCAAATAAAATTATTTTTTTAGTGACTAAGTTCTATCAGATTCTTAGTGAATGATAAAAAAAATTACATTGTATAATAATAGACATGCTTCACATAAAAATGACGAATACATTTACAAATTTTTTTTATTTTAACAATTTCAGAAATACTTTATGCCGAACAAATTTATTCATGGTCATATACTCCTATGTACATAAAAGAGATACCAAAAATTTAATACAAAATTCCAAATATACCCTCAATTAAAAGTATTGATGTGTTTTTTAATATAATATAATTAATAGTACAAATAAATAATTTGGAAAAAAATATTTCTTGATAAGGGGTGTGCCCTCAAGTTATGAACAAATGTGCAAAATTAAAAGAAATTGTGATTTTAATGCAAAGGTGTGCAAAGTTTCAAACTATTAACAACCGTCGAAATTTACAGTTGTTCATAAATTTTGACTTGATAAATAATGTTTGATAAATATCAACATTTATTTTAAATAGAAAAAGGACAATTGTATATTATAAAATAAACAAAATCGTATATGCAGTAGTTAAATACTTAAATATGTATTATAAAATTCTTGAAAAGTCATATGAAAATATTAGGGAGGTGAATCATGTGATAAATCTCACAAATAGTAAATTTGTTAGATGGGGTTAAAATTTATTTGTAGTTGAATTTACTTACTAAATTATGGTTTGTTATCTTCAAATTGTTAAATTTCTTTCAATTTCTAATATATTTACAGGCAAGAACCTCGACAGTTTGGTCATAAGAAACGCCTGGCTCTCTTTCAACGGTATAATGGTCATGTCAAAACTTACAAATCTAACCCTTAAATTTGTGAGGATTGACGATGAACTCCTTGTAAACTTCAGCGTGTACTTTCCTTCTCTCAAGATCCTCAAATTGATCCACATAACAGGTCTGAAGGAACCCAAAATCCATCTCATGCAATTGCGAATCTGTCGCTTCACCGGTTACCCTCAATCGATCACTGTTCAGGCACCCAATTTGGAGGAACTGAAGCTGAGATGCATGCAACCTTGCTTTGTCATCTTGGAATGTTCTTCGATTCGCAATCTCAGCATCTCACTTGCAAAAGCTAGTGGAATTAGTATGATTACAATGCCTCAAAACCTGAGAAAACTTACAATCAAGTCCCTCGATGTTCCACAACTCTTGCCATTTTTCAGAGGAACCAAAGGTTTGAAAACCTTAGAGCTCGAAGTGTCTCCAATTATGAGTTGGTTCGATTCATACTCTGTTTTTTCGATAACTGCTGCGTTCCAAATATTTGAAAATATAGACGAACTCATAATCGGACCTGTGGTTTGGTACCTGTGGCACCAATCTATTCCTTCTTGTCTCACCGCATCAAAACCGATTTCATTAGCCAGACTTGTAGTGAATCTACCTCCAGAGGATTTCAATGGAACTCATCTTATGTCCATTATTTTGAAAATATGCGCTCCAAGTGAAGTGGAGCTTTGTTTCTTTAGAGACATAGAAGAGATGGAGAAGAAAGAAGTTGTTGCAAAATTTTCGAATACTTTCTCCGGAGTTAGATGGAGTTGGAGTACTTCTGAGAAATCAGGCTCAGAATTCTTCAGTCGATTGTGGCGCGGAGTAGGAATTTAAAAGCTTTAATTCCTCTATAATTTTAAAGACTGAAATTGCTGATGTAATTATTTTGTAAATTTTTTATCTATTAAAATAGTAGGTTGGTTATCGCCATTCAACCAACCGTGAATCCAAACCATTCAAACCGATCTACTTTATTAGTTTTGCATTTTCATACAAAATTTATAATTTTTCGAATTTATTTACTATCAAGTCAAGCAGTCAAATGTGAGAATTTTTTAGTTAATTTTAATGCATTTATTTTTTAACATTTTTGACCGCTTGACTTAATACTAAATAACTTGAAAAAATAATTGTTTACATGTTAATACATCACTCATAAAGTAAATCGGTTTGAACGGTTTAGATTAGTCGTTTGAAGTCTATCCAATAAATTTGAGAGTTGGTGTCATATAACATCAATGTCATACTAGCCGGACTCACTATCAAAATAAATAAATAGATAAAAGGATATATTTGTGTGCTAATTAGAGCATACTCTTTTTGTGTAATTAAAGCTGTGAATCATAATTTAGAGTTTTAAGATATATCATCAGAATATTATACAGAGAATTTAATTCTCGTAAATTATCCCTTTACCTTTGATTTGTCACTAGATGCTTTGCTCCGGCTCCTCCGAAATCATTACATTTGTTTTATGAAATGTTATGTTCAATTTTTTTAATTGAAATTGTGTTAGCGGTATTTACTGATGCACTATGGTTTCTATAGGCATGCGATTAGGGCTGCAAACAAACCGAACCGAATCGAATTTACTCCCAGTTTGAGTTTGGTTTGAAATGATTTCGAACTTAGTTTGGTTTGAATTAATTTCGAACGAACTCAATTTCGAATCGAATGTTTTACGAACTCAATTTCGAACTTTTACGAAATTTGTTACGACTTATGAGTTATGACTTATGGCTGAGCCATAGTTCGAAATTACAGCACTTCAATAAAAACTCAGGCATTCTGAATTCTAATTACACAGTACACCAAAGTTTATATTAAAGTTCATTACAAATACCAAAATTTATATCAAACACCAAAGTTTAGTACAATCAATCAAAGTTCAGTACAATCACAGTATCCAAAGTTTTCCAAATAGCCAACAGGAGCAACATCACCAAAGTTTTCAAATATCCAAAGTATTCAAAGTACAATTTAAGTTAGAACTAAGAGCAATTATGGACTGGGCGGCCTTATATTTTCATCAGCGAACATAAGTTATCAACGGAAATCAACGGTTCACGTTTGAGTTAATTTCGAACTAAGTTTGGTTTGCTAACCTATTTCGAACGAACTAGGTCCAGTTTGAGTTTGGTTTGAATTAATTTCGAACTAAGTTTGATTTGAATTAATTTCGAACGAACTCAATTTTGAATCGAATTTTTTACGAATTTTTTCGAATCAAACTCAAATCGAATTACGAACTACGAATTTTTTGTACAGCCCTACATGCAATAGAGCTAGCAAAAGCAAGAAAATTACAAAATACATACAAATCAAAGGCCACACATTTTAAATATTGATAATCTAACTTTGCAAATCACAGTTTTAATTAAACATCTAAGTTTTGTGGAAAAATTGACCTTTCCTTAAGTTTCATGTTTAGGATTGTGTCATACTAGAAATCATATTCAAGTCCTCAATTAATATGAAACCTCTCAAACAATGTCGCAACCTCTCGAGCATTGTACAGCCTTAGTGTATTGAAATAACCTGGCCGGTCCAAGACCGGACCGAACAATCCGTGGTTCGGACCCGGACTGCCCCGGATCGTGCCCCGAACTCGAACCGAACCGAACCGGATCTTGGCTAGAAACAGGTCTAGCAAGGTTTTGGGTCAAACCGTGTAGGACCAGACCAGACTTATTCGTGGAACCGTGTAGGAGCGGACCGAACTTACCCGTGGAATCGTGTAGGAGCGAACCGGACCAAACCCGGATAGTCCTGTGTAGAACCGGACTGAACCCGCCTACACCCGGACCGAACCCGCCTAAACCCCCGGACCAGACCTGCCGAAAAACCCGCCCGGACCCGCACCAGACCGCGCCAGACCCGCCTAACCCCCCCCCCCCCCCCCCCCCCCCCCGCCCGTACCCGGACCCGCGCCAGACCTGTACCTGCCCCAGTCCCCCCAATTTGAAAGTTTATGTTAGATTTATTATTTAGAGTAATTTAAAATTTAAATTTAATGTTAGATTTATTTTTTTAGAGAAATTTAGAATTTAAATTGAATATTAGATTTAGTATATGTTAGATTTTTTATTTATTTTTGTAGAGTAATTTAAAATTTAAATTTAATGTTAGATTTATTTTTGTAGAGTAATTTAAAATTTAAATTTAATGTTAGATTTATTTTTGTAGAGTAATTTAAAATTTAAATTTTGTTTTCCTAAATTTAAATTTGTTAGATTTATTTTTAAATTTGAAATTCGGATTTTAAATATGTCTCATTTCAAGCTATTCTGACCTCTGTTAATTAATCATTAAAATTGTACCAATGTGTAATATTTTTGTAGAGAAAAATTATATTATCTGTAAACTAGACTTTCATACCTTTATTTTCATATAAAGAATACAAAAATTCATGTAGCTATTTTCTCTAAATTGAATTTTGAATCTGATCAAAATTATAGGACTGCTCAGTGGAATTTCAGCTTTTCTGATTTTTGATCTCTGTCAATTAATCGTTAAAACTGTACCAATCTGTAATATTTTGTATAGAGAAATTATATTATCTGAAAACTAGATTTTCATACCTTTATTTTGATATAAAGAACACAAAAATCCATGTAGCCATTTTCTCTAAATTGAATTTTGAATCTGGTCAAAATTATTGAACTGCTCACTGAAATTTCAGCTTTTCTTTATTTTATTTTCGGATTTATTTTTAGTTTAAATTTTAATTTCAGATTTATTTTTAATTTGCACTTAATTATCTTCAAAATTAGAATTATGTGTTAGAAACCCATAAAAATGCAAACTATACATAGATGCACCCATTGTAATATGTTAGAATGTGAGCAGAACTAGGGTGTGTTGTGCTCACCAAAGGGTTTGGTAAGCATAACACCTAAATCTATCGGATTGACTTCAAACGAGACGAATCCAAACCGTTAAAACCGATGTACTTCACGAGTGATGCGTGCACATACAAAATTTTGAAATTTTCGAATTCATTTAGTCCAAAGTCAAGAGGTCAAAAGTGATAAAAAATGAATGCACCAAAATGAAGATTTAGAAGTTATTTTCATGCATTTATTTTTTATCACTTTTGACCACTTGACTTTGAACTAAATGAATTCGAAAATTTTAAAATTTTGTATGTGCATGCATCACTCATGAAATACATCGGTTTCAATGGTTTGAATTCGTCTCGTTTGAAGTCAATCCGATAGATTTAGGAGTTATGCTCACCAAATCCTTTGGTGAGCACAACACACCCTAGTTCTACTCATGTTAGATTTTAATATGTTATGTTGGATTTATTTTGAATATGTTAGATTTTTGAATAGGTTAGATTTATTTTTAAATAGGTTTAAAAATGTTAGATTTTAATATGTTATGTTGGATTTATTTTGAATATGTTAGATTTATTTTTAAATATGTTAGATTTATTTTTAAATAGGTTTAAAAATGTTAAATTTTAATATGTTATATTAGATTTATTTTAATTTCGGATTAGACATGGACTAGATAACTAGAATAATTTTAAATTTTAAATTTTAATTTCGGATTTATTTTATGTTGGAAGAAATAAACATGGACTAGAATTATTTGTTAGATATTTTTTAGAATTATTTGTTAGATTTATTTATTTGATTTATTTTAAATATGTTAATTTTAATATGTAGAAGAAATGGCATCTCCTCCTCGCGGACGCCGGTTGAGCAAATCGTGCAGTCCTTTGCAAGCGAAATATTTGAAGAAATTCCTAAACCTCCTCCACCACCGTATTATCCTCAAGATGTTAACTATTATCAACAAAATCCTAACTCTCCTTCACCACCGTATTTTCCTCAAGATGGTAAATATTATCCACAAAATCGTAACCCTCCACCGCCGTATTATTCACAAAATCCTAACCCTACATATAGTGGAGTGGGAGCTACTTCTTCTAACGCATCGAGTCAATACACCATCTCACCTTCTCAGTATAACCCTGATCAAAGTCATGGTTGTCTCTCTAAAAAAAAAAAAATCAGGGACCGGCCATTTAACGGCCGGTTTCCCTTTTAAATAGGGACCGGCCATTAAATGGCCGGTTTGGGTATTTTTTATAAAAGTTGGTGGGTCTGGGTATTTTTATTAATTCGTAATTAACTTTGGGTATAAATAAAAATGTCGGGCATATATCATCATTTACACATGATCTGAAAATTAGCGTACCTGCGATTAAACTTGCAATTAATGGAGCTGAAAGACCTGCAGAGGAATGGGAACGGGAAGGGGGAAAGGGGAAGAGCGGAGGCAGTGGCGACGGGCTCAGATCTGCGGAGGAATGGGAACGGGAAGGGGGAGACCAAAAAACGACCAAGATTTCAACTCGTCGTGCGCCTGTGAGAGGAAGGGGGGAGAGGAAGGAGCAGATATTTTTAGGATGGAGCGACGAATACAGGAGACGGGGCAAATTTGATTGGAAATTCTCCGCGCAAGTCGGTGATTTCAGCAAAATGAAAGCTTGCATATTTTCCGTTCCCTCTGCATCGGTGATTGAGGAAATGAAATTGCCACGTCGGACACCGGACGCCAGTACGGATTTACAATTCAATATGAAAGCCGATGGAGATGCTCTACGCAATGGCAAGTCTCTGATATTAATTTTCATTACCTTCCTAGTCCTAGCTGAGAGACATTCATAATTTCATTCTTGTGACGGAGAAGTATCCTAGAGAACGGATTTTAATTTATTGTAAGGAAAATTTTATATCGAAGCGTCTGTAGTCCAACGGTTAGGATAATTGCCTTCCAAGCAATAGACCCGGGTTCGACTCCCGGCAGACGCAATTTTGTATTTTAATTCATTTTATTTTCCAAAAAATGAACTCCTGCCATTTTTTGTTGAGTAAAATTTATAGGCCAAGCTCCTAGATTTCATTGATAAAAGACACCAGTGGTGTCAATTTTACAAAAGAGGAAATAAAAGTCTAAAACAGTAATGAGGAAAGAAAAAGAAAAAGAAAGGGGAAGAGGAGAAGTGAGAAAGGAAAAAAATTGCTGTAAAATAAAAAACAACCAGAAAGGAAATTTGCAGCTATTTCCAAATCCTGGTTTGACTGAAACCATCTTCCAAATTTTGAGATTATCTCTGCTACCAGCTGTGTGATTGTCCTTTGCCATTATATTTGATAGTCATCTTGTCTCGGACAGGTAATTTTTTTCAGCAAATTTAAGATAGATTATTTTTAAAATTAAATTAGTTATTTGAAAAGGCTAATTAATGATTAAAAGTTCATGCGTTAAAATTTGACATTCATTTTTCCTTTTTAGGGTTAATTTTCTAATTTACCCTTCAAAACTTGTTTAATTTTCTATTTATCCTTGTACTCTTTATTATATCTAATATATCCCTTAACTTTGTTTAACCTTTTCTATTTACTCTTAGAATTAATTAAGCACAATTAAATATTATTAGAAATTATTGTTTCCCATTATACCCTTCTTCTTTTTCTTGATCTTTTTCATTTCCGATGAACAAATTGCATTTTATTTCGATTTTGTATTATCTCTACAAAATGTATTGACATCACTTAACCCAATACTAATGAATCTCATCTAGGTCTGAATAAATCATTCTGAAATATTGTTTGGTTTTATATGATCAAATACAATTTGTTCATTCAGACAAGTTTGAGAAGTTTGTAAATCTCAAAGCATGATTATTTGGTTTACATATCCGAACCTGTCCGAAGACCTTTGTACTGATATCATGTCCAAAATAGAATCATCTCAGGAAAATGTCGGTTAACTTTTTTCTGTCAAGTAATGAAGGAAAACATTTTTTTTCTTGATATCTCTTCCTAAATCGAATCATTTCAGGGAAATAGAAGTACAAAGGAAAACAATTTTTTTTTTTCTCTACCCCCTCCTCCCCAAGTCTCTTCAACTAAGCTCGACTGGGAAGAGATTTTTTTCTTCTCACTTCTAGAAACTAAGAAGAAAGAATTTTTCTTTTCAATTTACATATTTTTATTCAATTTCCCCTCATCTATTGAGATTGTTCTTGATTTTACATAATTTCATTCTTAATTTGATGAAATATATGAGAATTTTTCTTTTTAAAAGTCTATTTTGGTGCGGTACTAGGTGGGAGGCTTGGGCTGAAATAGAAGATGAAAGATTATTTATAATTCTGTCCAACTGAAAGAGAAGTTGAAAGATTATTTAATCTTTAATCTTTCATTTGCATTTTTGTCTTTCAAAAAAATTCAATGGAACTCGGTGCACGTTAAAGAAAAAATCAAGAAAGAAACATAAAGTGAAGGAGAAAGGAAAAATAGAAAGGGTATAATTGGAAATATAAATTTCGAAGTGTGTGAGTAAATTATAAGGGTAAATAGAAAAAAATTAGAAGAGTTGAGGGGTAAATATAATATATTGAAGTCTTGAGAGATAAATAAGAAATTTAGTAAGAGTTAGAGGGTACACACAAAAATTAACCCTTTTTAAATTATCTCTCCAGTCTTTTCAACGGTATATAATTCATTTTTAGCTGGAACTTTACTCTAGAAAAATCATGCTTTTTAAGTCTTTACTAATTCTTTCAAATTTCAAATTAGTCCAGGCCAGAACTACTCACAAAAATACACAGAATTTTGTCAACGTCAATTACTTAATTTGTTTCCGGCTTCAATGTTCATTTTCCTCTCAATCTGCACACGACACACTAGTGGGAAGCATGAATACACGATCTAAAAAATATATATATATATATATATATATAGAGTAGGGCTATTGTACTTCGCGAAGTAAAACTTCGTTTTACTTCACGCTCATACACCCATTTCCAAAATCCAAATCGTCGATCCGACCGTTCAAGTTGTTCTCCATATTGAAATGTGCTTGGAGACCAAATTTTACATTTTTTGGAATTTTTTTACTATTTATTAAGTCACTTTGAAAATCGCTGATCCATTGTGAATAGTAAAAAACAGTAAAAAATTCTGGACCAATGGATCAACGACTTTCAAAGTAGCTTAATAAATAGTAAAAAAATTCCAAAAAATGTAAAATTTGGTCTCCAAGCACATTTCAATATGGAGAACAACTTGAACGGTCGGATTGACGATTTGGATTTTGAAAATGGGTGTATGAGCGTGAAGTAAAATATTGGTTTTACTTCATGAAGCACAATAGCAAAATTCTATATATATATATATACACACACACACACACAGCTTAAATACAACAAGGCTTCAGCTCACGTGTTACACATGCAAGTCTCATTATGTTGCCAATGGGCCTGGGGGTCCATAAAACCCAGAATAGTGATAATGAAGTATTCAAAAATTTAAAGTGTATTAATTAGAGACAATTTCCTTTTCTTTTTTTTTTTTTTGGTTTGCATTAGAGACAGAATTGCAAAGCAACCTTATTCAATAAACAGAGATATGGGATCCTCTGGAAGAGGGTCCCACCCACAGTCAATTTAATTTTGCCAGAAAATTCTATATCAGTCTCTCTCTTTCCCTTTCCTCACATGCGTACAATTAATAACCCAGACGAGACCTCAGCTCTGTCAATGCTTTTACTCTTCTCCTAACGCTCCATTGATATATAGAGAAAGAGAGACAGCTACCTGAGATCAGAGGAGAGAGAGATGTTCGGACACATGGGTAGGCGTTTCTCTTCCTTTTTCCGATGGCCAGAGCTGATTAGCCTCCCAAGCCTGAGAAGCATCGTGCCGAGTTCATCCCCTTTTCGCCAGTTGCCGGGAATGGACTTGTCGGCAGTTCGAAGAGCGGTATCTCAGTTTCCAGAACTCGACTTCTCTATTCTAGACAGCTTTATGTGGAGCATCGTCGTCGCGTTCGAATCTGTTGCCTTGATAGCCATGATGGGTTTCTTCTATCTCTTTTGCGGATGCACCTTGTAATTAATGTGATCTTAGATTGGTTTTTTTTTTTTTACGTTTTTCTCTTTGCTTTGATTGGTAGGTCTGACTTGTGGTTTGGAAAGATTAGAAATTAAATGTTTGCTGTCGATTTGTAGGATTTCAATTTCGCTCGAGGGCCTTGGAGCTCTAGATAATTAATTTTATTCTTTTCTTTTATTCAGACTAAGTTGTTCATATTTCCGTATAAATTTGGCTAGTTATCATGTTCAACAAGGGGAATAGTTATAGCTAGGTTTTTTTTTTTTTTCCCTTTTTAATGGCTTTTGAAGAGAACCAAAAAATACGCCAGTGTTTTTTGAACTATTCTTTCGCTTAATAACTCAGTGTTTGTGAAGTATAATGCAACCTCATTGATTTTTTTTTTCTAAACCCTTTTACTTTGTCCTTTTGGTTTCCATATGTGATTTTGAAACTTAAGCTACTGGTAAGAAACAGAGAGAAAGAAGATAGCTTGAAATGAATTTCATTATTGAATTGCATTGATTACAGAGAAGGCTATCGCCTTATATAAGCTACAGCCATACAGCAACAGTAATCTCAAATCTCTAACTAACTATTGGTTACAACTAACAATTGTTTTAACTATCTAACTAATTGTTTGTTATAACTAACTCCTTGCTGTTATGGTTAACAGATTTTGCTTTCTGGGACACTCTTAATGCATGCCCCATATTAATTCTTAGAAAACAGAAAACACCATTTTAGTGCGCAGCAGATAAGAAAAATGTGAACCTTCTAATTTTACATTTTATTTGGACAATATTTATATTAATTTTATAGGGAGTATATTGTTAGGGGGCCTTCAGTTCATATTAACATTATAAATTTTATATAGAGTATATACAGACGATTGTTAGGAGGCCTTTAGTTCTTATTTTGGTTCGTTATCAAGTTCAACAAGGGGTGTAGTTCTTGGCACATTTTTTGGGGGTATATTATTGCTATAGTCAGCTAGGACCGGTAATTCGTTAGTAGCCTGAGTTGTTAATGAGCCATCTCACTGCTTGCCACTAGCTCAGTCCAGAATTAACTCAGTAAAACTTGCAAAATATTCAATTTTCTGGTTAATTATTGCGATACTCATCAAAACCTTCAAATTATGTAATTTATATCTAATTGTCCAACCAAAACTCTTTGCAATGTTCATTTTAAATTATCATTAATATTTCATTTAGAATAAACATGACTCATATACCCTTTTCTTCAAATAAACATATCCTTATTCTTTCAAACATTTTGTGTGGTCTACATATATATATAGTTGGATGCAAAGCAACTCCACTAGATACAAAATTATTTGATATTAAATTAGATTACCTTAGCTGTGGAATTGTTGAGTTGCAAACTGGCAATTTAAATATTCTCAAGAAGAATTTACTTATATTTAAATTATTTGCTTACATCTTTCTGAATTATTCTAAAATTTAATGGATTATATGAACAATGTGATATTTATTTTATTTTATTTGTACAATTTAAGAATAATTTATTATTCAATGTTTTGATATATTATTTACATTATAAAATAATTTTTTTTTCTAAGAGAAATTATCAGTACAGATTAATATTAATTTAAAAAAGAGATTGACTAAATTGCCCTTCTCTTTAAATGATTAAAAAAATGTGATACGCAAACATTCCTTTTTATATGGTATTGAACTATTGATGCTGCAGTTAACGGTATTATAATGTGAGGTTCCATATATGTTGATTGAATTTCATCCCGCCTGATTTTTCTTAAAAATAAAAAGGAATTATATTGAATTACTGACTACATCATGAGTTTACGTATATCTCTATTTGATGAAAACGCTGAGAGGTTAAGATCACCCAAGGTAACTCAAATTTTGAGTTTAGATTGGCATGAATATTATAGAGGTTCTGTACATTTTACTTCAGTTGGATTGGTCCGAATTCTAACTCAAAAATTGAGTCACCTTAGGTTGTGCTTCAGAATTCACCGTGTAGAGGAAGGGGAAGGGACAAGAAAAAAGGTGACAGAGACAGAACTCACCTCGAACAGTAATTTATATACCCTGAATCGGGGGTGAACAACTTTGCTAAAATTGAATACGGAGCTCACCCCGAGCAGTGTTTTCTTCTCTCCGCTCCCTCTCTGATTCTCTTCTTCTAGACCAAGAGAACTCGTCTGGTCAAATCCGGTCTGCCAAGCTCTCACCTCTGTACAGTACTTTCGCCCTT
Organism: Carex kokanica; assembly: GCA_025461125.1. Taxonomy (NCBI): domain Eukaryota; kingdom Viridiplantae; phylum Streptophyta; class Magnoliopsida; order Poales; family Cyperaceae; genus Carex; species Carex kokanica. The sequence continues at coordinate 753,820 of JAJGRX010001484.1, forward strand.
CCCCTCCCTCCGCATACCCCATCTGGAGCACACCCTCAGAGGACTTCATCTCGATGAAAATAAGCTTGAAGCAATTTTTTGGTCAAAATTATCCACTCATAGGGATATACAGAGGAAATTACGGGTGAAGATACTGACAGCTTTGGCTTCATTAAATGTTATGGATAAAAATTTCGGTCAAGTCGTGTGTTTATTTCCTTTTAGAAACAGACTTTTATCCACTCATAGGGATATTTCAAATATTGCATGACAAAATTGCCCCCGTCTTGCAAGACCAATTTTGAATCTTTATTTTTTTCGCCAATTAAATCTATACGAAAACTCGCCTTTAGTCAATAAATGACGCCATGACGGGAACTTATCTGCAAATTCTACAAGTAATTAATACAAATCAACCTTTTCAAGTAACGGATAAATTTCAATACCTTTTTCAATTACCTGTCCGTATGATAATGATTTTGGATGCTAATAACAAGTTTTCACATAATGTTCCTATTATTTACAAATAATTACCATTTAATATCTATATTTATTGCATAATTTTACGTATTTTACTTAGAGAGTGAGTCTATGGTACTATGTATAGCACAGATTAGTCCGTACTACGGAGCTGTATTTTCATTTTGAAAATTCTAATGGTCGATCTAAACCGTTCAACGTGATCCCCCCATGAATATGTACTTGCAAACTAAATTTTGCATTTTTCAAATTTTTTTACTATATTTTAAGATGAGTAGAAAATCACTTGATCTGAAAATTCTGAACCATCCAAAAACAATGATTTTCTGCCTATATAAAAAAATAGTAAAAAAATTCTAAAAAATAGAAAGTTTAGCCCACAAGTATATTCTCATATGGAAATCATGTTGAACGGTTTGGATCAACTGTTAGGATTTTAAAAACAAAAATATTGATCTGTAGTACGGATCAATCTGTGCTATGCATAGTACCATAGACTCACTCTTTTACTTGTATTACACGATTTATATCCGCATCATTTGTAGTAAGTAGTAACAGATTAATAATCACTTTCGATTTATATCCGTATTAGACTGAAATTAAAAAATTTAAGTTCTTGGAAATTATTTGTAGAACTCCAAATGCGTTACTTTTTAGCTGGATTGATAAAGTCAAGAACAAAAGAGTTATGATTTATTGAAAACGATTTATCTTATCAATCTTATTAAAATTATGTAAAAAAAAATATAGATAAGTTGTTCCCTGATGCCATTGAATAAAAACCGTTGAAAATTTTATATCATTTGATGAACGGTGACATTGCATTAATTTTTTTTATTTGTATGTATGTGCAGGAGCGGATTCAGAAAATTGGTCAGGATAGGCCGAAAAATAGATTCAGAGAGTGTCTGATGAGTATCAGATCAAATTCAGTCGGATCCGTTCGATTTGTGTTACACAAATTTTGAAGTGGTCACGCGAGTGATCGGACAGTTACAACCGAACACCGAATAGGTGTAGGATCAGATATTAAATAAATTTAGATATAGAATATGGATACAAATACGAATATAGTTTTAAAATTAAAATAAAAGTATCACTTTATAAATAAAACACAAACATTATATATATATAGAGAGAGAGAATGGCTAATATCAAAACGTTTGTTCCTGGGCTCAGGAACAAACGATTCCGTTCTCCCATTTTCAAAGTTCAAACAACAAATCCAAACCATTAGATGTTCAATCTATATTAAAATGTGCTTGGAGACCAAATTTTACATTTTTTGAAATTTTTTTACTATTTATTAAGCTAGTTTGAAAATCGCTGTTTTTATGAAATATTTCATATTCATATCCGTCAAAAAAAAAAAATTCCATATTCATATTCGCCAAATATTTGATTCAATCTGAATACGAATAGATAATATTCCATCCGTTTATATTCTAAATCAATAATAGTAGGTCCCACAAATTAAGGAAAATAATAATTAGGAATACATTGTACTCTGTTTCAGATGGCAACAGAAGGTTTGGTGAATAATATTAGGTGTGAAAAACGGGTGAGACTCATTCGGAGTCGGGTTGCAATTTAGTGTTGCTTACTGCGTAGAAGTCATAAATAAATTCTGATTTAAATTATATCTCATTACTTTGCTTTCAGGAGATAATTACAGATTGACCAATTGACAAGCTCCAGTCTGTCAAAGCATGAGACGTGCAAGGTTGATCTCATGTAATTTCTGTTTTGTCTTTAATTTCCATTTTATTATCCATAATTTCTCTTTTTACAGCTTGCTCTTTGGATTTCTAGGCAGGGGCGGATCCAGAATTTTCGTCAGGGGGACAAAAAAATCGTATCGGGTTTAACTACCTAATCGGATTTAAATTCATTAACTAATTGGATACTCGATAAAAAACAATGCTTTAACTTATATTTTTCAATACTTTGACTTGTAATTTTTGATGCTTTGACTTATAATTCTAATTACCAATCCAAATTTAACAAATTTATTACAATTTTAATTCTAAATTTAACCCGAATTACAAATCAAACGTTCAGAGGGGGCCAAAAAAAATTCCAGGGGGGTAGAGTCGGTCGGAACCGATAAATCTCCACTAAAACTCAAAATCCAGGCCCCCCCCCCCCCCCCCTAGATACACCTGGGTCTGCCCCTGTTTCTAAGATGTTCCACTAATAGGTGGTTCTATTTGGGTGTGTTTGGTTGCAAAACAAGAATAGCTAGAATAGTCAAATTAAAAATAGTTATTGTTTGTTTTAGGGTATGTTTGGTTGGAATGAGAATATGATATTCTTAAGGTTAGGCTATTCATAATAGCCTATTCGGTGTTTGGTTGGGTTAGAATAGCTAGAATAGTGAATCCAAACTTTTTGTCTTATTAAAATAGATTATTTTTAAGAGTTTTGAGATTTGACTATTCTAATAAGACAAACAATAGCTATTTTTAATTTGACTATTCTACTTATTCTTATTTTACAACCAAACATACCCATTAGAATAGCCAAATCTCAAAATTCTTAAGAATAGTCTATTCAATAAGACAAAAGGTTTGAATTCACTATTCTAACTATTCTAACTCAACCAAACACCCAATAAGCTATCCGAATAACCTAATTTCAAAAAAAAATTATTCTCAATCCAACCAAACATACCCACAGCGTCAGTTGCAAAAATGAAGGAAAATTTATAATATCATCTACGCAATTGACATATGCGTGTTGGGATAATATGTAGATATTTTTAAATTTTAATATCATGGACCACAATATTAGTGCATAGACGTCAAATGATATGGATTTCTGTTCATTTTAGTTTCGTACTAACAACATAAGCCAATTTGGTATAGGCATGAAAATTTGTAAAATAAAGTAAAAACTTCCAAGATAACACAAACCACAATTACAAAACATAATGAATGGTACCAAGAACATCCTCATTAATGAAATTAGAATGAAAAAAAAAATATAATTGTTATGAAAATAATATAAATCAAATATGAGCCACCTTGATAGTGGGTCCATTGCAATAATTAATAGGTAGGGAGACATCAAAACAAATAGTGAACAAATTTCAAAAAATATAAAATTTTGTCTGGTTTGATCCATTTGATGTATGAGTACTCCGGCTGCAATTCAATCGTTCATTTATTTTTTTCTCCGGGTTGCGCGGTCTTCAAAGTCATCATCACCATCAGAAGGATTGGAAACGCAACCTAGATATATTGAGATGATGGTTTTATTGGAATTGCATTTATATGTAGCAGTTGTACCCTAATAAAAGATATCTGTTGTATCAATGGTTTGATGTAAGATCGACACATAGCTTTTTTTTTGGAGCGGATAGGCCCAGACAGTGGCTGCCGATTTTAGTCTCCGTTAATCAATCTGCATTTGTGCAAGATCGACACATAGCGGAGACATTCATCACAACACGCGAGATTATACACCATCTGACGGCAACAAAAAGCGTGGCCTTCTTTGCAAAAATAGATTTCTTGAAGGCCTTTGATTCCATAAATTGGGATTTTTTGGAGCGGGTGCTGCATGCCCGCGGATTCCCAAACCGTTATGTTAAGTGGATCCGAACAATTTTGGAAACAGCCTCGTCTGAGGTATTGATAAACGGTGATCAAACTCACCCATTCTTTCATAAGCGGGGATTGCGTCAAGGTGATCCGATCTCACCGATGCTTTTCATAATTGCCGTTGATGTATTGCAGAAAATGGTCGGGGTTGCTAATCAATTCACCGGAAATTCACTAAGCCCCAGACTGGTAGAGTCGATACTTGCGCTGCAATATGCCGACGACACGGCTATCCTGGCCAATGGGGAAGGGGAGACTGTGGCAGCTTTGAAAATCATTCTGAGATTGTTCTCAAAGATCTCGGGTCTAGAAATTAATTTCTCAAAGAGCTGTTTCGTCCCAATCAACATGACAGGGGAGCAAGTGGATATGGTACAGCAGGTACTGGGATGTGAAAAAACAGAGTTCCCGGTTACGTATCTGGGAATGCCCCTCACAGTGTCAAAGCCGAGTCGACATCTTTTCATCCCTCTCATAGAGAAGCTAGAAAAACGGCTAGAAGGCTGGAAGCAGAAACTATTATCCAGAGGAGGTCGGTTTCAGCTAGTTAAATCAGTTCTCTCGGCCATCCCCATTTACTATATGCAATGTTTTCTTTTGCCGAATTGGGTCGTCGCTAAACTTGATCGTCTGAGGCGGCAATTTCTGTGGGGCAAACGAAATTCCAATCACAGAGGCATGTCCCTCATAAACTGGGGCAAGGTCTGCACCCCTACTAAATGGGGAGGAATGGGTGTTTCTGATCTCAAAATTCAAAACACATCACTCCTAATTCGCTGGTGGTGGAAAGCCCATCACGAACAAGATTCCCTCTGGACGGCCATGTTGAATAGGCTAAGAAGGAGGAACCAGACCCTTCAATGGTTTGTTACCGGATCTTTTTTCTGGAAACAACTCCACTCAATCCAACACATATTCCACTGGTGCACTGCTTGGGATATAGGTGATGGCCGATTGATCTCCTTTTGGTTTCATGCATGGGACGGATTGCCTCTGAGGAAGAACAAAGCACCAAGGCCTCCACATCCCTACATCTCTCTACGCCAGGGCCTATCGCTCATTCCGGCCATTGCACCAGAATTATCGCCCACCGCAGACCATATCACTCTGTCAGAGACCCCAGACAGATTAATCTGGAGATGGACCCCAAACGGTCGGTACACGGCCAAGTCGGTATACAATAAGCTGTTGGAGGGAGGAATGATAAAGGAGGCCAATGTAGCATTATGGAAATTCAAACTACCTCAAACAATCAAAATTTTCGCCTATCTACTATTCAATAGGAGGATTCTGACGAGGGATGTGCTACTCAGGAGAGGGATTACATGTCCAACCCACTGTGTTTTGTGTACTGACCGGGTTTGTGAAACGGCTACACATCTTTTAACAAGCTGCCTCTATGCAGTGCAAGTCTGGAGGAATATTTGCCTCAAAATCGGAGTGCGGCAACCAACACATCGAGAATCGTTCACAAATTGGTGGAGGGCAATTTGGAGACTAAATTGCCACAGACAGAGATGGAAAGTGTGGGGTCCTGCACTAATCTTAAGTGCTTCATGGCACATCTGGTGTCATCGAAATGAAGTCATATTCGCCAATAAAGCCCGCTTACCTCCATAAACCTTAGCTGATAAGATCAGTGTGCAGTTCGGATGGTGGTTGAAATACTGCTAATGCGACTAAAGAGGGGATAGCATAGCAGGAAAGTCTCCGTTGTTAGGGGGTTTTGTTCTTTTAGTATTTCAGTTGTAACAACATTTACTTTCTGTACTTTTTGGTAGCTACTACCAATCATTCAAAAAAAAAAAAATCAATGGTTTGATGTAGAAAAATGATATCTCCTCAAGGTATCAGTTAGAAATGGATCTAACCACATTTTAATATGAATATCATATTGAGCGGTTCGGATCGACTGCTTGAATTTTGAAAACAAAGATAGAGATGTGGAGTATGGTTGGAGCACAAAACCAATGATGCATTTTAATCCTACTCATAATAAGGATATAAATCAAAAGTAATTATTTTACTGTAATTAATGATGCATATATAAATCATCTAATATCCGATAAACTACTAAAAACTGTGCAAATAGTATAGATATTAAATGGGTGATATGTTATCGTTATCATTATCATTATCATACGGACATGCATGTAATTAATTCACCTGTTCATGCGCATTTTTTTCAATTTCTTTCCAATTTCAAATTCTATTATTTCTGCGTGACATTTTATTGCAATTTTAGAAATGTAAATGTATGATAATTTTATAAATAGAAAATTTTCATTTAATGAAATTGGTTTCAAAATCATGTTGACAAAAATATTAATTTATCCTAGCTCATCCATCTCAGAAAATAATTTCTAGAGTGTATGAGAATTTCTTTTTCAATTTTTTAACATTAAAAGTAATCAAAATTAATGGCATGAGTGCAGTGTTTTAAAAAAAAAATTATTTTAATTTAAATTTCAGTCTAATTTTATGAATGTACGTTGATGTCAGTTCAAAAAGATGGAGGATTATGACTCAAAATTTAGATTTCAAACAAAATAAGAATTAAGGGTGTAAGAAAGAGTGTCTCCAAAAAGCAAAGAACACACATGGAAACCAAAAGGACAATGCGAGAAGATTTAGAAAAATTAGTGAGCACAGTAACGAGTTTTCAATTCGGAAATAATTTTTAAAAAAATTCATAATTTAAACCAGATTATTTTATAAGTACTCCTCATCTTAAACTTAAGCAATTTAAAGTTCAGATTAATATTAATTAAGAAAGATAAAAATACAACTTTCAAACTTTCATTTCTAATAATGTAACATGTAAATACTTTTTTATCCAAAAAAAAAATATAAACAAAAATTTGAGGTGCAAGGAGTGTAGATAAATATACATTTTTTTTTTTGTGGAAAGATAAGGGTAAGCCCTAATTTGATTAAGATAAATATACAGTTAGCAAAGTAAATTTCAATTACAGGACAACTTGAGTATCTTTGTACAAGGAAGATTGAATCACAGTCTTTGATTTTCATATCTATATATATTTAAACCAACTATACTACTAAAGTAAACAGATAAAAAAAACCTCTTAATATAAAAAAGGAAAATTGCTATATTTCTCAAGTTTAAATTTAAACCATAGGATTATGTTAAGATGCGGATTGATGATGTGTTGGTACTAGCCTGAGCCTCACATGGTACCCCGCTCCAACGAGTCCCACAAGAAAGGACCTCTAATGTACCTCACAACCGGAAGTGACTTCAGTATTAAACCGACACACACACAAACTGCAGCTATGCACACCAGAGTCAAGATCGCCGGTCTATGCACCAAGAACCCACTCATGGAGGACCTGTGGGCCACCTGTTTCTGTTGCATGTGGCACTTGCAATGTGGGTAGCCCTTTTCTATGTCAAGGTGTCCGCTCAAGTTGATGCTTATGTCTGGAGCACCAGCATCTACTTGAGCTTTCTTGGAAATCAAGTCGATTTTGTTCTGGACCAGTTGTGTGTATGATGTGTGGGCCCTTTCCCGCGCCCACTCTGCCGGGGTTTGATTTCGTGCATCGCCACCCCGCGATGTCATCCATGAATTCATCCCGATCTGGTATCAGTACAACAATAAAAACACTTCAAAATAATAAAAAAAGAACATTCAGAATAATATCAAACAAAGCCAAGATATTATATTGCTTTTTGGTGCACACTTGGGAATTCCTGGTTTCTTGTTTTTGAATAGCAAGAATTTGCTCAACTACTATTACAGTTCAAGAGGATATGCACAGTATTAAATAATTTAAAAAAAAAAAAATGACTATGACAGATGTACCTTGCCAGGATCGTCAGTCAGAGCATCCAAAACACTCTCTGCACCATCAATCGTGGCCACCAGATGGAGAGGCGTAATGAACAGCACATTATCTGTACAGGGACCCACCATGTCAGGTGTGAACAGATATCTCTCTTGGCAATCTCTACTGCGTACCTTGTACCTCAACAGAAACGCAACCAAAGGCTTAGATTTCATTCTGACGGCCTCGAATAAGAGGCTCTCCCGAAACACAAACTCCTCTGCAGAACAGCCTTCCAAATGGATGTCTCCATTGAATAAGATGTCCAGAAGCTTCTTCAATACAGAGCACCACTCACGGCCCATGGCAAAGGACATAAGAAGTCTATACCGCAACACGGAGAAGGCTGTAGGATAGGTAGCCACATCAGATCGGCGGTGGGCTCGTCTAAGGAGCCAGCCCATCTCTTGCAAGAACTCCATTGCTACATTGTGCTGGCCAGAAATGAGATCTATCTCAGATTCAAGTTCACGAATCTCAACGCACATCGCTTCATCTGCGACTATGAATGGAAAGAACAAGCCTCTATGGTCATACTCCTCAATCTGGAAAAGAAAATAAAAAAACAATTTGAAAATTAAGAGTACTAACTTGATCATCATATTTGTTAATCATACAATAGGAATAGATTTGAAATTCAACAACCATTAAGCCAGAAACTATACTTCGGAGTTCAACAAAAACTTAATAGGATGCATTGTACAACTCAGCACAGAACTGAAGTGATTAGCTATCACAATACTTTTTTGTTATTCTTTGAAGAGGACCAAAAGAGCAATGAACTCCTGAATTAGACCAACCTGAATTGTCCCAGAATGGTTATAACAATACATAATTAAAATAGTATTACAGTATTTGTTTCAAGAAGGTGTGATAACAACCTCTCATAACCAATTCAGTCTTTCACTAAGAACGATCTGCACTGTACCGGGTTAGTGCTGAAAGAGGAAAGAAGATCAAAGATATTCTAAAAACAATTCTAGAAGCAAATAGAAAAATACATGCACGAGCATGCATAGACTTATTATTAGGAAAATGACCATTACCTCTATGAATCCTCTTCCATTGGAGGCAGGTATCGTGCACAAGAAGCTGACGCACTGGGCCTCGGGTATGCCTGGTACAGCATTACCAGTCTTCTCTGTAAAATCTTGTAACGCACCTTGCACCAAGTACTCCCCATCATATGCAACAAAGAACCTAAGATGCATCATAATTCTTCATTATTTTTGAAATAAAAAAAAACAAGAACAGCCTTAGCATTTGCCCTTTTGTGTCATACATGTACATTATTTGGCTAAACAATTATCTGTAGTATTTGCAATTCTTCTAATAGCTGAATGCCAAGGCCTTACTCAGGCCAAATTCTAGCCACCACTCCCCCTTCCCAAACAGTGTGGGTGCACGCACGAATGTGAGAGAGAGAGAGAAAGAGAGTGAGGACGACAAAGCTAAGAGAAGCATATAATACCTTGCACTGGATTGAGATAGGCCATAACCTTTCAAATAGAAGGTTACATTAGAAGTTGAAGAGACTGCTATTGGTGAGATGTTCAAAATTTCAAATTGATATGGATGTTCTGAGATTAGAGGGCCTTCTAAAACTAATCTACCTGAAAATACAATAATAATATTAATTAGTATCAGATTTACATGGTCTACCGTACCAGCTGGTGTGCATCACTGTCAGCAAAAATAATACCAATTTTAGTTAGTTTTTCCATTCAATTTAATTTATTGGCTACTAAACTTCATGTATTAAGGTCTCATTTCATTCATGGAGCTCTGAACAGACAAATGTACAGATTAAATAATAACTAATACAAGAATTTAACAAGATAGGTGACTCGTCATAAGATGATAGTTTTCAAAATTTCATGAACTAAAGATGCAGCAAATTGATGCTTTGGATGGAACGGATCTTAATTAAACTGACCATTGTATATAAACACCATTTGATCTTGCAATGTCACATACACCCATCCAGTGCGCCAAAAGTCGTGATCGGGGATGAGAATCAGCCTCTCAATCCAATATGCCAGATTATGTGCAAGCTTTACATAGAAAATGGAAACTTATTCCTTTTTTTGTTTCTTCTTATTGCAAAATTAAGTATCACTAGTGGTCCTTTGGTACAATTATTTTAGTGTAAACTGAGGATAAATATGGAGGAAACAAGTCACAGCTTTGCTACCATGATGCAAAAGAGGTAGTACAGATACATTTCAAGCACCAAATTTACACGTTTTTGCTGTTCATGTTGTAACTCATGTTGGAGTAGAGAATATTTTCTTATATACCGGTCAGGCTTACTACCAGACTGCCAATAGGTACTTATAGCCAAAATATAACCCAAAGTTGCAGTCTTAAAATAGATCTATTTAGAGCGATAATCAGCGCCCCCCCTCACATCCCAAAATTCAAAAATGATAAACAGTAAATAACTTTGGAATAAAGTACCTCATGCCATGCTGAATCAGCTAAACAAAGATAAAGGGTTAAAACGATGCATCCCGGCTTCATGTAGCTTTCCATTTCAATTGGGCAATGTGACAGCCATGCCAAAATCTGCATTGAGTTGTATAATTCAGTTGAGGAAGTAATAATTAATGGTTGTAGCAATAGCAAAGCAAAACCAAAAATATTTCACCAAATTATCATTAAAAAATTAAAACAACAGTACATAAAAGGCTAGCACTAAGCAGCCTAGTAATTTTATAACAACCTCGGGGTGTAAATTGGGAGGGGAGTCCGCAGGATTCTTTCCAAAGAGCTTGAACACCACTTTACCAGTTTGGCCCTGAAAATGAACAAATACTTCTGATACACAAACATAATAAATACTTCACACAATAAAGAAAAACAAAAGCAGGCACACACGAAGATAGAAGAAGAGCAACAACACGATGAGAAGATAAAACATTTCTAGCTCATGACTCGTATTACGTACCTGAGCATTACCACTAGAAGCATGAGAAGGTACCGACGAAGAGTCTGATTCGTTGCTACTAGGTTGTGACAAATTGTGGAAGGTGTTTCTGAAATCTCCCACGTCAGTTTCGTGTTCATACTCAGGTTCAGGCTCATTTTCATTTTCATCTTGATAAATGGGATCATTCAAGTCGAAGTCCCTAATCTGGCCATCTGTCGTATCGACAGAGGAAGGAAGAGCAGCTGCATTCAAATCCAAAGGCGGCATGGAGGAGGAACCAGGGTTACTTGCAGGAGGTGCCGATCTTTGCAAGAGCTCAGAGATATCCACAGATAGAGATGAGGTGGCAAGGCTTGCGAGGAAGCGATGAAGGAACTCTTGGTCCCTTGCAGGGTCGGGTCTAGCCACTACACAACCCATTAAAACAAAATAAATGGGTGGGCTTCACTAATTAAAATATATATAATCTAAATGCAGCTTAATGCCTAGAACCAAGTGTATGTCATTTTTGCTATGTGTTCAGAAACCTTGACTGGGCATATTATCATCAAGCCAGTAAAACTAAAACTAAAATCAAAGTAAAGACTATTGAGATAGCGACCGCAAGCTACCAATATCGAAGCGCACAAAACATTGTGATGAAGTATGTTCTTTCTGTTATATGATAAGCAATCCAACTTTGACCAAATTTTAAGCAAGTCCTGTGATGTAGAATCAAGCATCAATTATACTGAACTTACCAATTAGACCTGAATTAATTAACACTAAATAGCACAAATGAACACCACTGGACCAACTATTCAGCCTCAATTATGTAGCAGAAGAGACTATTCTCTTTACTGGAAGAGTGATTAGGGTGCTGTTGGATGCCATGTGGGAGAAAACCAAGGCAATCTCAAATTATTCTTTACCGGGTACAACGGTAAACTGGGCCCATTGCTGATAGGTGGGGAAAGCTATGCTATGCTAACAAATACTGAGTAAGAGAAGGAAGGAACAGAAGCTCACACTCAAAGGTGGAGATGATATGCAGCAGAGCTGCAATAATACCCCTGGCCTGATCAGGGTCAAAGCCAGTCAAGGAGAAGGGGCCCGTTGCAGCGGCGGCGTTGTGGCTTTTGCTGATTCTGCGACGGTTGTTGTGGCGGAGGAGGCGCCTCCTGCAGCTGCGCTTGTCCTGGTCGAATTCGTGCAGAGCATGGAATTTGCTGCACTGCTGGCAGAAGCGGTGGAGAGTATTGGAGCCACTAGTGCCGGACCCACGCAGGATGACAGAGGGGGCTCGGGCATGGGCGGGGCACACCCTGTGCCGGCGGTGGTACTCCTTCAGCTGGGTTCCCCTGCTGCCGTCCTCTGAGCACCCCTCCACCTGGCACATCCACCTGACACGTCCTCCGTCTCCACCTCCGCCCTTGCTAGAATTTGTCTCTGCCCATGGTATGCTTGACCTCTTCCCGGATGGAGGAGGAGGATAAAGTGCGGAGGGTTGGGATCCAGATTCCCTGCCCATCTGATCATGATTCGGATTCTGATTTCGACCCGAAAAATCCAAAGCCCTCTTGTGCGATTGTGACGCGGAGGGAGAGGGAGAGGGATGCTCGTTCAAATCATAAACAACCTGAAGCGGACTCACCCTCTCCATCTCCGCCTCTTCTAGGACTTCAGATTAAAACTAAGCTAACAATTTCGTTTCTTAATTATACATAAAGATTGATTTGGTCGATTGAATGAACAAACGAACCAATGAATGATGAGGAAAATTATTATATTTTTTGTCTTAACTGGGGAAGTAGGACCTGGGGGAGACTCACTCAGACTCGAGGATTCCTCGAGGCTACCAGCCTACCACTGAGAATTATGTTATGTCTGTGACTGTGTTTTATTTCTTCTCTATATCAACGGTCAAGCCGCCACGGAGGCAATTTTGAATTTTGTCTCTTCTGGCCCATCAGCTGGGCCCCACTCTCAATCCATCAATCCAAATTGCGAATTGGTTGGGCAGTTCTACTGGGCTTTTTTTAGATGTAGAGTCGCGTTATGCATCCATCGGCTGAGTGAGACCCTTTTGCCTTGCGTGTTGCCGATTAAGCATCCAAGCGCACCCGGTCCCGTAATCCATCGCAAATAATTTTCATTGTAAATTTTCTATTGCATGCGCTCCGTACTAAAGATAACCCATCTTGCTTTTGGCACAGATTGCTTTTGGTAATTGGTACTACAGAAATTGCAGAGGCGAATGAATAGAAAAACAAACAAAATTACTATTCATAGCTACTGTTAATCCCCAGTGCCACAACGCTAAGTCTTACTCTTACAGTAGATTGTAGATGATATCCAGTCTATGACGAATTTGTATCCTCTGCATTAACTCAAAAAAAAATAAAATCTTATTTGGACTGTCTGATCCGCTTTAAGATCTATACGAGTTAGATCTGTACTAATATTAAAGGGGCCCAACATTACAGGCGAGAACTAAATTGGCTTCGTTTAAAGTCAGACGACCGAGATGCATTAACTCAAAAATGCTCTTTTGAGCTAATGCGGACGATGCGAACTCGTCTATATCGGCATTCATATCATAAAACGCAACAGAGTTGGATCCCATAAGACTAGTGCTTATACATCTAATGATATTAAATAATTGTCTATCCATCTTATACACGGACTATTAAATTATTAATTCAGTCTAGTGGCAAAGGCACGCGGCTTCTATGTAGGACATCGTGGATTCGAAATTCATAAAGTGAGAAAATCCTCTGTAATATACATAGAAGTTTGTAAGTGTGTTGAATGACTTATTTCCAACCCATGATTTCAAAAAAAAAATAACAAAATTATAGGCATGGAAATTTCGAATACGGTGGAAATCTGAATTGGAGTGGGGTACTGAGTAAAACTAAACCTGAAGGGGCTCTAATAGCCCGGCCCATAGATCTTAATTTATGTTTAATATGATCAGTAAATAATGCCACGTCCCGTCAACCACAACCTCTAACAAAAGTTAAGTCCATCAATTGAGGCAATTTACAGTAGTGGGCCTAAAAAGCCCTTTAACAGGTACAAGTAACCAAGCAAAGAACGGGCGATTTTGTACCTGGGCCCTCCGGTGTCTAATTCGTTCAAGGACCCTCAGTTGGCCTGGCCCACTTCATTTTTTGACGCACTCTTACTCTAATCTGATCGTATGAACCATTGTTGTGTGAGCTTTGATACTGGATAGGAAAATATATACAAGTGATGACTATATTTTTTTATGAGAGAGGGATTATTTTAAAATGATTTTTGAAATTTTTTAACTAAAATTGGAAATTGAAAATAAAAAATTATAATAAAACTATAGTGAATGATTCACCACTGACTGTAATTTTGTATCGTTGAAATTTCAAATCACTTAATATATGATGTAAGTCTTGTAACACATATCAAATCTTATCATTTATTATAGACATGATTTGTGGATAATATTGATCTTGATTTTAATATTATATTTCAAATTTAAACATTATTTGTTAAATGACTGTCAAAATTGTCAAGCGCTCTCCCACTTGATTCATTTGGTGACTTTCAAATTAGAAAATTAAATTGCTAATAAGTTTTCTATAATTTAGATAGGTTATAATTCCGGTTCAATATAATTAAAAAAAGATTTAGTTATATATCAAGATGTTGATATAATGAACTTCAATTTTTGAAAATGTATGATAGACAACCAACAAGATCTTAATTATATACTGATGGAGTGATATTTATTTATTGGCAATCATCGATATTAAATTATTAAATTTTTTATATTTAGATATGTTCCGATTCCATATTATTATAATTTTGAAAATATTTAATTATACATCAAGTGTTTGTGAATATTTCGAACTATTCCGATTGACAAGACAAATAAATTTATAAATTACACAAAATTGCATGGACAACTTATCTAAGGTAAAAAAAAAAATCTATAATTTTACTTTTAAAATTTAAATAATTATATGATCAGTTGTCACGAACTTTAAATAAATTTGGTGTCATACAGTACATTTCATTGAATATATCCTTCAGCGGATCCAAATATGCTAAAATCCGAGATTATCAACAGTAATCTTGAAATTCCTGAAATCTCGAATCCAACTATTGAATTGTTTCGAAATGCGTACACAGAAAAACTAATTGTTTTGAGATACGTGCACAGAAAAAGTTGAACGGCTGAATCTCGGATTTTAGGAATTTCAAAATTATTGTTCTTGAATCTCGAATTTCAGCTGATCTGAATCCTCCTACAGCCTATCTAGTATCCTCGAGATGAATTAACACATTTACTTTCATACTTTTTTTGACATTAACGTGACTAGAAATATTTGTTATATCACGCTGTCACTTTTTAAGGAGCACAACACTAACTTCATACTTCTCTCCTCTCAAATATTTTCAAACTCTTTTTATCAACCTTTCAAAAGCAAAAATAAATAAATTGCTAGATTAAATATCCGTTATGTTATATAATAAAGTGTCAGTCATACTCATGTGGTATCTTATCTCAGTTCATTTCCTTATGGTAGAATACAATAGGCGATGAGTCATGGAAGTTGAACAGGTCAATGCAAAACTGCAAACAGCAAAGCGACGCGTCACGTAGTGGAATAATTGCGGTTGTGCGCTAACGGTTAGCCGAACGCCGTCCGTGTGGTGTGGGAAGAAGAAAGAAGAGAGAAAGAGACAAACGCGCCAAAACAAACAGAGTTGGATAAGCGGGGCATCAGGGGCTGGGTCCGTGGGTCACTACACGACGATACAATGGACTCGTGCAATCGTGTGCTTTTTGTCTCTTTTCCCTAGTGAATTGGACTCTCCAGTCCCCGGATATTGGTGTCTTGTAGGGGTGGCAACGAGCTCGCTCGGTCCGAGCTAGGTCCTAGCTCAGCTTGTTAATTTTGAATCGAGTTACAGTCGAGCGAGCTGGATCTAGGACATTCGAGCTAAAATCTCAGCTTGAAATTGTGACAAGCTAGCCTGAGCTGGCTCACTGGGTATGGCTAAATCTTGTTTTAAGAAGAAAATAAATTCTACAAACTTTTTGAATTGAGCTGAACCGAGCTAGTCAGTATAAAATGTATACAAATTCACAAATTGATGCCTAGCTGAGCTGGCTCGTGAGCTGGCGAGCAAGCTAAGCCCCAGCTTGAACTCGTTAATTCTGGACCGAGCTAGTGGCGAGCTGGCTCGTCAACAGCTCGGTCCAGTAACGAGCGAGCTGTTAGCGAGCGAGTCAGATTCGAGACACAAGCAACGAGCTTTTTTGCCACCGCTAGTGTCTTGTACATCATACATTCTTGTTTTTCCAATACATATAGCACTGCTTTTCCACTAAATTAAAGGCTCATTCTCATATACATATAGACTTTATACGTATAATCGTATATACATGCATAACTAATACATGTTGATACGTAATTGACATTTTAATATTTTATATGATTAAGAATTATTATTTTAATACATGTTCGAAATCAACTCTTCGTAAATTTAACTAACACATGTTAGTACATGAAAGCTTATAGAATATGAATATTTGCTGATATCATCGCCTTAAGTCTTCGGTATCTCAACAGAATCTTCTTTATCAAGAAGCAACTCTAGAAAAAGATACGGACATGATACAAGATATATAAACGCATATTTACTAATTCGCTTTGCAGATCGGCATAGCCGAAATTTTTATTCATATCCTCAATTTTTATTCATATCATTATTAGTTAGAGTACTTAATCCACTTTGAAAAGTCAGATAAATTTAAATCCAATGATTTTTCTTTTTCTTTTTCTTCGTAATGTTCACGACACTTATTATCTCAAAAGCATCATCTTCTTCTAGACCTCTACTTATCCTCCCAAAAAAAAACATTATCTTCTGTTGACAAAGCAGAGCATGGAGATTGCAAATTGAATGAAATTTCATCCAACGGTCATACCATGCTTGATGCTTTAGTCTCTGTCTCGCCATACGTTGCAAGAATTATTGTAAGATGAACCGTGCACGGAGCTTGATAACAGTTATAAAGGAATTAGAGGGATGGACTCATGGACAACATAAAAAGGCAAAAATAAAACCATAGAAACCTGAAAAGGAGGTTATGTGGAAATTTCCAGCATATAAGAATAAAATTCATTACTAATTTACTATATTGTTGCCATGTTAGTACTAATTTCATTTAGTGAAAAATATAATTAGTTCGAGCGAGTTGATAAAATAATTAAGCATCCTAGTACAATCAATCGAACTATTTTTTATTTTTTTTAATATTATCTCAAGCAATTAAAATGCAAAATAATAATTATTTATTATATATTTTCTAGATTATATTCACTTGCTTAGTTCGAACGAGCTGATTTAACTCTATATTGAAAGCTGAAATTTTTATTTATACCATAATAAATAAATAAAAACCAAAACACCTCAAAAATGGAAGAATTTGAAAATTACCCAGGCCGCCAAATAAAAAATGGGGCCACTAATTCATCTGGAGGCCTCTAGACTGGAGCCGCAGGGTCAATTGGCAACCCCCAGTCTTTGAAGACGCTAAACGGTTTGGCAACCTGGATAAATTTTGAATTCTCATCAAACTGGAATGTTTTGGTTTATTTTTGTTGTGATTATGGTATAAATAAAATTTTCGGTATTAAAAGATATGCACATCACGAGGGAAATAAATATGCTGTTATTCCAATAGAATAACACGTAACCTGTTATTCTGACATAAAAAAGAATATCAGTACATTTTATACCATCACTCCTTAAATTTCTCAAATGAACTCAGAAAATTTTGAAAATCCGGATTTATTTGGACCAGACCTATGCATGTCATGTCAAGCCCAATTTATCAATCACAACCGTTGATTTTTAGGGCTCTGCATATTTTCATTTCCAAGATGGGAGGGTGCCGTACAACTAAGAGACAGAAAAATCAAGCCCTGTTACGCAAAGTGTAGATCTCGTATTGAGCACAGGATCTACTAGCAATATCTAAGGAGTACCAGTGTAAATAGAACTCGGACTACTATGTACACAGTAGACATGACCGGATAATTAATGCTTTGGTTGTACACAGGAACTGCAGCTGGATCCAATTTTTTTATTAATACCTAAAAAAAAAACAACAAATATCAAATATAACCACAGTTTTTTTTTTTTTTAAATATGCCCTAACAATGGGCGGTTCACTCTCCCACCAAACCGCCCCCCTGTGGGGCGGTCAGCCAGTGCATACTGAACCGCCCCACAGTGGGCAGTCCAGTTTTTTTTTTTTTAGATTTGAGAGACAATATGAATGAAATTGAACCATAAAAAATTGAATTTTGTTTTTAATATTTGTTAGATTAGTTCTTTTGATGTATCCGAAATTTAATAAATTTATACTAAAATACGGTAAATAACTTGAAATTATGTTAATTTATGCTGAATTACACTAAATTACTTGAAATTACAATAATTATGTAGAATTATGCTAAAATACGGTAAATTACGCTAATTACGTATGAATAGGGCCTATTTTGTGCCATCTTTCATAAATCATAAAAAATAGTAAAACAATTCCAAAAATAATAAAAATTGATATTCTAAAAGTTCATTTATAACTAATTTACTGAGCTACGTAGATTGAACAATAGAAATGAAAATCTTAATCGGAAACTTCAATTGAAGTTCTGAGACTCTTCCCTTTGTTTTTTTGCGATTCTGAATTTCAAAATCTAGGATCGCAGGCATTAATGCATATGTATTTTCACAAGCTTTCTGAAAAGTGATCATTTGCTGAAATCGGACACTCGAGCGCCGTTTTATAGCCGTTTGAAGTTTCGTCGTCGTTTTTCGCCTTCTCAGTGAAGATATCATCCCTATTCATACGTAATTTAGCGTAATTTACCGTATTTTAGCATTATTCTACATAATTTGTAAATTCAAGTAATTTAGTGTAATTAGCATAAATTAACATAATTTCAAGTTATTTACCGTATTTTAGTATAACTATGCTAATTATATATCAAAAAAGTAATCTAACAAATATTATTTTTATTTTTATTTTTTAGTATATTTCAACATTTTACCTATTTGTCTCTTAAAAAAAAATTAACATAACTTCAAGTAATTTAGTATAAATCAACATAAATTAACATAATTTCAAGTAATTTAGCGTATTTTAGTAAAAATATGCTATCAAAAAAGTAATTTGACAAAGGGAAAAAAATTGGCATCTCGGTTCTTATGATTTTTGTAAAAACCAAACTAATCATGTTGGTTTGCTAATTTTTTTTTAATTATGGTTTTTAAAAAAAATTCGGATACATCAAAATAAGTAATATAACAAATATTAAAAACAAAATTCGAATTTTTATGGTTCAATTTCATTCATATTGTCTCTCAAATCTAAAAAAAAAAAAATTGGACTGTCCCGCTGTGAGGCGGTTTGGTGGGAGAGTGAACCGCCCCCTAGGGAGCGGTTAAGGCATATTTCAAAATAAAAAAATGTGGTTATATTTGATATTTGTTTTTTTTAGGGTATTAATAAAAAAATCGGCAGCTGGATTGCAATGGGATTATAGAATTCATCTGCTCTGAATTAACGCACCCTCCGAGTTTAGATCTGATCCGCTCATTACATACTCACACGAATTTTAAAGGATATTGTACATTACAGAATTCAGACCTCTGAAGTAACTCACATTTTGAGTTTGGATCCGGACAGTGAATCGTGTCCAAAATGGAAACACAGAACCCTTTATTGTTCATAGTTTGACTTACTTTAGAGGATCCAAATTATATATTGCACACATGACCGAATTGGTTCGTATTATGATCAGATAGTTCAAAATTAAACTCAAACGATGAGTTAGCGCAGAAAATGCGGACTCTTGCAATAAGAAGTATGTATCTTTCGAGATAATAGAGTATTTGAGACTGTCCGATTATAATTTAGACCAATTTGGCTTGAGATGGAATGCATCTTAGGTTGTTAGGGATTTGGCGCGAAGAGAAGAAGAGAGGAGAGACAGATTTGGAGTAAACTGAATCTTCTAATTTTCTCTCTCATCAAGAGTCTAAATCACAAAAAATATATAAGTAAGATATATGGCCCGTTGGTCCCAAATAACAATTTGGATCATAACATAACAATCTTCACCTTTAGCCGAATTGCATGTAAATAAAACTAAAACATAAAACAAAAACAAAGATACACTAGCAACATACTAGAAACGAAACTAGCTCAAATTAGCTAAAAATAAAACATAAAGATAATGGTGAGACAAGAGGTACGATCCACCTCAAATTGAAATCTCGCTCAAAACATCTCGATGGCTGCTCTCGAGTGTCAAGTCATTATCGATGTCGAACTTGACCAATAAATTACTCTTCACTTCACATTATCAAGGACGTGTGATTACTTGCCAAATAGCCTGGTATCCTAAAATCCTTTATCCAAGTTAGGCAACATACCTAACGAAGAACATGACAATATCCTCAGTGTCCACCTTAATGTCAACCTTCTTCACGTCAAAAAGCATGACACAATCACAGATGTGGACCAAAACGGATGCACCTGCCATCTCCAAAGTGTGAGGATTTCCTAAAGAGTCAAATTACTCAATTCCACAAGTGAGCATTTTCTTTTATTCTTTTCATAACTCTTATCATCCAATCCCTCTAAATATTCGACAATACCGCATATGCCAAATTAAGCACAAAACTCGTGATGTCATCAAACTTCTTAATATCACAAATGGTCGAACAATATCAACAAAATCACAAACCCTTAAGTATCCAAAACACCTGAGCTCCAAATCACCAAATTTGGAATTACAAATCCACTAAAGTTGGAATTACCATAACATAACTACCATCACATAAACTACCAAAAAATAATCAGAAATATGGAAACAACTCACCAGAAGTACACTTTGTGTATCGGTGCGAGACAAACCTGATGTAGTTGTACGGATCGGAAACTCATGGTGTTATCTATTATGGTTTGAATCCATGATGACAAAATCATTCTTAACCAAAACACTGTTTCACCAAAATTGCTCAATTTTCAAAATCCTCTAATAACCGAAACATCAAATCACCCCAAACAACAAACCACCATATCACTACAATTTCAATTAACAAAATTCTCAACAATTGGAATTACATGAAAATCCTGGTCATACGCGTGCATATGCCTGACCTTCGGTATGAATTGACTTGGTGTATCACTTTACGGACCAAATCCGAAAAAAGAGTCACGGCGTGGTCCAAAAGATTCGACACGCGCAACTTGATGTATATACTAATTAAACAGTTCAACAAGATGAATTGTCAATAAACATTCGGTGTTAACATATTCACAAGTCATATCTACCTCACTTTAAAATATCCAATTATCAAAATCAACATCACTTAGATGATCAAATCACTGCAATTTACCAATCATCTAAAATACCCATCAGATAAAAAAATTATCAAAATCTGATGATCAAATGACTCTGCTACAGCCCGCAGAACAGATCTTACGGTCTACTACAAAATCCTGCAACATGTTTCTGGTACGAACCGCAGAACAAATCTTACCATCCGTATCACCCAACCACAAAACTAGAGTATGTAAATTCTAATTCACCGAGAAAATTAGAACTATCAACATACTCTTAACAGATCCAAAATATATCAAAGTCAACTTGGTCAAATATCAGCTCATGCACTCATGCCTGGTCTAATTAAGTAACCCAAAAACGTTCCAAAAATTTGGTGTCTGCGCGGTCTTAAGAAAGCATGCCTGAGCCTGTTAGGCATGGTTAATGTACGCGTGAAAAAAAAAAAAAAAATTTCCCCACCCACACAGTAACAGACAGTTCAAATTGGCCCATATTCTAAGCCCGTTCCCAATCCCAGTTGGAGGCCGAATAGGTCCTAAAAGAGCAGCTTGGTCCACTATCGCGGTGCACTGTTCCCACGGGAAAATCAGAGAACAACAGCGGATCTTGGCGCGGCTCACGCTAGCGCAATTGTTGCGCTTGATCGATATCTTGGCGCGGTCCACCGAATATATATAAGCATTTTTCTTTTTCTTTTAGTTCTGATTGAATCCCCTTGAATACTGATACTAATTTGTTAGGGTATGTTTGGATGCACTTTATAATAGCTAGAATAGTTACTATTTGAGAATAGGAAATAAGAATAGCACTAACATTGATGGTAAGAGAATAGTGCTAACTCAAAGCTATTCGGAATAGTAAAAAAGTTGTTTGGAATGCATATTTGGAATAGAGTTTGGAGGGAATGAATAAATAATTTTTTTTTATTCGGCTGAAGAGAGCAACAATTGTTATTCCAACTTTTTGTTGGGATAGCGAAATAGCCCTATTCTCCCTGTTCCGAATAGTAACTGAGGTTGTTTGGATCAACTTAATTTAGAATAGCAATGCTATTCTAAGAATAGTACTATTCTCAGATGATTCAAACATAGCATTAGAGTTTAGTGTGAAGCGAAAGAAGAAATCGAGGAGAGATAAATCTAGAGTAAAATTAATTTTATAATTTTCTCTGGCCTAAAAAATATTAATCCAAATTATTTGTCGCAGTATTTTTAATAAATTCAATTATCTCGAATCTATTTGACAACAGTTTTCAAACACAACAACACGAATTCGACTCCTCCCCCGTATTGTAATAGGTAATCTTTTACAATTAGTGAATCTAGAACGTTCTTTTTAACTTGGCACGAATCTCAAAGCCGAATAATACTGCCCCTGTGCTAGACCGAATCTCAAAGCCGTTGGGAGTAAATCTCAAACCGTAAAGTGAGGGGATCTTTTACAGTACCTGTGAGGATATTTGTCCCAACAACACAGCATGAGCAATAAATAAAGGCAGGGGGGTCTAATGCTGAATTGGAACCGTTCGATCTCCATTAAAAATTGTGCGCAATTCCGCATGAAAATTGAAAGTTAAAGCTGTATGCGCAAAATTTGATACTGATCAAACGGTTCTGAAGCAAAACAAATTACTCGGCCATATCACTGTGGCAATTTTCTTGCATACGAACCTTGATTTCCAGCCCAATCAGGCCCAAAATTAGAAAATGGCATTGTAGTTATTTTACTCTGGTGAGTACACGTCACGTCATTCCCAGGGGCAGTCATCTTTGGCCTCTTCTGTATAAATACCAAATGCCTTTCTCCATTCCATCTCACCTTGCACTCACACTCTCTCCTGGTTCTCCGTGGGTTTCTTTCTCTCTCCATCTCTTTTCGCCGCCCGATTACCCGCAAAGCTGTTTTCCTATTTCGCCTTTTCCTTTCCATCTCTTTTATTTCCCCTTTGACCACCTCACTTCTAAGTCTCACTTACCCCTTCTCTCGCCTCTCTTTATATATAACTCACCGGTTCAAAACCATCGATTTTCTAATACAAACAAACGAACTTTGATGTCTCCGACGAACAACCTGATGTCTTACTGTCTACCTCCAATCGAGTCCCTCTTGGCGCATCCTTACCAGTATCAGTTCATCCCGGAGCCGTTAGATCCTTATCCCTACATCCAATCTCTGACGGACGGCCGGGATCTCCCTGCTCAGATGCACCCCTTGTTCCTCACGGCTGATGCTGAAGATTCTCTATCTGTCACTCCAGGTGGCGATAGCAGTAAGATCACCAGGGAATCGCCTGACTCCAGAAATGACATTACCGTGGCGATTGCGCCGTCACCTCCCGTGAAACAGCTAGCGGTGGGTGAAAAACGGGCGGGGATGAGCGTTGCGGGGCCCCCTCTCAGGACCTCGATTTATCGAGGGGTTACAAGGTCTGTTTTTTTAATCTAGTTTTTGTCTTCATTTGATTTCGTTTCCGTTCTTGGTTCATGCGAGTGATACCGTTTTTTTTGGCATCGGAAAAGTTTTTGTTTCTTTTTCCGTCTTGTTGTATTTACAATATATGGATGGGCCTTGACGATTGCGCATTGGCAGCATGTATTTGATCGTAGTGGTGATTTTCAGTTACTTTTTTTTGCGTTGACAGAAGTAGTCTAGCTGTAATTAATGGAGTTTATTCATACGTCATAAATGTATTTTGACCATAACATTTATTTTGCAGTTACAAAATTTAATCCGTAAAATTTCTCGGGTTTGTAATTTATCATCATAAACCATATGATTTTGAGTTTTGCGTTGGTTGATTTGTCTGGAGGGGTTTAGACAGCAGTGAATCAGAATTGCTGTACTCCAAACTTTTGTTGTTTCGAATCGACTGACCTTCGTTGGAGCACCATAATAATACTTGTATGCATGCAAAATATTTTATTAGAACTAGCAGGTGGGGCCGTTTTAATTTCCATTCTAAATATGCTATGGATAACAAATTAATAAGACCTTTCATTAGTAGGCTGGACTAAATTTCTGCATGTTCAAAAAAGTGTGAACAAAATTATAAAGTCGGAGGTCACGTGATGTCTGACACGTGGTCGTTTTCTATTGCAGGCACAGGTGGACCGGGAGGTACGAGGCGCATCTCTGGGACAACACGTGCAAACGGGAGGGGCAAAAGAGGAAAGGCAGACAAGGTACGCACGTGCTTAACCCCGAATGCAAATTAATTAATTGCTTTGTTAGTACACTTTTACTATTTCCCACTCTTGATTTGTACTGATGTGCGTGGTCCATGGGCATCATATGTTGGGGCGGGGGATTTGATTGATGGTATATTTTGCGTGTACTTCTTGGTACAAATATTTCGGCCCGCGAGATGCCGCCGTTCTTTTGGATAATGAATGGATGGAAAGAGACATTTGACCAGTGTCGCTTTCAAATGGTGAACAGCACCTGTGAATCAATGAAAATTCCTTTATCTTGCTGCAAAACTTGCTAAAAAAAGAGAATATTCAGTTTCAAAAAATAAAGAGACTAATTTAACGGTGTGAAAGATTTTTGAAAATGTACATATGGCTTTACCGTATGGTTTCCAACTGATAGGCGGGAGCCACCCGCCACATCAATTTCTATTTGTTGGTCTGGGATCTTTTACGCACAGGTTTTTGTGATGGTTCTGTTGTTGTGCACCATCTTATTGTTTGGATAGCAGTTTCGGTAGGAGTTTATAGATTCAATTTGGAGGCATTAGTTTTTTTCTTGCTAGAATTGCGTGTAGCTGTATATCGAGTCAAATAATTCGTCAGTAGTATCTGTTTCTTTGTAACTGAACATTTCGTCGTTATTCGTATCTTGTGGCATTTGTTGACGGAAATTTAGGACTTTATTTTGGCATACGACACTTTCATTGATTTTTTTTTTGGACCTATTTTCTATTGTGAAATAACATTAACTAGCAATACCATTAATGTAGTGGAAATGGTGTGCAAACTTTAATGTCGATTCATATGAAATTCTTCTTTTTTTTACAGTTACAACTTAATAAAAAAAATTCTCTTTCATTTTGCATATCTTATAAAGTCTTGAGTCAGATGCCTATAGATTGACCTCGTTCTTACACATGCATAAATGTGCACATAATTTACAAAATAAATTCTAAAAAAAATAGTTCTACAAACAGTAGTAAAAAAAAATTTGATTTGCCAAAGTATTAATTCAATATTGGGTTGTTGGCTTGTTGCATCATAGAAGAAACCAATGCATCTTTTTTTAAAATCAAGGCATATATAATATATATATCCATTACAAGTGGGCCCAAGGCTCTAAATCAATCGGTGCAAACTTATCACGAACATAGAAAAGCACAAACTATGTTCACTTTGAGCTCCAGAGTTGCGGCCACAGCTAAAGATTGAAATAAGGGAAAAATTGAAGGAAATTTGTTGATTGAGACAACATGATTTGACGATACATACACAGTGACAACCGTAGGCCTCGTAGTCAGAAGCTTAATAGCCTTTTTTTTTGTTTTCTCTTCGCCTTTTCTTTTACAAGTCCTGTTATGTGCGCTTGTCTTACAGTAGCTCTGGGGGCTTGTAGAGTTGTAGTGAAAGTACACCTGATGCCCCCACATGAGTATCTTTGACCATGCGGTCCATTTGAGCGGCATGTTGGTTTGGGAGTTTGGGAAGGGGTTTTTTTTAGGAAATTTTTTTATTGGTAGAAATTAATAAAAAAAAAAAGAGAGAAATAGAAAGAGTACATGAGTTGTAATATGGGTAGAAAGATCGGTAAAATTCTTACCGATCCAAAAAATCAAAAAGTTTGGATCGGTAGGAATTCTACCGATCCAAACTTAGTTTTTTTTTTTTTAAATCTGATGTATAGATGGAGGGAATTCTTATATTAAATTTCTAGTAAAATATGAAAAGTTTTTCAAAAAATAGATAGAATGTTTCTATTATATCTAAATTTTAAGATACTTTATCTATTTTTATAAAAAAAATTATATTTTACTAGAAAAAATGAAAGGGAAAAAAATAAACTGGTTTTTGGATCGGTAAGAATTTTACCGATCTTTCTACCAATATTACAACTCATGTACTCTTTCTATTTCTCTCTCTTCTTTTCTATGAATTTCTACCAATAAAAAAATTTCTTTTTTTAGAGAGGGAGGACCCATTAATGCTTACTGATCTGATTGATTGTTCTCTACACATCTCTGACTGATTTAATGCAGCTATTAGATACAAATAATGTAGATGTATTAATGTGACTTGTGATGACATGACTTTAAACAGAAGGTTTACAATTATAATTTTCTTTCTTTAAATCAGGCTAAATAGGCTTACAAATTTATGTATGAATATAAACAGAAACGTTTAGACTTGTTTTAATTTTTTCTTACATTTATGCATATTTTTTCACCATGTAACGTCTTATTTTTCATTATTTAATTAATCCTTAATGTAATTTTTTTTTCTTTTTCCAATTTGTGGGAATGTTGCTCCTGTTTTCTGCTTGTTCTCCAGTTTATCTAGGTATGCATTTTTTTTTTTCATTTGTACTATATACATAAAAGATCAACTACCTAGAAATGGTATCAAACTTGAAACATTATTGATAATAAACAGGTGGCTACGACAAAGAAGAGAAAGCAGCAAGGGCCTATGATATGGCAGCTATCAAGTATTGGGGCATTAATGCTGTTACAAACTTCCCTGTAATGCATCTCTCGCTCTCTCTCTCTCTCTCTCTACGTATAATCATGGTATATCTATCTAAATGAGAAAAATACTGCCTGCATTGTAGATTGAAAACTATGCAAAGGAGGCGGAGGAAATGCAGACTATGACCAAACAAGAATTTATAGCCTCAATTAGAAGGTACAACAATTATGCTTTTTCAGTCGGTAGTAAACTATTTGCTGTTAGAATTTTTACAAATAATTATCTCACCACCAGTATCTTCTGATTTGTAGGAAAAGCAGTGGTTTTGCAAGAGGCGCCTCTATCTACAGGGGAGTAACAAGGTAACATTTAAAAAATTTAAACATTTCATTTTTCTATTACAAGGAAAGAAAACAAAGCACATGTGCCCTCGTCCATGAGCTCAAATTATTAGCCCAACATAAAAAGCTGAAACGTACTGTTTTTCCAAAATTGTCATCAGACAAAAATATTTTATACAAAATTTTAAGTTCATTTCTTACATCAGTTATGCTATCACTTTCCTTTCACAATGGCACATATGGAAAATGTTTCAAGGGCTCTGTTGTTGGTCTAATTACTCAACATCATTTATCTAGATATCAATCTGAAATTCATGTCAGATTATGTGCTCTCTTGATGAAACTTCATTTAATATTTATATTGAAATTGCAATAACATATGGAAATTTATTCATTTGTAGGCACCACCAGCATGGCCGATGGCAAGCAAGAATAGGTCGTGTTGCTGGCAACAAGGACCTCTACCTTGGAACCTTCCGTAAGCTTGATTTTATCGAGCACCGTCACTATACTCTAATCCAGTAAGCTGGTATTTCATGTTTCTGTTTTTAACCTTTCTTAATTTTCTCTAGCATCTGAAGAGGAAGCAGCTGAGGCATATGACGTGGCAGCAATTAAATTCAGAGGTACCAATGCAGTTACCAATTTTGAGCTAAGCCGATATGATTTGGATGCCATAGCTTCAAGTGATTTGCCAATTGGTTCATCGGGACGGAAAACGAGGCTGACAACTCGGGCCCCTATAGCTACCAACAACAGCACTCAAATCTCATTTGATTGCAGCTCTCTCCCTACTACACAGAACCCTAATGCCGTGCCACCTTTCTTCTTCCGCAACTTTCTCCAGCTGAGTGCCTCTGAACTGATGGTTTCCTTCCCACCTTTGCTTAGTTTTGGTGATACTGGTGGTGTACCAGTAAGTCAGGGTTTCTATAGCATTCCTGACGGTCAACAAAATACAATGCCTATGGGAACTGGAGTTCTTCAGTTGGCTAATGCCTCTGTCTCTATCTCTCGTTAAGGGGTGTGTTTATCTGGGACATGTTGCTTGTTTAGGTGCTAGAAACTAATCCATTCTGTTATTTTGTTGGTAGTGCTGACAGTATAGTGGGACTGGTATAGCAAGTTGCCCTTTTGTTTTTGGTATCCATCAGGTAAAACAGCAACTAGGTCTTATATGATCTTATGATAGAAAGAACATTCTAGTAAACAGATAATGTTTGCTTGTATTATCCTTAATTATTTTTGTGGCAAAAATTGCGAGTTATTAGTTTGTTTCATATTTTGCAATTTGTTGCCTCCTTTTTTGTGTACTTTAATTATCAGTTTTTACAAAAAAAAAAAAAAAATACCAACTAAAGAGAGTTTATAGTCTATTAGCCGTGAAAAATGTTTTACTTTTGATTGGTGTGTCCGTGAAATTCAGATACAGTGCAATACCGCACAGAGTAGAATTAGATATGAGTTGTTCATTTTAATCCAGCACGAATCTTAAAACGGACGTGATATTCTAAATAGGCACCGTCGCATCGATATGACTTTGGTCCGGCTGGGAGTATTGTACACGGTCTGGTAGCGTTGTGTACAGGTGTATTGTGTTGCATAGATGGCCTGGATTTTAGAATTTTTTTTTAAAACCATAATTAGGAAAAACAAAGTTAGCGAACTAACATGATTACTTCGGTTTTTACAAAAATCATAAGAACCAAGATGCCAATTCGGTTCCAAGTTTTTTTTTTTCTTGAACCGAATTGGTATTTCGGTTCCACTCCATTTTCATAGTTTTTCCGCATCGCAGAAACCGTGTAGCATTTGGTGTAATGCATTGAACCCGAATTGGAATTTCGGTTCCATTACTTCTTTTTTTTTTTTAAGAGATAATATATGATGAAATATAATACTAAAAAATTGAATTTTTTTTTTCCCTTTGTCAAATTACTTTTTTATAACATATTTATACTAAAATACTATAAATTACTTAAAATTATATTAATTTATGCTGAATTACACTAAATTACTTGAAATTACAATAATTATGTAGAATTATGCTAAAATGCTGTAAATTATGCTAAATTACGTATGAATAGGGATGATATCTTCACTGAGAAGGCGAAAAACGACGAAGAAATTTCAAACAGCTATAAAACGGTGCTCGAGTGTCCGATTTCAGCAAATGACCACTTTTCGGAAAGCTTATGAAAATACGCATGCGTCCATGCTACGATGCTAAAGTGCCAAATTCAGAAATCGTCAAAAAACAAAGAGAAGGGCCTCAAAACTTCAGTTGAAGTTTTCGATTGAGATTTTCACTTTTATTGTTCAATCTACGTAGCTCAGTAAATTAGTTATATAATGAACTTGTAGAATACCAATTTTTATTATTTTTGAAATTTTTTACTATTTTTATGATTTATGAAAGATGGCACAAAATAGGCCCTATTCATACGTAATTTAGCGTAATTTACCGTATTTTAGCATAATTATTGTAATTTCAAGTAATTTAGTGTAATTTAGCATAAATTAATATAATTTTAAGTAATTTATAGTATTTTAGTATAAATATGCTATAAAAAAGTAATTTGACAAAGGGAAAAAAATATTCAATTTTTTAGTATTATATTTCATCATTTTAGTTATTTGTCTCTCTAAAAAAAAAAAAAAAGTAATGGAACTGAAATCCCAATTCGGGTCCAAGGCATTACACCAAATGCTACACGGTTTTTGCGTTGCGGAAAAACTATGAAAATGGGGTGGAACCGAAATCCCAATTCGGTTCCAAGGAAAAAAAAACTTGGAATCGAATTGGCATCTCGGTTCTTATGATTTTTGTAAAAACCGAAGTAATCATGTTGGTTCGCTAACTTTGTTTTTCCTAATTATGGTTTTTAAAAAATTCTGGATTTTATAGTGCCCAAGAAAAATATACCTTCTCACGGGGTTATAATCACATGAATAGTTTCTCCAGGTATGCAGGGGAAATGAGCCAACTGGCTGAGACACGGACACACGGTGCTTCCTGAGTTCGGATCTCCTAAAGTAATCCAATTTTTGAGTTTATATCCAGACCGTCAGATTCGAATCGGGCCGTCATATTAAAGGGGCCCGTGCGCTCCACCTCGGGCCGGATTAGCCCAGATTCGAATCGGACGGTCTGGATTTTAACTCAAAAATTGGGTTACTGTAGAGGATACGAATTCTCCTTTATGCAAACCAAGATAGTTTTTGCTGATACGATACAGTGTAAACTAGAGTCATCCTTGTACTCATTATCACATTGTACATTTGTACCTTAGACCTTAGTACTGCTGTCTGGCCACATGCTATTCAGTACGGCCTAAGGTTGTTTTGGGACAATGGAAGTATTAATTGCATGGCATTTGGCATCATGTTTTGTGTACTACCGATTGCCATGTACAGAGGATCTCATCCTTTCACATCGTTCTGGGATGGTACAGCAGCAGTGATGCATCTCCAATAGGCATATTCCTTAGTTGCAGAGGAATCCACAATAAAAATGATTTTATAAGGTTCTCAGCAGATTTTGTTTATTTTGGATCGGCCGCACCAAGTATAATGAGATCTGAGCTGTTCCTTCTAATCCGGCACGAATCTTAACATGATGACGCCCCCACTGCCACTATATTTTAACTAGTATCGTGCCCGTGCGTTGCAACGGAATATATGATAAGATAACAAAAATAAATTCTCATACAAAATGACAAATTTTCATAAAAAAATAAAATTAGAAATATATTCTAGATTTATCAAGTAATATGTATAGAAATAAGGAAGTAGATAAATAAGGAAGTGAACAAAAAATTGATTTGCATTGTGATCCGCTGTATAGGAAATTTCAATTGGAGAGGGAGAAATAAGGAAACGGAGAATTATATCGCTAAATTTTAGAGAGTGTTTAATTTTAATTGTAACGAATTGTGTGGCGGTATGTGTAGCGAGTATATTTGTAGCTAAATTTAAACTTCTACACATAAAACATATGCATTTAATAAAAAAAAATATAGATTATGTGATTGGAGAGTTGAAATTAAATTCAAAAATTAATCTTTCAACGTTGGCGGATCGGACAACCAACGTACTTAATAATGGAATGGAATATGCACCGATAGGACTTCGGTCTTGCTGGGAGTAACGCAGAGGATATGGATTCATAATTTGCTCAGTACAGGAAAAGGCAACGAAAAAGATTTTAATGGGCTAGAAAACGACTCAAGTTCCTCTGCTGATCATCGATGGAGACTAAGAAGATGTCCAATGGATGACCAAGTTTTGGTGTGTGGCAAACAAGTTCCTTTTTGTGTTTGTCACACAGTTTATCTAGTGTTAATTCCAGAACTTTGTTAACTAAAACATAGGCAGTATGCTATATTCTGTATTTGAAGCAACTGTATAATTTAGTGTTTTGCTGTTCGGGTAAATACTGTGCTGGATTAGACAGTAGGAGTTGTAAGGTCTAGAAAAAGCAATGTATGCTTCGGTGTTATGCTATTCTGGTATAGCCTCTGCTGGAATAAACAGTAGTAGAAGTACTGATATTAGGAACATATGTACTTCTTATTTCCGACTGTTTCAATATATGAAAAGGGCCTTTGGCCTTTTCTCAAAAAAAAACAAAAAAACAGAGAGAGAACGACTCAAGTCATGTAAATGTTTTTTATCATATTAGCGCAGCAAATTTAGAGAAGAGGGATAAACAAAAAAATAAACTCTGGCCTGTTAACCATGAAATGCTTTTTAACATACAAAGCATATTTTATAAAGAAAAGGCCACACCTCAAAAGCAAAAAAAAAAAAGGTCTTTGTCAAGTACCGACATACAATTATTCCCTGCCTAAACATAACCTGATCATATTGACCGGCCAAACCATCATTACAAAAAAAGAGTTGAAAATAATCTATAATACTGGATCAAGACTTCAACTGAGGGGCCGGCTCCTCGGTTTTCTCTTCTTCTATGACTGGTTTTGATTTCACTGCCTCCATTGTCTTGTAAAACTCCTCAGGCAACTTAACCGGCTTGTGACGAGGCACGTGCTTAGGGATTGGCGTGTCATCTGTTATAATCTCACACTCATAATCGTCAGGCACACCCCATGGGTCCCACTCTGCAGTTTTGTAATTAACAAGAGGTCAGAAGTAGTAAAAGATATTTAGAAAATTGTTTGCTCAACCAAGAAAAAAGGGAAAAAAAAATAGAATCATGCTTAGTAGCATACCCACTGAGATATCATTACTAGTCTTCTTTTTTCTTTTTATTGCATGCCTTTTTTTTGGCTTCTGTTTGATTGGGTTTTTGTGCACAGAACAAAAAATTTCATCCAAAATAGAAAAAAGAATAACAGTAACTTTGAAAAATATTTATTCCAGAGTTCGGCTAGTATGACATCAGTGTCATATGACACTAACTTCAAACGACTAATCCAAACTGTTTAAAACCGATTTACTTTATGAGTGATGCGTTTACATGCAATTTTTTTATATTTTCGAGTTATTTTAGTATCAAATCAAGCGGTAAAAAATGTTGAAAAATGAATGTATTAAAATTAACTTCAAAACTCACACATTTGACCATTTGACTTGCTACTAAATAAATTCGAAAAATTATAAATTTTGCATGTAAACGCACAACTAATGAAGTAGATCGGTTTGAACGGTTTGGATTCACCGTTTAGGTTTTGGAGTTGGTGTTATATAGGTGAAATGACACTGATGTTGTACTAGCCAGACTCTTTGTTCTGTCCAGTGAGATAGTTGGCAGAGGCCAACATGGCAAAGGTCATTGATAAAAAGCAGAAGTAATGCACTATCAGCAAATACAAATAATATAAGATAGGTAGAAGTTAAATGTTCAAAACCCGTTTCATGTAAATGCTAAATTGGAAGAAAAAGGTGATATATATATAATTATGGAACTCACTCAAAGCACTGCAGGACTTGTTACTGTTAGGAAGTCTGAATCAGTACTTTAAGTACTAAATGTTCAATTGGTGAGGGAAAATTATTGATGATCAAATCTGCATGGTTGAGTCCATGTCTCAAGTCTAGCGTAGGTTTAGTCGGGTCAATTAATTTTAGGCCAAAATTGACATTGAATTTGATACAATTCTGATCAGATTGGTTATATTTTCCTTTAATTTTATTGTGTTTGATTAAGAATTTGTAAATTTAGGTAGTTTCACTAATTATTTTTAAGTTTATTCAGCGAGTCCAATGTTGCTTGTAAGAAAAATGATGATGAATTAAAGAGAAGTGAGTATTTCTCTTTATAAATTCCCTGTGACATCTCCCTCTCTCTCTTTCTCGCTAAACCCTAACCTAGCCACCCTGTAAAACTAATTTAATATCAGAAATAATTGCTTCATGAGCTATTCCACAATGGGAACAAACAAAGCAATTCCTAAAGCATACCAGGAGATCCACATCAAATATTGACTAGAAGATCCTAAAGATGGATTCAAGTGAAGATCAACTTGTATACTGTGCAAGTCCTCAACATATCAATTTTATGATGTTATAAATGAATAGCAAGATCATTCAAAACATATATTTTGGATGTAAATCATTCAAAATTTGGACAAAAGTTTTGACAACTATAAATGGTCTAAGGCATGTCATCCCTCCAATTTCAATCTTTAGTCCAAAGCTAAAAAAAGAAGAAGGCACAACTATGTAATGAGGAACCCTGCATACATAATGTGGCTCCTTTTTAACATTTTCAGAACTAAGCCATGAACTTAGCATGCCTTTTCTACAAAGGTTCTAACTTGAATTGTAAACATTTTGACTGCTATACAGTCATCCAAATCACAAAGGAAACAAGATTAGCTTGTCCAAAAGCGCACTATCAAAGAGTTTTGGTGAAACAAATAAACAACCACACCACCCTCTACTGAATCCCTCCTTTAAATTAGAAGAAATGACCCGTTCAGACAAGTAGAGAATCCAAATGCACTTAATAAAAACTTTAACAAAGAAAAAACGTGATCCTTATCTAATCCTTTGTAAACCCCACAAGACAATGTAAATAAATGAAACCAGAAATAATCTAACTGGTAAAATAGTCAGCCCCCACCATACTGGATAGATTACCATCAACAACACTTGATCATCACACATATACTTGGTCCAAAATCTGAGCCACTAAACTTCAATTGACACAGTGTCTATACAGAGGGTTATAGAGAGAGATGTACCGACGAGCTTGGAAATGAGCCTGAGTTCGTCCTGGGCCTCCTCGATGAGCTCCTCGACCTGGCCGCAGCCGATCTTTTTCTCGATCTCTTCCCAGTCTTCTTCCTGCTGACAGACCTGGAGGCGATGCTTGGTGAAGGTCTCCACGGCCTTGCGGTAGTTCTCGTCCGCCGGCACCACCTGAACCTCCTTGAGCGTCTTGCTGTACAGATCGATCAGCACCTCTCTCGCGTTTGGCACCACCTCCAGCCCCACGATCCCCGTCGTCGACTTCACCTTCCCCGCCGCCATCAGCATCGCCCCCGTCCCAGTGCCTCCCCGTAGAATGCTCCGCAGAAACATCTTGCTTGCTTCTCTCACGATCTCTCTTTTTTCTGGTTTTAGATTTTTGGAAGATCGAAATCGATCGATGATTTGGATGATTTGGTGGGACGGAACCAGAGCCGAGGAGACTGGAGTGGGAGTGGTAAGGGTGTCAGGTCACCAAAACAGGCCGGGTTCGATTTTGGATTTAATGGGCTTTAACATGCATCAGATAAAATTGGGCCGATTTGTTTATTGGAAACTTTGGTTTATGCAGATCATTAAAGTTTGGGATGAACGTTTTCACCAAAAATCAACACAGCACTAAACTTGTCTTCCCTCTACACAATGTTCGTTCACCTTCGCTCTCTTTTCGTTTCTTCTCTTCTGGAGCAGGTGAAGTTATCGGTCAAATACCGTCCAAAATGAGGCTCCTCTCCGCACATTGTCTCTCCCTTCCCCTTCCTCCGCATACCTCCAATTGGAGGAATTCAGATCCAATGAAGCAACCCAATTTTTGGATTTTAGATCGGAATCGTCAGATTCGAATCCGCGACAATCCATCTCAAGTGGAGTGCACATATCCCGAGCGATGGATTCAAATCAGACGGTCCTGATCCAAAACCCAAAATTGGGTTACTTTAGAGGATCCGGACCCCAATTGGAGCAGACCCTTAGGTGATATGAATTCACTGGCAACTTCTTCGAATTTACTGTAAAACTTTAACACAAAAGGCCGTACTTCTAGACTCGTGGTCGTGGGGCAAAACTTAATAAGTTTCACTATTCATGGGTTTTATTAATTGATGTAACATCCTTTTTAAGGCTTGCATCGTGAATTTACGGTAAGGTGCAGCATTTGTACTAATCTGATATTAATTTGGCATTCTATTGCTTCTTCTAGCCGACAATTATTGTTTTTTTTTTCCGTTTATTGAGCTGTTAAATCATGTAATTTAACATAAGGATATTGACTTACACAGACCCTAGGCAAGTCTGCATGCTGCAATTACAGCAAATTATTCACAGATTTACCATTCATTGACTCGAAATATTTTCACCGAGCAAATTTGATGTGAATCACGATAGGATGAATACATCACAGCATTCCATTAGATTGATATCCAACCCCAGACTCGCAATAGGATATTTTTAAATTTAAGTTTGCACAAAAACATCCAAGCCAAACGTACACTGAAACAAACCCATCCCACAATTTACTCGAAGACCATCAACTTTAAGCAGAACCAACTAACATCTATCCACAAGACCATCACTTTATAATCTTAGAACAGATGTAATAATCTCCCAACATTTCAACATGCTGCCTACAATGAATAAAAATAGTGAATACATTGTCAGCAATGACCAAAATTTCATCAGTATTGCTCCAGAATTATGGGGTAAAGATTTTAACAAAGCAGTTTTTGCTTCATACAACACAGCCTATAGAATTAAACCCGCTGCATGAAGCCAAAATTGCTCTGCTAAAATCTTTACCCGAATTATGGAGTACAAAGCAACTACAACCAAGGGGTCATCTCAGGTTTCAGTGACATATTAAGCAGCATGGGATTCAGGTACTGAAACTGACATGCTACTTACTGCAAGATTTTAATATCAAAAATCCATTTTTTTGTTTTCCCAATTAATCTTCTTATTCTTCTATGTAGTGCCTGTTTTTAAGTTTAACAAACACATATTGCATGGCAACACCACGTAACACTCAAGTCTTCTGTCAATACCATACAGGCTGAAACTGCAGCTGTTAATACTACTACTGCAACAAAAGCTGTTATAGCGAATTATACCTCACAAGTCAAACCGAAACTCTTCTTCATTTTCACCATCTTCATAATCATCTTCGTCATCTGAAAAAATTACATCCTCTACTTCTTCTTCCTCTTCTTCCTCCTCACCATCCACCTCCGTCATGCCTCCAGAAGCTTCTCCAATCATGGTTCCAGGGGCTCTTTTGTCCTTTAAGCCTGTGCTTAGCACCACCGTCCCCCCTTTCGACTTCTCCATGTCTTTCTTCAACCTCTCCATATTCTCCCTCTGGCGCTCTGCTTCTAGCCGTTCCTTCTCGGCCTTTCTCTTATCCAGCTCAGCCCTGCAAGAGTGCTAGGCATAATTGGAAAAGCCAATCGTACATTTCCTTCTATAAGGGCTGAATATATTCAACCAAAAAATTTAAATTTGCACATATGCAGATGAAACTTCTGTACCAAGAATCATGCCTAGAGCAGAAATTTTCTACTAAAAAATAAATAAAAAACATTGAGGCATTTATAAATTACAGCCAATATATTATCCTTTTTGCAATTAAAGGGGAATATCTTTCTTTTCAGCTAACATACCAAATTTGTGGTTATTTGGAAGTGCAATCCCGTGTTCAAATCACTAACACCTAATAAAAAAATACCCAAAATTCCCTACCTTTTCCTTGTCAACTGAACAAAGGATCCAAATTTCTGACCCTTCAACATTTACATGGAACAAACCTTATCAAAGTTAGTTTAACTTCAATGTCATATGCAAGTATCTCTAAAACAAAGGTATGGTACAAGCTGGTATGATATTTGTTTGGTCCATGTTGCAAATACTTTGAAATAAGGGGGGAATTGGTAGGTTAGTATTATATTTCAAAGCAGACTATTTGACAAAAAAAAAGACGAGCAAAACGACAATGTCACTTGGAAGAAAATGGTATACCTGTAGGTTTCCATGTACTCTTTTGCACTGACTTCTATGGCTTCGAAAAAGGAATCCATCCCTGCACCTGAAACAGCTGAGACACCAACTGAACGAAGATTTTTATAAAACTCGTCGAGAGCCAGGGAGAGGCTTCTTGCGAGTGTCGATGAGTACGATGAATCAGACTCAATTGCTGTTTGAAAAGCCTCAAAATCTTGCATCCACTGAACAAAAAAGTATTCAACATATTGTATTATTTTACTTGAAAGAGCCCTGATTTTAACAACTCAAGCACTTTCTGTTAGTCAATTTTGATTTCAATATGATCAATTATTATGTGTGATGATGCACATATACCTTTCCACAAATTGAGAACTGTGACGCCCCACGTAGGGCATGATCTTGGCATGAATTAAACAAATACTGAAATTTTTTGATTCAATCATTTCAAGGCACCTAACTATACAGCATTGCAGATATATAGGCTAATAAATTCTCAAGCACTCACGCACCAGCAATCTGGTAGTAGTGACAAACAAACCTTCACAAGAAAAAAGAATATATTGAAAGGGTGTACAGCCTCCACAGATTGGATGCCAACTAAAAACGTAAATACTAATCAGGTCCTAAGAAAAATCAAAACTTGATATATATCACGAGAAGGTCTCCCTATGCAATGCATACCTCCTTTTACAGGGGTATACATAACATTTTCCCATGTTAAAACAATTTCCATTGTGAGGAATATGGAAGGTGTCTCTTCTTTTACAGGCTCATAACATTTGACATTTAAGAGGGGCACGATATGAAATTGGCCTTAAAAAATAGGACCGGAGAAGTACCTCGAGTGCAAACTCATGCTTGGCCACATCAACCTTGTTAAAGGTGAGAACCATAGGGAGTCGAGTCTTGTAAAGTATACTGCAAGCATAGAGCATATTACTCATGAAAGTAACTGGGTTAGCAGACCGGGGTGTGTCTACCACATAGGCAACGACAGTAGGAAATGTAGATGCGAATGCCTCGGTAATTATAGCACCAGAGGCTGACCATGTAAAAATCTCAATCTGGCCAGGTGTGTCGACCAATACATAGTCTAACTGATCAGCACGCCTTTCGATGACAGATATGACCTGAAATGAGGAGATACCGTCATAAATAATTCCTGGGGTTTCTTTACAGCTGGTACCTTCTTTGCAGGTAAGTCGCAAGCAGATATTCATCTTTAAACGATTCAAAATTATTATTTTTCGCTGCATAAGGCCAAGTTTAATACCAATGAATGTTTCAGTTCCCAGTTTAAATGTTTACTCTAATCAAACCCAAATTGATCAAATTTCTGCATATCTTTTGGTCATTTCCCTAAATGGGGCTTAGTGTAATTTCTTTCATTATATATCAAATAAGGGATAGAAAGTAACCTACATCAGCTCAGTTGATGCTGAAACATCAGTGTTATGTAAATTTATAGAAAGACAAGTACCTCATCAAACTTGGTTGCGAAGAGATTAAGAGAAGTGAGAATTCCACCGTTGGGTCCCAGATTATACTCTTTCATGACATCCTTGTAATGAACTGTATCTCTTATGTCTATATTCGCCCCAAATGGAAGGTTCAAAACAGCCGGGTCTAAGTTTAGAACATAACCACGCGAGTTTGAGGCTTGTGTGTGGCACACCAACCTATGTAGAAAAGTCGTTTTCCCTGTCCCTGTACGACAAGTCAATACCAGTCTAGTTCAGACAATGCTCTTATTTGAGCTTTTTGCATAGATTACTTACCAGGTCTGTAACATTACAAATAACAAAAGAATACTCTGCCCTTACTAATCTTAATATTTCATATTCGTTCTATTTTATCATTTCGCAAATAGATCTAAAAAAAAAATATTTATTATGCAAAATAATAAAATATAAGCATATGAAAATATCCTAAGCATATGCAAAGAATCATTCTTCTATAATGAAATCATTACCAATCATATCATTATCTTAAACATTGATTATTCAATTTTTTTGAATAAATTTTTATTTTAATTTTATTTACATATAAGATGAGAAATAGATGGTATATAGTACCTGCCATGCCGACAACGATTATAATAACAGGTTTCCTCTTGAAGATGCTGCCAGAGCTACCTCCAATGTTTAGATTCTTTATTGACTCTGAGATATCAGCTTTCTCCCCAGCCTTCACATTTCATAAATGCCAATAAACATAAATACGATAAAACAATTAGTAAAAGGTTCAGCTGTAATAAGAACAGCTGAAACTGTTTCCCCAAATTCACAAAATGAAAAACAGGGAAAATCTAATTTTTGATTGCGTGGGCTTAAGCAGTGATGAATTGACTTGCAAAAAAATTATAAATTCTATAAAAGGGGATGAATTTCAATAAGAACATACCGTACTACTCGCCGCGTTGGGCTCCGTCTCCATCGGAGCCGAGTTGGCCGAGCCCGAACTGGCCGGCTCTGCGTCAATATCCATTGCTCCTATAGAGAGAGAGGGAGGGTGAGTGAGTGTGTGTGTGTGTGTGTGTGTGTGTGTTATATTGGAGGGGTTAGGGTTTTAGGTCGAAGAGAAGGAAGTGGAACCAGGGCCTTTGTCGGAAACGGACAGTGGTAATAAATAAAGAATCAGGGCACTCTAATAGTCCCATTTCTAGAGAAAGGATCAATGCACCAGGTGTAGCCACGGGTAAAATAATACACTACAAGCACTTAATAGGAGACACGTTATTTTAGGCTTAGATTAGGCCCATGAATCTCTCTGTACTCCAGATTTCAGCCCATTAACTTTATCCTTCTTAAGATAACTGTTATGATTTCACTTTTCCCTTTCTTTTCTTGTTTTTAAAGTATCAGTAACTTTTACGATTTTCACTTTTATCTAGGCCTTCTCAGCTAAATCACCTAGTCTAGCCCTTTGGGCCTTCCTTTACCAAGGCCTTTTATTTTTGTCCGGGTTTGAATTTTGTACGGTGGGCTATTCTTACCTAGTATCAATCTCCATCTAGAATAAAAGAAAAGGAAGAAATTATTACACCCCGCCTCCTCCTTAATTAAAAGTGGCACCACCAATGAAAACCCAAAGATTCACAAATCAGAATGATGCAAGGCAGTGTCCTACTCGTAGTGATGAAGAGCCAAAAAAGATAGTAGATAAGACGAAACATGGTAGAACCGTATATATCACATGCAGCTAGCGATACTGATATACACGATAAAAGACATGGAGCGTGATGCATAGCAGCACAGCTGCACAGGTGATGTGAAACAGGGAAGTAGTAGTGTCGTCCCGTCAAGCATGCATGCATGAGTAAACTGCTAGGGAGAATGTTTGACCAAATCTGAAAATTTCACAGTTGCATTAACACTTGGACCCTGCACTGCACATCCAGCCAATATATAAAAAATGCGATTTTAACTTAGATAAAATTATCACACAGCTATGAGAGATATGCGGTACAAATATGGTAAGATATATATACATATAGGTGGAGCTATAGAATTCTAGAAACTTAAAATTGGAGGACTCAATATAATATAATGTAGTGTAATTTTATTATATACGAGGACTAAAGGTATTGATAAATGTAAAAATTAAAAAATTTAATGGATGAAATTAAAAAAAAAAATTTATGGGAGGAACTTAGTCCTTCTTTCTTCTTACTAACCTCCTTTCTTCTTTCTTGTACGTTAATGTCTCTTAACAAAATTACGAGAGAATCAGATATGCATTTTTATATATCTATAAGAAAAAAAATGAAAAAAATAATACATGATATTAAATATATATGTAGTGTATATTTATTTATATATAATTAATTTACTATGTAAAAATAAGCGGACCGCATAAATCGTTTTTTTAAATACTCCTTCCAATAAAAAATATTAAGCTTTCGATCACAATAAATAAGACAAAACAATGAATTGGATGTATGAAGATGATGATATGATATAGGAAAAACATCTCAAAACATAATTATTTAGTGAAGTTGGAAATAAAATATTGGTAGAAATGTAATGCCCCCCCCCCCCCCCCCCCCCCCCCCCCCCCCACACCCACCCTCAATTCAATGCACAGAAGAAGAATAGTTAATCGCCAGGCGTGGAAGAGGCACAAGGAGACAGGTGCCAAGGTCTGGAACAGAATAAATTTTGCCAATATTTGATTCATCGATGGAATTATCCTTGCGTCGTGGGCAATGCACAGCCACCAGCCTTACAAATGCTCCACTTCTGGGGACACCTGTTGGTGACCTCTACTGTACA
This sequence comes from Carex kokanica, assembly GCA_025461125.1. Taxonomy (NCBI): domain Eukaryota; kingdom Viridiplantae; phylum Streptophyta; class Magnoliopsida; order Poales; family Cyperaceae; genus Carex; species Carex kokanica. The sequence goes on from JAJGRX010001484.1 coordinate 795,543, forward strand.
CACGCTGCTAGATTTACTACTATTTTTGGAGCTTTCCTTCTCGCGAACAGTAAGGCGCTGCTGAGTAACCCCAAAAAAATCCTTTCTTTTTTCTTGACTGAAATAAATTCTGACGTTGAATTTTTGTTTCTTTTTCTTTTATTCTGATAGGAACATAGCTCCACCTATCTTCTCAATTTTTGGCTTGATAAGTTTTGTTTTGGATTATTTTGAGTGAGTCTATGGTACTATGCATAGCACGGACTGATCCGTAATACATATCAATATTTTCGTTTTTCAAATTCTAACGGTCAATCCCAACTGTTCAACATGATCCCATATGAATATGTACTGGCAAATCGAATTTTATATTTTTTTTAGAATTTTTTTACTATTTTTTAAGATAAGTAGAAAATCACTTGATCTGAAAATTCTGAACCATCCAAAAACAATAATTTTCTACCTATCTTAAAAAATAATAATTTTTTTATAAAAAATATAAAATTTGATCTACAACTACATATTCATATGAGAATCATGTTGAACAGTTAGGATCAACTGTTAGAATTTAAAAAACAAAAATATTAATCCGTATTATGGATCAATCCGTGCGATGCACAATACCATGGACTCACTCGATTATTTTTGTTTTATAATCACAACTTTAGTTTTGTATATATGAGCTTTGCCCTTGTGAACCCAATTTTATAGACAAATTGACATAAATCGTACATTATTTCTTCCAAAGTATAGTGTTACTGCAATCCTTTATTTCTTCTTTTTCACTTTTTTTTCAGGTCATTTATCCCTAAACCAGTTTGAATTTTCGTACAAGAAGACTATAATCCTGTAACTTTTTTAAACAAAAAATATTTATTTCCAACTGAAAACAGGGGAGACAAGTGTTCCACTCTTCTAAAACACTACTGCACATAATAATACTACTACTAATAATAATAATAATAATAATAACCAGATTTATGAAAATTCACGAATTATTATTTGTTCTCAGCATACTTCTCATGTTATAGTCCTTGAAGGATGTCCATCCTGTTTGACTGCCACTGTGTTCGTGAAAAAAAAAATTCATTGGGCTTGGACCCAAATCCAAGCCCAATCTTGTTCCCGTCTGGCAGCCGAACAGGCCCTTAGAGTCCATTCAGGTAGCCGTGATGGGTAAGTTATAGATCAACAACATATATTATTCCCAATAGCAAGCTCTGGCGTTAATTGAATTAAATGAATTTTTACGAATTTTTCTCGAATTATTTGTAAATTTTACAAATTTATTCCTGAATTTTTCATACAATATTTTATTTCTCCGAACTTCAAAAATTTAGACCCGAATCACACCCACTTACAAATTTTTTTCACATTATATACGTATTATGTACCAACAAAAACCCAAATTTTTTATTAATATCCAAAATATTTATTTAATTTCAAAATCTACATAATGTTTGATAAGATTTCTAAAACTGCCCAAACTGCAAATTTATTTTCCGGTTTTAGAATTCCATAATTGAAAAATAATTTGCGGTTTGGTTTTGGAATTCCATAACCGGGAAATAAATTTCCGATTTTGGTTTTGGAATTTCAAAACTGGGAAATTTTTTTAACTGAAAATGTTATAATTTATTTATTTTTGTATTGAAATATTATAAATATATTATATATTTTTTAGAAAATAAATGGAATACTATATAATTTGATTTATTAGAAAGACTGCAACAAATAATCCGGATCAACATTTTTCAAGCCGGATTTTTCACGGCTGTAAAAAAATTAAAATTTCTCTCTGTGTTATTGAAAAAAAATGTTTTGAATCTGAGTTATTGATCCCTGTTCAAAAGCCACTTCTAGGTAAATACAGAAAATATTGTGATCCTTCTATTTTTGAAAAAAATAAAAACTTTAAGTTATTTAAGTATCTTTGTGTTAGGGATGTTTTTTATTTTTTCAAAATAGAATGATCACAATATTTTATGTATTTATCTAAAAGTAACTTTTGAACCGGTATCAATAATTCAGAATCAAAATATTTTTATTTTTTCCAATAACACACAAAAAAATATTTTAATTTTTCTTACAGCTGCGAAAAATCCGGCCTGAAAAATGTTGATCCGGGTAATTTGTTGCAATCTTTCTAATAAATCAAATTATATAGTATTCTATCTATTTTCAAAGAAATATATAATATATTTCTAATATTTCAATACAAATAATAAATAAATTATAACATTTTCTGTTTTAAAAAAAAAACTCAAAACCGGAAAATAAATTTGCGGTAATTCGGCCTAAAACCGATAAATAATCTACGATTTGGACAGTTTTCGAATTTTTTTCAAACTGGCGTAGATTTTGAAATTTAATATTTTTTTTGGATATTAATAAAAATTTCGGAACAAAAACTTTTAAATATCGCTGAATTATTTTTAAATTCTGAACCTGTCCAAGTGTACCAATGACACAAGTACAGCAAAGCGTCTGAATCACACGGATGGACACACCACGATCTCTCTCCATATGTTATTCAGATCATCCGTTAGTGGTCCTGCGAGAGTCACTGTACATGGGACCCACATTTGGGCAGTTGCTCTGTTGATCGTACGTTATTCATGCATCAACCCCTGTATAATCCTGTTCTTCAATTGGCGCGCACATGACATGCCTTGCTTCCAGTGCTTTCTTTATAGGATCCGACTCTGCTGCTTTTCTTTTAGAAAAGCAGCCTCCTCCTTTTCTTCAATCTTAACCGTTCAATTTTATCCCATGGCTTGAATTGATTCTCCTATTATAATAATATATTTTGATCTGCCCAAATAATAAAGCAACCTCATATCTCTTCCCGTCTCTCCATCTCCCTAATTTTTTTTCATGCGTTAAAAACAAAAGAGAAACGAAGAACCGCACCATGGCCCTCCTCAACCCCACCGGTCGCCGCTCTCCTTGACCTCACCGGCCGTGCTCTGCTCTCTCCCTCCTCAATCCCACCGCTGGTGCTTTTTTCGTAACTCTCCCTCCTCCGCCTCAATTTGATCATCGTCAGCTCAAAGAGAGGGGAAATAGGTTCGAGATCGAACAACTCAATCGTTTCGCCGTAAACAAGCATGATAAAAAGGAGTAAGAAATATGATTGTTTATAGGCAAGAATGCTTAAGAGAACTTTAAATTAACAGAGTAAGAAGAAAGAAGAAATCTGAAAAGTAGAGGAAAAGAAAGAGAAAAAATTTTCTCCTGCTTAATTAATTCGAAAAGTAGAGACAGAGAGAAGGAAGAAAGAGAATTGGAGGGAAATCTCACCAGAAAAGGAGCGAAGGCGCGATCTCACCGGGAAAAGCAAGGCGCGATCGCGCATGAGCGTGAATCTCACAAAAAAAGGCGAGATGCATTCGCATATGAGAGAAGAAAAGATTCATGTGGGCAGGTTGGGCAGACCAAATATATTATTATAATAGAAGAATCATTCCAAGTCATGGGATAAAATTGAACGGTTAAGATTGAAGAAAAGGAGGAGGCTGCTTTTCTAAAAGAAAAGCAGCAGAGTCGGATCCTTCTTTATAAAGTTTAAACTTTTAAATTGAGTTAGCTGTTTAGTTAAACACATTCACGTTCTCTACAGTTTGGACCCAAAATTTATTTTTTTAGAGAAAGATGGAGATCTAAGTCTTCTAAATTGTAATTAGGAATTAATAAAAAAATTGAATTGAAGGACTGAATTAATAAGTATCATGTAATTTTATATTATAAGAATAACTAATAGTAATAATTTTGTAAAATACAAAAATTTAAATGAAATTACAAAAAAAAAAAATCAATTAAGAATATTTTTATTTAGATTTTGAAACCGCGACCTTCCATCTGAAGATGTTGTATTTTATCGCTAGATCAATGATCGGTTTTTCTCAAATGCTTATCTTGTAATTACGATCAAAATTGTGTTCATATTCACAATGCAATTGACTCTAACAAATGAGTATGTAAAATGTAACTTTAGTAGAATCTATCTTCCGTAATTTCTTCAAAAGAAAAGTCATTATTAACAACACCACACGGTTAAAGCCTGATCTTCTTAACTTACTATACAAATTTTGTCTTAGTGCGTTTGTTTTGATCTGATGCAATTCATTTCTTGTCTCGTACTCTCATTGTCTTTCTTTCCCCTCATCAAGTAGTTTCCTTTATAATGTGGAAGAAAGTACATACTTTGGCAGCAATTTAAAAACTATTGGCAGAGTACATCGTGCTGATTGAATAATTTCATTTACTTTTTACTTGCAAAGTTTCAAGTTCGTCTGACACCAATTTGACATTTTTTGTATGTGGTTATTTGTTGCTAAACGCCTTTCCTTTAATACGGTGCAGAGGTTTGGGACCCCACAAAACGGAGATCGCTTTTACGAATTTGAACCGCCATGACCCGATCTCTTCGTTCTCTTCGTTCTCTTTTGGAGCTTATAGGAGACAAAGTCATGTACCCCATGTGGTCGAATGATACAAAAGTCTCTCTCTCTCTCTCTCTCTGTGCCTCTCTCGTGGTACATGGAGGAGGTGGGAACTGAGAGAGGAACTGTGCGAGGTGGTGGTGGTGGCCACTTTTGGAAAAAAAGAAGAGGAAGCAAAGAACACTCACAGATCCTCTCCAATTACAATATGGATTATCGACTACCCTCGACCGTCGATCTTAAATCGAACAGTCAGATGCCGTAGCGAAAAAGATGCTACAAGGGTTCTGGTTAAGGATATCTGGGATGGACGGTCTGGATCTATTTCAGATTGTTTTAGAAGGATGGTGAGGAGGAACAGGGCCAAACGGATTGTGCCTTTATGAGTGGTTCTATCACATTCAGCTTGTGTTGGTACAGGTCACGTGCGGCACGTGCCCCATGTGCTATGCTTTGCCTTTTCTACCAGAATCTTTGCCACCTTGGATTGGAGTTGGATATCCAACAGGGGTGATTCAGTGGTTGATGTTAGTGAATTAATCCGTAACGTGGTGTGCTTGTACCGGGTATTCAGGTATCTGTCAGTGGTGTTATACCAGTTGTGTTGTACCGTACAGAATTCAGATACGTAATACGAGTTACAAGTATGGTGTCATACGTTGAGAAAGAGTGCGAAAATTGGACTTAGAATTTCTCAAAACATGTCACGTCTGATGTTTCCATTAATTACTTGGGAGTGGATTTAAGTAAAAACGCACCCCTCGAGTTCTTTAACTGAAAATCATGTCATTTTTTGTTCTTCTACATTTTTTGTTATAATATATGAGAAGAGATATAGTTATCACAATTTTGAGTTACAATAAAGTTACCACAGTTATTTTTTACATTTTCAAAGTTCAAATTGTCAATCCAACCATTTAATATTTGAAATAGATCAATTCATAACTTAAACTTTCGATCTCTTCTAATACATCAGAACATAACACGAATATGTCATGTCAGGTGAGCAGCAAATAGTGTCAAACTATATTAATTTAAAAATAATATCTCCTAATTAATATATTCATCTGTATTAGCACTGAAATTTTTATCAAATTCTTACAAAATGCTTAACATCCACATCTAGCTCAATCGAAGATCTCAATTGAACAGCACGAGACAGAATTAATTAACTATCCTTGTTTTCCTGAAACAAAGGGGGAGACAGTGAAAGACTGGGAACTCAACTTGTTGAGAAAATGTGACACCTGCTGGTGGGACCCAAGAGGTCCACTTGAGAAAGGTAGTGGCAACTGGCAAACTGGCATTGTTGGACGGAAGGATTTATTAATTTAATAATACAGACACATCAAAAGCTCTTTGTTTGGCGCCTAGCGCAGATTGTCACCCCCAGATCACACCCCATGTTTGCTCCCAATTGCTTGATTTTGTGGTAATGAAAGTCTACGGCGTGAAATTTTGCAAAAAAAAAAAATCAAGACTTGTTTGTTTTGCTGGTTGTACATGTTAATAATTGGATCAAAATTTAAGTTGGTGGATAAGATTTTATAATATTTTATAGCATGGACATTTTTTTTTTGAATAAAGATTTTTTTCCCCCGGCTCCTATCCCCATTCATCCCCCAATCATTAATTATCTAGGGGATCACAACTTCAAACACAAAAAGACAAAAGAAAACGTGTATCAATTATTAATTACTAGGGGGGCCACTAATTAACTAGGGTGATTGCTTATATTTGAAAATTTTTACAATTGACGCGCATAAGTATTCATATATAATACATCAAGTATTTAAAAAAAAAACTGGACACATCACTCATCCATCTTTTACACGTTTTTAGAGGTGGTTTTTTTTTCTCCGTTCACTCTAACCAATATTTCTGACAATCTATAAAGAATTTTGCGAATTTAAAATCACAAATGTCTTCTACGCAATTTTCTCTTTCAAATGAGATCCATGATGAAGTACTTTTGAGTTATCCGTCGCGCAAGTATTCATACCTTGTAAAATTATTTATATCTCGTCGTACAAGTATTCATACCACGTCGAACAAGTATTCATACCTAAGATATCAAGTAAAAAATGATTGAGTGGTAATGAAATTTCAATCGGTAAAAAATGAGTAAATTATGTGTCCAGTTTTTTATTTGTGAAATACTGATGAGGTATGAATACTTGAATGACAAGATATGAATACTTGTGCAACGGACAACTCGAAAGTATGTCATCATGGATCTTATTTGAAAGAGAAAATTGCATAGAAGACGTTCGTGGTTTTAGATTTGCAAAATTCCTCACAGATTGTCAGAAATATTAGTTAGAGTGAACGGAGAAAAAAAACCACCTCTAAAAATGTGTATAAGATGGGTAAGTGATATGTCAAGTTTTTTTTTTTTTAAATACTTGATACCTTAGATATGAATACTTTATATATTATATATGAATACTTGATGTATTACATATGAATACTTGCACTCGCTGCGATAATGACGCGTTTTGTTTTGTCTTTTAGCGCTGAAATTTGTGATCCCCTCTTAATTAGCGGTTAACAAAGATAGTTATTGACTGAGAGATGAATGGAGAATAGGAGATAGTTAGTCGGTCCTTTTTTTTTTTTGTGACATGGTCACATGGACATTTGAAAAGCTGTTTGTTTGGCGCCTGGCGCAGATTATCACCCCCAGATCACACCCATGTTTGCTTTCAATTCATCTCCATTTTTGTTGTAGAGTGAAAAAATCAAGACATGTTGCGGTTGTACATGTAATAATTGGATCAAAATTTAAATTGGACAAAAAGGATTTTAATTGTAATTTTATAATACGGACATATCAAAAGCTGTTTGTTTGGCGCCTAGCGCAGATTGTCACCCCCAGATCATTCAAGACTCGTGTTGATGTTGGAGTCCGAATCTGCTGCGATTCCAAGAGAGATCGCAGGATTCTGAAATTCCGGGATCAAACGGTTCAAATTTTTTCGTGTGTGGATCTCAAAAATATTATCGGAAAAGTAAATTTTTGTGCACGCATCTTGAGAAAGACCAACAGTGGAGATCGGGATCACAGGGTCCTGTGATTCCCGAGAATCACATCAGATTTATTTTCTTGATGTTGAACATGTAGTGCCGAAACATTTATTTATACCAGTGTTCTAAATAGCGCGCTATAGCGCCGCTATAGCGTTTTTGGACCCCAAACGCTACGCTACGACATCAAAATGCGCTATTTGCGCTACGGCCGCTATAGCGGCCGCTACAGCGCTATTTGCGCTATACAATACGGGTTTTTTTTTTTTTTTTTTTTTTTAAGCAATTTATATGGGTTTTAAATAAAGATAAAAAAAATCTCAAACCGAAATTGAATTTGTTGCTACTTGCTACAAATAAATCAATTTGAAATTTGGAATAGAAATTGAAATTTGAATAGAAAAAAAGTCCAAATCGGAATTAAAATTTGAATAGAAAAAAAAAAGATTATGTCATGAATCATGATACTTAAGATATTTTTAATAGGAAAAATCGATAGTTTATGATATTACTATGGATATTTTGAACCGCAATTTGGACTTTGTACGGGTTCAATATGAATATTATAATTTATTAATTACTTTGGTGTTATTTATTGTTCTATGAGACCTTAGATAATGTTGATATTTAGTACAAATATTGAATATACGAAATGTAAAAAAAAAAAAACGCTATTTGGAATAGCTTCCGCTATAGCGACGCTATTCGCTATAGCTTTTTTTTTCGCCTTCCCGCTACGACGCTATAAACGCTATTTAGAACCTTGATTTATACCATAATAAAAAAAATAAACCAATGGAGAATTTCACATCTGCTGCTAAGCCAATCTGCGCCCCTCTCAAAAGCTCAAAAATGCACTGTAATATTAAACATATTTTTGTATTTGAGGGGCCTCCAAATCAATCCGCGGCTCTCAAAAAATGGAGCCTCAGATTGGCTTGGCGACCCGCGTAGATATGGAATTCCCCGTATTTTGAGGTGTTTTGGTTTTTTTTTTTAAATGGCATAAATAAAAATTTCGGCATATAGTGATTTGTATCAAAATTTAAGTTCCTGGTGGTCATGTTATTTCGTGATTCGAGATGCCTTACAAATTGTTTAGCTTAGGCGATGGCTTGCATTTGAATTTGAGACCTTAATGTTAAAAATCATGGAATAATTAATTTGATGTAGCGGATTGCAAAGAGATTTACTTGGTGTTTTTATTTTCATTAGAAAGATGAATATAGATGTTTACAGCTGAAACTTTGAAATTCATTAGAAAGATTAATTTTATAATTGTAGAATATTGATAAAATATATATTAAGAATATTATCAATCACGCATCATTAATTGTACCCCAATTTGAGCTCTCTTATCTAAACTTGTACTTTTATTTTGAAAGTAGGTAATCTACTCGTTAGTACAATTTGTCTGTATATATCAGGAATATCTAAGTCCTAAACAAAAAAATCTACCACAATCACCTTTCGTATAATGCTATAAGCAGTGTTTTACATGTGAGTTCGTAGGCCGCACATGCTTTTGTTTGTATATATAAAAGCATATGCCGGATATTCAATAGCAAGTTAAAAGTTTTCAAACTTTTTTTTTATCAAGCTATACATAGAAAATTGATGATACAAATCTGTCATTTAATAAAATCTAAGAATATAGTATTTCTCATTTTTAACTATTTTTCTTATATAATTATATATATATATATATAGAGAGAGAGAGAGAGAGAGTGTGTGGCTAATATCAAAACGTTTGCACCAAGACTCTCGTACAATCAAGTCGTTTTTGAATTTTCAAAGTCTAAACGGTCGATCTAAACCGTTAGATGCGATCTCTATATTAAAATCTGCTTGGAGACCGAATTTTATATTTTTTGAAAGTATTTTTACTATTTATTAAGCCACTTTGAAAATTGTTGGACATAACTTGATTTTTCAAATCAATGGTACTATATTTTAAAAGTATGTTCATTTGAATTGCATATGCACTTTTGTTTTAGTTACATATTTGATGTAGACCAACTTTAATAATGACACAATAACAAAGTGTTACATTACATCCGCAAAATAAATACGGCGAGAAATAACATATAAAAGTATATAGAACTTCACCATAGAATGATGGAAATTCACCAAAAACTTTTAAATGAGAAATGGATTTGGCCGGAAAACATGGGAATGGACTGAAAGGTAGACTGAGCAGGTCACAAGTCAATCCACAAACGGATGAGACATTATCGGATGGAACAGCATTCTTTTAATCTGCACTTGTCCTTGTATTCATCACATGTATATTTTTTACCCTTATTAGTCTTTCGTTGATTGACCCTTTTTTGCAACCAAGTTGTGGCTATTAGTGTATGAGCGTGCCCTCTTATCTTTTTCCCCATGTTACTTCCTTTTTTTGCCTTATTTTTATCTTTCATTTCGGTATTGCTTTTACTTGGTGTAAGTGTTTGGTTATTTAAGATTCTACAAGTTAAAACGGACGGTGCAGATTCTTCATTCTACACGGTAGGGTACTCTGCTGGATCTGAATCTTAATTATATTCGGATCTTCAAAAATAACTCAGAGAGATTGGGTTTGGATCTGGACCGTTCAATTAAAATTGTATAAATATTATTAGAGGGATCCTGTGAATTCTACCTCAGATTGGAATAACTCAAATTATGATTGGACAGTCCACATCCAATATCAAATTTTGAGTTACTTTAGGAGATTCGGAACGCGGGGGATGTAAATCTGAATCGATCTGGTCTATAAGATGAAATGCACGGGATCTCTTTTATATTCACTACTAGTCTACTACAAAGTAAGAATCCTCCTTCGGTTAAGTAGCAAACAGTGTCACCCTCCGTGTGAGGAGTTATGAGTTCGAAACTGAACGAAGAGTCGACCTCTATCTTTGTATCTAAAAAAGAGTGAGGCTATGGTGCTATGCATAGCACCAATGACTAGTGTACTACGGCTTAATATGGTACTTTTTAAAATTCAAACAGTCGATCCGAACCGTTCAATGTGATATCCATATGAGTATGTACTTGCAAACTAAATTTTATATTTTTTCAAATTTTTTTACTATTTTTTAGATAGGTAGAAAAATCAGTGTTTTTTGAAAATTCTGGACCATCAAAATTCTACCTATCTGAAAAAATAGTAAAACAATTCGAAAAACTATAAAATTTAGTTTGCAAGTACATACTCATATGGTTATCACATTGAACGGTTCGGATCGACCGTTAGGATTTTAAAAAGTACCATATTGAACCGTAGTACACTAGTCATCCGTGCTATGCATAGCACCATAGCCTCACTCTCTAAAAAATATAATCACACCAAAACAGATCAGACGGTCTGGATGTGAGTTCGAGTAGCGTGGGGGTCTCTGTCACACTTACGCCCCCGTACCTTCTCTTTTGACTCAGCATTCAAGTTGGGAAGATTATGGTCACGATATAAATAAGAAGACTTTTCTTTCCCGTGCATTACATGCTTTAATTTTAAAATGTTATCTCTCTCTTTCCTTTCTCTTTTTTTTGTTTTTGTTTTTTGTTAATGCAATGTCTAACGGAGGCAAAGGCAAAGTATGAATGAATAATGGCGTACAATAATTTTATCTTGCATTTCTTACATGAAAGAGTTGCGAATTTTTATTCCTGCTGATGATAAAACAAGCTGATATATTACCAAAGAAAGATGCATCAATTTTAAGCATTTAAATGCTTAAAAATACCAAAGAAATTAATTCAGGAAGCATGTGCTCACTCAGCACATAAATTTTATTTTAAAATTTTCATAAAAAAATTGTGAGGACGAAGACATAATTTGTTTTTTCAATGTCGTGGAAGAAATTAAATTAATAATTCAATTTTTTATCAATGTCGGAAAAAAAATCATCAATCTGATAAGCGACTATCCGACAAAACTAAAATTGAATGAATATTTAGGGATAAAAAATTCTGCACAGCATTCAAAAAAGAGAAATATAATATTTTTCTTCTCCAGTCAACTTTAGGAATATAATATGATACCCATTCCACAATGAGTCAGTGATCTCTGATCAGCCGACAGCCAGATACTTTGAAAAAAAGAAAAAGAATGATATTGATGCAAATAAAACAATAAAATAAAACGGTGTGATTGAGGATGGAAACACAAGGAAAAAAGAAAAATATCATGATTCTTGGACCATATGTTGTGTTTGTCCTTGTAACTTTGTTTGATTTTTAAAATAATGTCATATGCGTAGAATATCACCGAAATTTTTTTAGTTACCAAAGCATAAAATCAAAATTAAATGATTACCTCTCGTCCAACAACCACCCACGCAGATTCAGTTCGCGCACCAAAATAGGTTGGTGTGCGGACTGGGTTGGCGCACCAACTGGTGCGCAGACTGGGTTAGAGCACCAACTGTTCCGTAATTTTTACTGCTCTTCAGTACATTTGACCCCGTTTGAGCATCAATTTTGCACCAATTTTAATGCACCAACACAGTCAGAGCACCAATTGGTGCGCCAACCCAGTCCGCGCACCACCCCAATTTAGTGCGCGAACTGGATCCGCGTGGGTGGTAGGATTGAAAATAGCTTGGACCAAGTGATAATCATTTAATTTCTATTTTTTACTGTGGTGACTAAAAAAATTTAAGAGAATATCACAAGTTCAAAATTTAAATATGAATATTCAAAGGTGGGAGATTTTTTTTGAAATAAATTTATTTCAAAGATGAAACCTCGACCTCTGATTTTTCTTATAAAAAAGTTAGTAACATTTACAGTTCTAAATTTAATGTTTTTATTTAAATCAGTCGTTGCATCAACAACATATTGGTCCCTATGATTAATAGTATTAGTAGCCCGCCACTAACATTAATTATAGTGCCTTAGTCAACTCGTCCTGAAGCTCCCTCATTGGTGATTGTCATTATGTCACATGCTTGCTTGATCAGATATCAGAATTGAACAGTGTTTTCAAAATTCCGAATTCAGCCGTTCAACATTTTCTATGTACGCATCTCGAAACAACTGGTTTTCTATGTACGCATTTCGAAACAGTTCGACAGCTAGATTCAAAGAAGTAGAGATTTTAGGGACACTGTTCACGAATGAAAATTTCAGCAGATTCGTTTCCGATATGTCATAACACAGTACATGCAAGTATATTAATTAATTTGTTTAAATATATATATAGATAGAGATGGGCTATGGTGAGTTGCGAAGTAAGGATCTTGTTTTACTTCACGCTCATATCTCCGTTTTCAAAGACCAAACAGTCGATCCGAACCGCTCAACAAGATATCCATATTGAAATGTGCTTGGAGACCAAATTTTACATTTTTTGAAATTTTTTTACTATTTTTTTAGATAGGTAGAAAACCACTATTTTTGAATGATTCCGGACCATAAAAAATAGTGATTTTGAAATATTTTAAAAAAATTGTAAAAAATGTCCAAAAAAATGTAAAATTTGACCTCCAAGCACATATCAATATAATATCTTAGTTAAAACTTTTAAGAATACAACTTGCAAATTAAATAACTAAACTTGCAAATACAACTTTAATTAAAAGTTGTATGACGTAAAAAATCAGCTTTTGTAAAATAAAAGCTATTGGAATATTATAATAAAATTGTATTAAATATATAGTATTAAAAGGTTCATTTCAACATTGTTGATCGGATATATGACGGATTTGAATTATATCCTATGGATCTAATAAATTATGTTCTTTCTTTAAAAAATATTCATTTGCAAACTCAAATAACATTATGTAAAATCTCTGAAATTTTTAAATATACCATTCACAAAAAAATAAAAACCCAAAGATCACAATTTTTGTAGAATTCCATTTTTACCATGGACGCAGCCTCACGCTGCGTTCAAATATTGGGTGGACGCAACTTGAGGTTGCGTCCAATTTGAATGCAGCAAAATGGAGCGAAATGATAGGGGTTATTTTATTAATTTTCAAAAATAGATGGAGCAACTTATAATTTGAATGTACTAGAAAGAATATTAAACAAAATAGATAAAACATCTTATAATTTAGATGTACTAGAAGTATTACAAAACATTTTTCAGGTAAGATTTTTTGCGGATGTAAAAAAAATTAAACTATTTCTTGGCTTAAAAACAAAAGAAAATTGCTAATATTTTAGGCTTTTTTTTCCATCTTTCATAAATCATAAAAAATAGTAAAAAAATTCAAAAATAGTAAAAGTTGGTACTGTATAAGTTCATTGTATAACCAAATTTGCTCAGCTACTTAAATCGAAGTTTGAAATTTATACGATAGGTTTTTGAGGGCGTAGCACAGAAGACCTTATGTTATCCATAGCACCTAAGCCTTACTCGTTATAGTATATCTAAATTAAGATGTTTTATCTATTTTGTTTGATGTTCCTTCTAGTACATTCAATTTATAAGTTGCTCCATTTATTTTTTTAAATTAATAAGAAAACCGAAATATATTTTGCTCCATTTTGCTGCATCTATATTAGACGCAACCTCAAGTTGCGTCCACCAAATTTTTGAACACAACGTGAGGTTGCGTCCATGATAGATATGAAATTTCATATAATTTATGGTTTTTTCGTTTGTCTTTTTTTATGAAAAAAATTTCGGATAAAATCCTCATACAAATTCATATACATGAAACCAAATCGGATTCGTATTATAGAAGTATTCGTTCTTATCGCGATTCTTTCCTAGCTATGGAACATATTTTTGCAAAGTCAGATAAAAATTCAAAAAATAATAGGAGAAAGAATTCTTGTAATTTGTAAATAAAACAAAAACAGTGTGAAGGGCAATCCATGCCACGCGCAAAAGGACGAAAGACTCTCACTTTATATAGTTAGCCAGGTAGGGTCCACTTAATAATCTCACCCACGTGCTCCTCTCAAAGCAGTTATGGAAAGAAAAAAGCAAAATTTTTGTTGATATCTTCTCCAGTCCGATGAAACAGGAGATCTCCTTACATTTTGTAAGCACGAGTGCGTGTGCGTTTGAGGGAGATAGAGATATTGACAGAATTAGTTTGACTTCATACAGCGTATCAAACTTGTACTTCTACATTTTCCCTTTATTGTCAGTGCACCGTGTGAAGTAAAATCAGCTCTGTTAATATATTTACCCTTTGAACCTTTGAACGGATATTTTTTTTTGGTTCACTTTTGATCGATATCCAATCTATCGGTCTGAGTCTACTCTGAGATTAGTGCTAGTACATATCTCAAAACCTTCCTAATTGAACCAATTCTGCATGGAAATAGCTCAATTTATTTCAGTTAAATTTTAAAATAAATTATTGAAAACAAAATTAATTTCAGTTATTTTTTTTATAGAAATTTAATATTAGAAAATTTGATCTTATATCTATTTAAAAATATATCTACATATTGATTTAACCGTCATTTTTATTAATATCCAAAGTTAATTACAAATTAATAAATATACCCAGCTCAAGATGACTTTTGTTAAAAATGTCCAAACCGGCCATTAAATGGCCGGTTCCCATTTTTTTTTTTAGAGACTGAAGAGCAAGATGCTGAAATCTAATATTAAAAATTCGATTATTTTTAAACATTTGTTAGATTACTTCTTTTGATATATAATTAGCATATTTATACTAAAATACGCTAATTTTCAGCATATTTGGGAGAGAGATGTTAGATTTCAGGTTTAATGTGATTCATGTTTCCTATCCTTCATAATCATCAGATCAATAATTTGATACAAGTTCTGACTTTTTACCATGCTGCATACGACACTGTCACTACCGCATACGGATCGTTGTGTGTTTACCGATGATAAATTTTTTTAACTCAATTCTAGATGGGTATTCAATTTTGGTAAATTTATAGTATGTATGATACAATTAGTGTGGCACAGGAGCGGAGGATGTACAAGTCAAGGGATGCTAAGCATCTCTATGAATTAAAAAAATTCATTTTTGTCCTTTAAATTATAGTTTTTGTAAAATAAAATTACATAATACTTATTCATACACTTAATTTTCAAGTTTCTTTATTGAATTGCGACGATAATGTACAATTAAAGAAAAATATAAACTTGTAATTATAATTAGTGTGAGTAAAAAAAGTTTTGTTGACTAGCTTAATCAAAATTGGGTCAAATCAAGTGGTCAAACTTTGTGGATGAAGTCCCGTTGTGGGACTTTGTCTTTGGCTTTGTTTCCATGACTATTTGTTCATGACATTAATTAAAGTAAAAGTTGTTATATTGACATACTAACTACCTGGAAAAAAAAATGAAATTAATAGAAGTTTGTGATTATTAGCACATAAAATAATTAGTCAATAAGTTTAACGTGCTTTGCAGAGCATCGATTGCATGGTGCTTTGACTCTATATCATCATTTGTGAAATTTAAATGAACAACTCAACCTACATAATATGTTCTTATATATAAATTATTTTAGGAAATTAAATTTTTAATATTAAATTTTTTTTTTGGGTTGGATAAATCAATCAACTGGATTATCCATGATCATTCAATAGTGATTCCTTTTGATGTACACCGTTCTGTAAAAAAAAAAAAATTAAAATGTAAAAGTTAGTTTCGTGGTAGATTTAAGTGTTTATATTATATTGAATGTAGGAGCGGAATTAGAAAATTTAGTTATGGGGGTTGAAATTTAAAATGCATAATTATTAATTTGTGGTTAGTGGGATTTGAACTCACTCTCAAACAAAAAATAGTTTTAACCACTAAACTACAAACACACATCTACCATTTTACGAGGGTGATTGAACTATATAAATTTTTTAAAGAAATAAAAATTCAATTAAATTTCATCCTCGTGATTAAAATTTCAAAATCAAGGAGTGACTTAGCATCCTCTATCCGCCTCTGATTGAACGGTTTGAGTTTATTATTCACGGAGATCATTTTGCTTATTTTTCATGTTAAGCGTTTTATTATCATGTTGTTTGTTTTGTTATTTAATATTGATTGTTTTATTTATCCAGTTGAACAATATTTGTTGACTTTATTCCATTACAAGTTCTTATTATTCAATATCTTGTTAAAAGATCACCAAGGTTGAAATTTCATTCACTCGATACTTGTCACTGCCGTGGGTAAATTTGAAATAAACACCCAAAACAAAATTATAATTAGAAGTTCTTGATGTACCACCAGTCTGTACCAAGTTAAAATTCGTTTTTGGTGCATATATAATTGTTGTTTTTTTTTTATTCGATATGTATTGTATCCAAGGTTTTAAATAGCGTTTATAGCATCATAGCGGGAAGGCTACAGAAAAAACTATAGCGAATAGCGTCGCTATAGCGGAAGTTATGCCACATAGTATTATTTTTTTATATTATGTATATTCAATATTTGTACTAAACATCAACATTATCTAAAATCTCATAGAACAATAAATAACACCAAAGTAATTAAGAAATTATAATATTCATATTGAACCAGTACAAAGTCCAAATTGCGGTTCAAAATATCCATAGTAATATCATAAACTACCGATTTTTCCTATTAAAAATATCTTAATCATCATGATTCATGACATAATCTATTTTTTTTTATTCAAATTTCTCTTTCTATTCCCAATTTCAAATTAATTTATCTGTAGCAAGTAACAACAAATTCAATTTCGGTTTGAACTTTTTGGGGTCTTTATTTAAAGCCCATATAAATTGCTTAAAAAAACCCATATTGTTTTTTTTGAAAAATTTGGCAGTGGCTGCAAAAATAGAGTTTATTAAAAAAAAAAAAATCATACTGTATAGCGGCTGTAGCGCAAATAGCGCATTTTGATGTCATAGCTTAGCGTTTAGGGTCCAAAAACACTATAACGCGCTATTTAGAACACTGATTGTATCTCTCTTAATCATTTTGCTGTAT
This sequence comes from Carex kokanica, assembly GCA_025461125.1. NCBI lineage: Eukaryota > Viridiplantae > Streptophyta > Magnoliopsida > Poales > Cyperaceae > Carex > Carex kokanica. The sequence continues at coordinate 812,883 of JAJGRX010001484.1, forward strand.
GGTCAGGTTGTTTTTATTATTATTTACATTGATTAATTTATTTAATTATTCATATTATTTGCTTCGTTAGTCATACCAACCAGTAATCAGTTTGATTATTCAGTTCGATGGCATGTTTTGTCCAGTCAAAAAATGGATAAGGCGGGTATGCATAATGTTTTTTTTCCATTAACTTATTAGGTATGTGTATGGGTAAGGATTTTTTTACGTTAACTAAACATATAAGGGTACGTATAAAGATTTTTTTCGTAACCGTTACCTATAAGGTAATTATATAAACTAAAATTATATGATAATGTTTGAGTAATAATTAGTGATGGTAAAATTTATTTGCGTGATATTTCATATGATAATGTTTCTGCAATATTAGTGATGTACTTTGTTATTTAATGTATGTTTCTTGTTATAAGAACAATATTAAACATATTATTTTTATTTGCATGATTTGTTATTTAATTAAACAATTGAATTTGTCTGAAGAGATATTCATGTTTTTAAGTTCTCTCGCTTTATAAAAAAAATATAATTTAGTTGGAATTGATTGCACATTTGTTTTTTATTTGTAATATGATTGCATGTATGTGAAATGAATGAGTTCTGATATTCTATTTGTTAAATATAATAAAATTAATTATTAAATTATATTTATTCTTTATGCACCCGCTACCAGTTCGTTATCCGATAATTTTAACGAGTAAGGATAGGGTAGGATAAGGTCAATTCTTAACAAATAAGAGTAGGGTATATAGGTAAGATAAATTCTTAGTGGGTATGGGTATGATACCCGTATTGTACCCATTGACACACCTAGTCAAATCACTGCATATCAAAATTCAAGACTCAAGAGTGGAACTAGGGTGTTCTTAAGTTCATCAAGTCCCTTTGTGAACTCGATTCTAAAATCTATTAAATTGACTTCAAATGACAAATACAAACCATTGAAACTCATCTACCTTACGAGTGATGCGTCTACATGCAAATAATTTGAACTTTCGAATTAATTTAGTATAAAATCAAACGGCCAAAATTTGAAGGTTTATAAATTTTTATTGCCTTCATTTTTGAATTTTTTCTGACCATTTTACTCGTTAGTTAGATGAGTTTCAACGGATTTGATTATTTGAAGCCAATCTAATAAATTTTAAAGTTCGATTTACAAAAAAAATAATTTGGTGAACTTAAGAACACCCTAGTTGCACTCCAAAATTCAAAAGTTATATTCAGGGACTTCAATTAAAAATTTGCTCTAAATTGTTTATATAACAATAAACTGTTTTATTGGATTTCCAATTTTCAGTTAAATTCTTTAAAATAAATTAATGGTTAATGAGTTTTGAAATTTCATTCTTAGACTCTTATAGTATATATTCAAATAAACAATTGACTTATCTCACTTCACAAGTGCACGTGCATCTCCATGACACTTTGACGGTATATATTAACAAACTATGTATATTCAAAGTGGAGGGATCCAATTACACCATTTTTTTTGTACATCTTGACATTACTTTTTTATAGATTAATTTTGTAATTTTAAAATCCAAACAGTCGATCTGAACCGTTGAACATGATCCCCATATTAAAATGTGCTTGGAGATCAAATTTTACATTTTTTTGAATTTTTTTACTATTTATTAAGATGGTTACAAAATCGCTGTTTTTCAATGGTCTGAAAACAACGATTTTGTAACCATATTAATAAATAGTAAAAAAATTCAAAAAAATGTAAAATTTGATCTCCAAACACATGTTAACATATCCATCATATTGAACGGTTTGGATCAACTATTTGAACTTTAAAGTGATAAGTATCAAAATGTGTCCAAGAAAGAGTGTAATCCGATCCGTCGTATTCAAAAATCAAAACTGCATTCTGCAACATCGGTTTGCAGTAATTTTACCACATGAACTTAAGTGCGCCATGGACCGCGTCCAGCCAACGTCATAGAAATATATAAATTAAACAAGTCAAAGGTAGAAGTAATAAAGAGACATTAAATCTGCGGTTGGATGCGCACCTCAATTCACAGAGAATCACACGAGCCTCGTGCCTACGTGGCCCCCTCCATCATACAGAGAGAGAGAGAGAACTGCAGAGAGCCAGGCTAGCTCACGGTGGCGTGGCCTGAGGCGGGGCGCATGGATCTGTTTTGATCTTACATGACGCCATCACATCCACCGTCCATCCTCTGCCAATCGTACGGGCCACGTGCCTACTTCCTTTCCCCAGCGCAGATTCCCTCCCTCCATAATTAAATTATCTTCGCCTCTTCTTTTGCTGTGTATTTAGTATTTACCTCAATCTTTTGTTATTTTACTCTCAAGTAGGATTAATTTATCATGTCAGAGAAGCCCAACCGAGATTGGCCAACCTGAAATAAAAGAAGGTTAAGTTGGATATTAATGTGTGCCTCATGTTACTATCCAGTTCTAGGCAAGCTTGTGACCTCCATCAATGACATAGTAATTCAATATAGTAAGAATCGAAAACAAAATATAATATAATATAATATAATATAATAATGACGCTTAAACACCAGACAGGGAATTACTATATACACAAAATAAATATGTTGTGCCAACATGTTGTCTACTAGACTACTACCTATTGAAGGATGGATAATCAAGTACAATATGGGGTGGCATAACAGCTGGGGGCTTTGTCGTTCATGTTTCCTGTACTATATTTAATCCTACTTATTTGCATGAACTCGTAGCAGCAGTCCTTCCAGTGCCAATGTGGAACCTTGAGTCCTTGACCCCATCGGTAGGCTTTGTACTAGTAGTGCTCCTGGTGCAGCTGATTCAAGTTTACTCTCCATGTTCATTTAGACAACTCCATTATGAGCCAGCTCATCACCCGACCCTTCTCTCGTTACTCCCCAGTCCCCATGATACTCCTCGGTCTGTGCGCATTCTGCCCGTGCATGTTTCCTCCGTTCGACATGGCTCGTCAAATCTAAACCGTCCATTTTTTAAAAATAAATACTTGATCCACGATTCTTTGTCGGATCAAGTGATCAACAAACATAAAACCACGCCTGGATGCGATTTCAATTCCCGATTCCCTCAATCCCGTTCTACTAATAGTAGGACTCGAAAGGATGGCTCGCTTATTATAGAAACTATCTCTGTCGTCTAGTGATATTATGAAGAAATTATTACGCGACTCAAGAGAAAGCGACGCATCTAAACCCCCTTAATACCTGTCATCCATTCCTCTCCATTTGTAGGACATCAAATGGAGGTCTTTAAGCAGGGGACGAAGTATCGCTATGGACCGAATGTTAACTAATAACCATGATAATATTACATCAAACGGTTTAAAAACAACGGTTTCAGGCAGTCAAAATTACGTCCAAACACAATAAGTACTTTATGGAGGCACGAAACTTTTACGCTATTGACGTGTCACGTTTCAGTTGGGATTGTTTTTCACCCAGCCACAGCACATGGCTTACTTGTAAGGTGTTGTGAAGGTACTTTGGTGGTTAAAGAATCCAAGTGAATGATGAGGTGGCCAGAGATATAATACCGGGTTCTCAGAGAGGAGGCCATGTGACATTTATTCGCCTTCCCGTTTTCGTATTACGACTTTATATTAAAGCAGGTGGCAGTAGGTATTGCTTTATTTTGTTGTACAATTATACAGTCTCTTTTGCATCTGACACCCTGCAAGTTTCTTATTTAAGAGTAATGACATGAGCAAGGTAGAGGCATTACACAAAAAAAAATAACTAAAAATTAAGAAGGTCACTTTACTGCAAATTGTTCAATTCAAATGCGAGAATCAAGAATCAAAGTATCAAACAATATCCACGAAGGGGCTTCCTTTCATTCTTGTAATTTAATGAAGTACGGTGGCTACGCTACAAATTTACCCAAAATTTCATAACGCGCGCAATACCACAAGCAGCCTCACTACCCGGCAGGTGCAAATGAAAAAAAGTGGGAAATAAAAAAAACAAAAAAACAAAAAGAGAGAGACATACCACTACACCCAACTCTCTCCAACTCCAAGAGAGGAAAAAAGACGATCTAAATAAAGATTGAAAACCGAAATTTACAACAAATTACAAGAATTTCTCCTAAAAACAAAACCAAATGAAATAAACCAGCTCAATCCTCAGGCCGGCGGAGGCAAACTGTCGATACCGGTACTACTGGTACTGGTGTCAGCGCCACTCTCTTGTACCGGTCCTGGTACCCCCTCTGTACCGCCTCCAATCATAGACAATATCTCCGTCAATGCACTCATGGCTTTGACTTGCATCTCAAGCGCCTTTATGTAATCAGATGCCTCTTCTAGAAGATTCGGAAAAGACAACTTCTTGCAACCCGGTACTAATCGTCCCAAAACACGCGCCTTCCTTTGCAAAACCACAGATTTCTTTTTCTCACAATCGGCGACTTGATTCCTCTCCAGTTCCGTCCGGTTTGGACGGGAAGGCACGGGAACCCGAATCCGGTTCGACTTAAGTCTGATTGATCGACTTGAAAGGATGGCACGGCTCCAGCGACTCCGCCCTCGAGCTGAGATGGCAAGAGCCCGGTCAGCAGCCTCTCGAACCGCCCGACTCCGCGGGGGGTCGGTTCGTGGTAAAGTCGACCCGGACCTGACACGCCGGAGGGCTTCCAAAAGCTTCGACGAGTAGAGGCGGTGCTCCTTGTCACTTCGCCACGTGGATTGCGCGGGCTTGTCTGGTGTCTCGCTAGCGCTTCTCTTTCGTTTTCTCTGTTGATTTGAGGTAGATGATTCGGCCTCCATGGATGGGTATTACCTGATGGATTGAATATAAATTGATGAGAAATCTCTGATTGGATCAAAAGAAGAAACGGGTTTTTGTTGGGTGAATTTGAGTATTGGCTACCTGGAAAGTTTCGATAGGGGAGAGGAAAGAGAGGAGAGATGCGAAGGAGAGGGATGCTAGCAAATATAAAGGGGAGCTAATAAACTAGAAAGAAACAATGTTTTATTGTATGCACCGGTTTCATTTCCGAAACTTGTTGCCACAGTGGGAGGGCTCTATGAATTGGGAGAGAATTATGTGGGTCCCGGATTCCATGACACCGGTATACCACGACAGTATAGACCGGATTCAGGGAAATTAAATACAGGGAAACGACACGTCGCAGCCTTAATCCCGTGATTTAATTAATTGGCTGCGGGGTATACGATGGATTTTATTCTGGATTTGTCAATGACGAAATTACCCTCCCGTTTCAAAACTGGCGACTGCCGTTACTCCTGTTACAGAGTATTTCCTCGGAAAGTCAATTCCTCGTCTCGGCGAGCGTAAAATATACAAGTTAAACTGGATGTGCGCGTGCCGGATCTTACGTAGCTTCTAGAAAACATGCACCAGGTGCACCATAGAAAACCTAAATTCCTATCTATTAGTAATTTGGTACCAGTTACAATTTAGTGCTACCGTATACTAATGTAATATATATATATATTTTTTTATAAAAGTGATTTCATTCTTTATCCCTACAGCAATTCATACATCTGCCAGAAAGCCCATAATATGAGCCTCAAAATCTGAACTATGCTAATGTAATAATAAACGGAAGTTAGAAGTAATTGGAATGGTATCACAAAATAGACGTGTTTACAGATTGAAAAATGAACTTGGTGAAGAGTCAGCATTCTTCTAAATTTCAACTTTAGACAAAAGTTGAAAAGAATCACATGGCAAGAGAGAGAGGAAAGAAAGCACTATAATTGCAAGCACATGCTAAATGTAATTTTTTGTTTTGTTTTTTGTTTGTTTTCTGTGGTAATTTGTACAAGTATAATAGTATGAGTGTGTCAATATCTCATTAAATATAATTACGATATTACTTCGGTAATTTAATCATGGTAAAAAAAATTCAGCACTTTCATATATTTTTTCTTTTGTAATTACATGTATAGTTATTTAAAATATCAATATAACTAAGAGCATCTAAGTTTCAGCAACTCAAATGTGTTTCTAAATAACTGTTAATCACTTTTTAGAAATTAAGGTCTTTAAAGTTTCTAATTCTCACATTCTTAAAATTAATTTTAGAGTTTCCATTAAGCCACGTCAGCAATAAATTAAAAAGGAGAAATAATTTGAGCCAATCATTTAGCTAACATGGAGTTTATAAACAGTTTCTTAATAAGAAACTTTACTGCATAGTTTATAAATAATAAACTCTCCCACATCTCTGAAACTGAATTAGAAACTCTAATAATACCACGGATGCAGATGTTTTAAGTTTTTTTTTTAATTTTCAGTTATATGTTTTACCATTTTTTGAATTGTGCAGTGCATAATTTAATTACAGTCATCAGATGCATCTTTCTAAATAACATAATTAATTTTGTAGATCTCCATTTTTTATTTTTGTATTGGTAGCAACGTAGATTGAGCACAAATATGAGCAGTGTGTCCTTGGACAAAAGTAGCCCTGCAGAAGAGTATAAATAATTGTTGTTTTGTGGAGAGTTTTATGAAATGGTATCTTTTTTTAGCAACTTTGTTAGCCGCGCGCACATGGGAGGATGGAGGATGGAGGCTGCGTGGTGTGGTCACCACCTCTCCCTGGAGCGAGTTGCGTGGATTGTCACGTGGAACTTAAAATCTGTCAGATGCATGGTTTCTGCTTCTTCCATCCTCGTATGGGCATGGTCTGCCTCCATCCTCTGTACACCGCATCAGCACAGTCTGACTCGCTACTTTCTGGAATTCAGATCCACTGCAATACCTGACTCGGCCGTTTGATTCTCGCACGCATCTCAAAGCAGACCCGTTATATTCAAACCAGCATCGAATTGATTTTTTGTGAGTATTCTATCCTCAAATCGAACTCAGGTGTTTTTTCAAAAGAAAAGCAGAAACTTGTTTTTCCAGATCCAACCATTCAAATTTTTCCATTCACGTATAAATAAACTTTTTCATGCACAAATCTCGACGAACTTGAATGGTTGGATCTGAAAAAGCAGGTTGCTGCTTTTCTCTCAGAAAAGCAGCAGAGTCGGACTCTTCTATCCTCTATGCTGGAGCGGATTGAAGAGGAAAATATAGATCAATTATCCCATTTTTTTAATTTTTTTTTGTATTTATGTGTGATTTTTTATATATAATTTATAATAAAATGTCATAATATTGCAAAATTGATCTCCACTATTCGTTACCCGTATGAATCACCGTATATATGTGACCTTCATAGTTCGAAAGTCTCGTTACGTCCCTGTCTCTATGGTACCACACATGATACTCTAGTTTATGTGACGAATTAGGATAACCTCCTTATGATTAGAATTCATATTAGACAAAGATACATGATTCTGAATTCAAGTTTGCACCAATGTTAAAGCAAACTTTTATGTATTTTAAATAGGTTTCATTATACTTACTCTATGGTTATGGTGCCGATAGCCTCTCGTGGCAGAACAATAATTTATTATTGTAGAATATTAAGTTTTAATATTCTGTTTGATATAGAAATCTTTTTAGTGATATGTTTTAGTGGCGGATACATTCCGCTGGTAGCATCAACTAACTATTTTAAAAGTATACATCTTGTGTTTTGAAAGATATAAACTAAAATTACACACACATATGAGAAAAGATCCACTTACAACAATTGTAAGTTACAACATCTTGTAACAATTCAGTTTTGTAATTTTTGAAGTTCAAACAGTCGATCCAAACCGTTTAACATGATCTCTATATTAAAATGTGCTTGGAGATTATTTTTTTTGAATTTTTTACTATTTATTAAATATTTTACAAATTGTTGTTTTTCAGTGGTCTAGAATTGTCTAAAAACAACAGTTTTGTAAAATACTTAATAAATAGTAAAAAAAAATCAGAAAAATATAAATTTTGATCTCCAAGCACATTTTAATATAGAGATCATATTGAACGGTTTGGATCGACAGTTTGAACTTTTAAAATCGCAAAACCGAATTGTTGTAAGATGTTGTAACTTATAAATGTTGTAAGTGGATCCCTCTCCATATAATACACACACACTCTCTTAATTTTTTTGCAAGAGAATAATTTGTGCTTTTATTATACCAAACAATTATGATTAGAATTCAGGGGCGAATCAGGATCACCTCCTTATGATTATAATTCAGATCATTTGAGGTATGTGATACTGTCAGGTTAGATCCAGATAGTTTAATTCAAATTTTCACGAATTTTAAAGCAAACTTCTCTATATTTTAAATAGGTTTCGAAAAAAATTGCTTGGCTAAGAGTATTATACTTACTCTTATATTGTAGAATATATGTTTAAAAATATTGTTTTTTGATAGAAGTCTTCAGTGACATGTTTTAATGGCAGATTCATTTTTGCTGGTAATATCAATTAACTATTTTAAAAATATACATCTCGTGTTTCAAAAGATGTAAACTAGAATTACATATATATATATACACTCTTAATTTGTACTTTTTTATTTAGAGAGAATAATTTGTGCTTTTATTATACCAAATAATTATGTTTAATTGGGTTATTTATGTACTTTTTATGTTAGTATTTTTACTATTTCATGGGCCCTTATATAACCAAGATTTTTATATATAAAAATGAAAAAAAAATACTGTAATCACCGACCAAAGTATATAGTTGGTGGAAAACTAGAAATATAAAATTGGGAATTTTTGTGGCCCTCTTCAATTGAACTGAGAAAGCTGAATTATTTCTATTGAGATCATTTCCGCCTTTCCAATTTTGACCCTCTTTCAGTTGGGCTGAAGAGGACTGTATATGTTCGCTCAGGTCTTTTATTTTTTGTATTTCTATTAAAATAGACCCAAGTTGATGATAGTAATATTTTTCAAGAAGAGGGTTCAAATGTCTTTATTTTGTGTGTCTTCATTATGTCTTTATTTTTAAAAACTTTAATAACTCAAAATTTAAAATTTAAAAGTCAAAATAAAACCGTTAGATATGATCTACATAATTTTATCTATGCATGTGTAAAAAATTATGATATTTCAACTTTGTTTTGGTTGTCATCAAGAGCTTGTTTTTAGACATTGATTTTTTAACTTATTGATTCACATAAAAACAAAACCAAAATGTGATAATTTTTTATGAGCACATAGAGAAAATAATATATATCACATCTAACAGTTTTATTTTGACATTTATGATTTAAATTTTGAATTATTAATGTTTCAAAAATAGAGGCATGATGGAGACACAAAAAATGACCACACATGAGCAAGTGATGCAATTCACAGATGAAGATGAAACTTAGTGTCATTTTACTGTGATGCAATTCACAGATAAAGATGAAACTTAGTGTCATTTTACTGTTAATCATATTATTATCTCTAATACTTTTGAGACATTTGCCTTGCATGGTTGCCACTGCTTATTTTGTAGTTTGGGATTCTATGATTTAAATAATTTCTTGTTTTGTACTTTTCAATCCATATGTGTTGTCTGTGATATCAAACTCTTAAATTTTGTAACTTCAAATGATTTCTATATGAAACGGACTTCAAGCCATATTTCCAAAAAAAATATAACTCATTTGAAGGACTGGTAATTGATTTTGAAAATGCATAACAATAAATATTATTACCTAACTTTTTTTAGATTATAGTATTTTCATAATTTAATTAAGTAATTAATTGACATAAAAAAATAATCCAGGGACTAAGTAGAGGAGTTTGATATCTGAGAAAAAAGTTAATAAATGGTGATTGGTGAATGAACCCTTTTACATTTTTCTAGAAGCTACCATGATTTTTCTTTCGGCTGATATGAAGAGGTATCATGGGGTTCATTTTGCAGGGTCCCCATGAATTCATCACTTGTTATATATTTCCTGAACTGCACGACCATGAACGAAGGAATCAAAATTCTCCACCGAACTGAAGAGAAATTATTAAAAAGTGAAAAGATGGAAATTAATTTCTCCATATATATACTCTCGCCACTAAACTAGCACTACCCGTGTCTCCTAACGGCAGGAGCAGTCACAGTCGTTTGGAAGAATAGCTAATTATGCTTGTTTCAAGTAATACAATATAGGACAGATTCGCAACTATTATCGAATTTTCTGTAAACATCATGCAATGATATGTCCAAAGGTTTAGATTTGAGTTCTGTTGAAAGAACTTCGAATAAGATTTAGATTTGACGTCCAAAGGATTTTGGACAAAACCCCCCAACCTCTTGGCATGGCATCCCAATTGAAATGAACCCAAACAATTTGGGTATTCGGATCCTCTCTAAGGTAACTTTGAATATGAACTGTCCGATCAGATCGAATTATACCGAATATTGAAGGGGCTCTGTGAATTCTAAACTGGACTAGATTGATATGAATTCTGATTGGACGGTCTCGATCCAAACTCAAAGTTTGACTTACCTTAGTAAGGACCAAACAATTCAGACCATGTGTACAACTCGAGTTGTTCGTGAGTTGAATTCAACTTGAGATTTTTGACTCGAAACATGATTAGCAACTCGGACTAAACTCGGCTCACGAGTTGAATCCAAGTTGCCCTCAACTCGACTCATGAGCAGCTCTATGTTTAGACATGTGGGAAATCCTATTTGGCTGTGGCATCTACTGACCCTCCCACAGCGTGTCATGGGTCACTGACTGCAAGACCCGTTATATTTCTCGTGTTGAATTTCTTACAAAAATTCGCTCTGTTAGCTACACAACGACCCGGTTTGCAGATTAAAGAAAATAAAGACGTGTTTTTTCTTGATAAATAAATCCAGCTAAGGAATATTAATTTGCTTTCTCTCACAAAACCATTCTAAATTAAAGAAAAAGAACTGTGCTTTCTTGATTAAAAAATCCAGCTAAGGAATATTAATTTCCTTTTTTTTTCTCACTAAATCATATATGAGAACCCTTTAGTAGATAAAAAAAAATGAGCCCCCTAAAGTCACTACCAACAACCCAAATTACACATTAAACATACTAAAAAAAGGTCCCTCTCTAAGACCAACAAACCTAATCTATTACTAGACACTGTTTAATGGCCCCCCCAATCCCCCATGTTTTACTTTGAAATAGTTTCAACTCTTCTCCGTTTTGTACTCAACTGGACCCACAGTGATCATGCTGTCTGGGTCGTACAAGGAGTTTGTATTGGTACAGGTACAGTTTTGTTCCACTGTAGAAAAGCGAAGACGGTTTGTTTAAGAAATATCGTCCAAACTGGTATCAATTTGGTAACACTCTTCCAATCAAAGTTAGATTTTGGCCAAAAGTATATAAGATAACAAGACAAAGGTAAGTCATATAAAATAAGAAAATTGCTAGAAAAAGTTACTCATAGCTACATTTGTTTAAGTTCCAAATCATGACAGCACCTGTCCTAACTCCTAAGTAAAGGTTCACAGCCAAAATGACTTTGCGAGCATAGTAAAAAGGATTGGTCCAGTTAACAAACAAAAAGAGATAAAGAGTCAAATCAATCCTAAATCACACTAACTATTCTCAAAACTTTCATAACTTAAAAGGGAATATACACGTGCTTTAGGTGTATCCTAATTAGAGTAAAATTAAGGTTTTTGCTAACCTTTGAAAGGAATAAGGGAAAAGGAGGAATATTTATCTTCCTCATAAAATTACCTGATTTTTTTATTAATCGGAAATATAAAAAGAAAATATTGATAATGGGTTACGTTTTCGGAAAATAAGAAGAACGTTATGGTTTATAACGTTCAGTTAATCTGATCGCTAATGATCGTAAAAAAAAAATACTGTAGTTGGACGTTATGAATCATAATATCCAGCTACAGTTTTTTTTTAAAACTTCAGTTATAACTGCAGCTGTTGTGAGATTGTTTTTTACGAAAAAAACTGTAGCTGGACGTTATAAACCATAACGTCCAGTTACATTTTTTTTTTTACGATCATTAGTAATTAAATTAACTGGATGTTATGGTTTATAATGTCCAACTACAATACCCTGGACGTTATAAACTATAACGTTCTTTATATATTTCAAAATTTCATAAAATCTTACCCCCATTATCAATATTTTGTTTTGTTTTTCCTATTAATAAAAAAATTGGTAAAATTACAGGAGGTGAAAGAAGACGAATGGAGAAAAATCCTCTATTTATTTCTTTAAAATTTGTTTCCCTCCAATTTAGAGGGTAAAAATATTTTACTTCCTCATTTTTTTCTCTGTTTCATATCTTCCCTTTTCTTCCTAACTCAGACCGTTAAGAGTGCAGATTTCCTGTGGTGGCTGCTGCAGTAGCACATAACAGCAGCAGAGAAGAGGGGTTGTCATTTACTTTTGTCAGGGCCCCAGAATCAGCGAAACACTACATGTAACTGCACTACAAGTGCCACAATTTTTTTTGACCTTTTGGCGGTTAGCTTGGTGTCTACTCTTAGGGCCTGTTCGGCTCCTGGGTGGGATCGGGAATGGGCACAGGAAAAAAAGTTTTTTGAACTGAAAATTACTGTTCACGTGGGAAAAAAAAAATTCACTCTGAGTGAATTTTTTTTTTCCCACGTGAACAGTAATTTTCCAGCGGCAGCCGAACAGGCCCTTAGGTTTTGTAGAAAGGAACCTTGAGACGGAAAGAATTATGGATTAATCATTACATGAGACAGCTTTACATGGAGAAAATAACTCCAAATATTAGACAAAGTCCAATAATGGCTAGCTAGGGTTTATAGGGACTATTTGCATCTATAAGCAATCTTATCGGAACCATAATGATTCAATTGAACCATGTACCAATCAATCAATCACCCTGGATTAACCAGCGCTGCACTAGTATTCAATGTAGGATTAGGCGTGGAGGTTTGCCAGCTATCAATTATACTGTGTTTAGTACTGGCCAGTCGGCCAACAAGATAGAGGCTAAGAGGTTTCTTTTTACATAAAACTGGGAAAATGGTTACATGATTAATCAACAATATCATACAAAAATGTTATTTTTATGATATTAACATATTGCATATTTGTGCCATACAAAATTCACCTAAATTTATGTAATTAATTTTGCAGCAAATATCAATGTAAAATTTTCACAGCCCTTGGCCATATTAAGTTTACACTTCTAATTTTACCAGGCCTTCCTTTGCAATGAGATTATATCGATTTATCTGATATTGGGTCAATTTTTTTTAATATAGTAATATCTCCACTTTTGTCAGCTTATATCCTTTTATTTCAGGACAGTTTGAGTTTTTGTTTTGCAATAGTTAAGAATATAAATGGTGAGAAGAACTCATCTGGAAAGAAATGTTGTAAAACTATTTTATATCGCCACTTCCTTTCATTCTTTCTTTTAATTTCTTCTCTCCCATTGTAATTACAAATATCAAGTTCAAAAGAATATCGCTCTTTTTCATGGTACTTCTAATACTCTCATTTGAAGAAACTTAGCTGTGAAATACCTGATGTAACTTTCGGTATGACCACATAATTGATTTTAATATTTGCCGGGTAGTTAGACTCTGATTCCTCTTGTTGAAACGACACATCAAAAGCTACGGGTTGGTACAGACAAACCTCATCCTCCTTACAATAGTACACCTAAGAATAACATAATTATATGAACTATTGCTATGATATAATCCAGGATTGATAGACAACATGATGTCATGATTTACCTAGGAATCAATCAAGGATTAATTTATTCGTGCGGCTACAATAATGCTTTAAGTCAGGATCTCTAAAGTAATGATTTATTGTGTTTAGAAGCAAGCTCATAAATAGTTTCAAAAGAGTTATACCTTGCAGTTTATTCTACCAGTTGACGGAGAAGGAGAGGCTCTCTTGAAATAAATGGATGCTGAACCGTCTGGGTTTAGGTATCCACTGGAGGGCTCCAGTTCAACAGCACTTGCAGGTTCAATATCCACCTCAAACTTGCTACGTGCTTCCTGCTTATTGAGGATTATTCACACAATGATACTCTTTTTAAACATAAACTTTTGCGATATTTAGCTTCAAGTTTATAATCTAGTTCACATAGGGTATATATAGCCTACTTAACAACAGAATGTGTTCCCAAACAATAAAAAGGCACAGTGAATTTTAGTAATAAGCATGGGCCACAACGGCACCAAAACAGGGTCTAACTTATTTCACGTTCATTTGGGTCACAATTAAAAACTAGTATTGGTGTCTCAAAATGTCCTGCACCGATGATATCTCATGCAAAAACGATGTATCAGATGGAAAAAAAAAAGAAAGACAGAGACATCACTAACCTTAGAGAAATGGTAACCATCAGGTACTGAAAATTGGAGTGACAGATAACCTTCCTTGGCCTTACCAGCATCAACCTTAATAATTTGCACATCAGCTGGTAAACGCCGCCTCAGTCGCTTCAATGACTTTGGTTTCGCCGAAGGAGGTTCCACACCTTTCAATTCCAGTGTAAGCAATTGGAGATTTTTATCATTAAGGTCAATGTACCTGATCACACTGTTGTTTGTATCCGCTATTAGGAGCCTACCTGTAAGATATTCAGTCATAATTAGATAAATCACCAGTTTTACATGTCCTGATTGTTATAACAATACAAAAAGAACCACTCCAAGTATAACTTTTTTCTTTTGCTTCTGCAAATAAAAAGCGCCGAATCTTATCATGCATGCAAATAACAAGAATTAATTCTCAATTTGTATCTAGGACCTAATATTTTGAACATTTACCAAAAGAAGAATCTAATTTCAATACTATAGTTAATGCTGCTGATTGTAGCACTGAACCCAACTGAATAAACTAGGCTTGGAAGTGCCTCAAAACTACGGGCAAATTATAGAAAAATTGATTTATCTAAAATGAAATTCAAGGTGATTTAGTTACTTGACTTTGACTTAAACCTGTTTTCAATTGTTCAATGCAAATGATAAAAAATAATGTTTAGTTATTTTCCTTTGACTTAACCTGTTTTCAATTGTCCAATGCAAATGATGAACATAATGTTTAGGAACATGCATGAAACAACTAGTGTTATTTGCACAGGAAGAATATTTTGGTGTTATTTGCATAATAAAAAAAAAACAATCATAGGAGTGCAAGTACATACGGTTCTCTGCTTCAACAAGCCCGGCTGGTTCAGAAAGCTATGTCACAAAAATAAAAAAGATTTTAGACATTTAAATTGTTTTACATTTGAATATCAGAGCTTGCCAAACAACGAGCACAAAGTTTATATTTGCACAACTAAGCTCACCTGAGCTGATAAGACGGCACCATCCTTGAACCCTGCAATTCCAGTTCCAGCTAAAGTCCTGACTCTTTTTGTAACTGGGTCTAGCAATTTTATCTGCCAGATTGAAATTGCATTTCGATACAAATTTTAAAAATAGCAAATAGACAATTTATTTAGACAACCTTGTGTAACCGCATGTCAGGAAGCAGCTACCTTGTGGTTGTATGAATCAGCTATATAAATCTGATTATCTGACCCACACAGGACACCTAATGGATGCTGGAGGCGTGCACCTGATCCTACTCCATCTTGATCTCCAAACTTCAAATAAATTAGAATGAAATAAAATAATAGTTTAGATAACAGCAAAAGGACACATGTGCAACTGCAAACATGTTTTTGACTTACTGGAAATTGCACCAGCAAAGTTTCAAAGAGGAGTCTAGTAAAAAAATTGACTATTGTCCCCAACTTTTAACGTTAACTCATCCAAGCTTCATAGAAACTTTATATGAACCAAGAACACCATATAAATCTGTCTGTATGGACCATACACTCATTTAAATCATTATGCAGTTAAATTGTTAACACATCCTCGGGCCTTTAGTATGCAGTTAAATTGTTAACATTCACCACAACATAGCTTACCACCACATTATTATATTCACCGGTGTTAACGGTAAATAATTGTGAATGTCTGAAAGAAGTTGGTGAAAAACACAAGGAATAGTGGGTGTTCCGTTAATATCACAAATTAATGAGTTTAACTTGCCAAAAAAGAAAGAAAAAATCAAGAATATATATAGGAAGCTTAAAAAATATAAATAACAAAGTAACATCAATCAGTACCCTAAATAAGTTCTCTGGTAAATATGGATCACCACCAGCTATCAATCTGGACCCTCCAGTTTTCAGATTTACAGCTCGGATTGAACTGCTTTCACTATCAGCAATGTAAGCGTCCTGCATATCTATAAAAAGTATAGAACTTATCCTCTGTTACATTAACATTACAAGGTGAATGTTTAATAAGTAAGAATCACATATCTTACCAGGAGACAGTGAAATTCCCGAAGGTTGCGCAAATGATGTGCTTGTGGAACTGCATCGCGTACCTATGTTATGAACTTGATATATTCTTTCTTATAAAGTTTGTACAGACTGACTTGTAACTATTAACCTGATACAACCCGGCCAATCTCTGACCCCCTTATAAATCAGAATTTCTGTGCCTGCTGGCAGGTGTAAATAGGTTCTAGCTGACCATCTGTGCTTATATTCTATTTTCTTAAAAGCCGAAAACATACAAGGAAAAATTCATCATGTATCTAGAAGCAGTAATTTGGAAATGTCAGCCCATTGGGGGACATTTCCTATCTAACTAAAATAGGTCAATGGGCAGAGTTTGTGTCACCATTTCCTGATTACTGGAGGCTAAAATCAGGTAGATTCACGTGCCCTTTAATTCTAATCAGAAAATAAAGTCAACCCAGCCTGACCTCACTTATTACCACCCCTATAATGGGTACAATGCAAATACTAGGAATAGAAATTACCTTGATCCATTTTGGTTTCTCTCGTAACCATTACCACTAAAAGCTCTGGTAACACCATCAGTTATTCTATGTTCCCATACTTGATGTTGTCCGGCCATGGCTATGTACACAGTTTCATTCAAGGGTTCATAGCAAAGGTCCCATGGTGAATTTAAAACCTAAATAAATGAGCTGTGAGCATAAATATTTAAGAAATTATAAAAATATATATACTTTTATGCAAGTTATTTTGTTCATGCCTGAGAACTTCCCTGACCACCTCCTCTATAATCAGAACCTTTTGTTCCATTTCCAGCAAGGGTTCTAACAGTCTCATTAACAAAATCAATCTCCCTGCCGAAGATATTATATTAAAAAGATTTATCGCCCATAATAGCTAAAAATATGAAGCAATATAAGTTGCAATTTATCAAGATGCATATGATGGAAGAACTATACTATTATATTTGGGCCTATACGAGTTACGCATAATGCTACCCCAACCACCAAACAAACACACAAGAAGCAGAAAAATAAATGAAAAATCATTTACCTTAAAGCATGATTTTCAGTGTCAGCAACATAAAGGACATTCTTCTTCGGATTGTATGCAAGACCCTACAAATAAAAACAATCTTTTGAATTATAAACTGCATCCGCGGACAAATATAAGTAAAAATTAGAAACAACATGATGAAGTAAGATCAGTCTAGGATATGTACTTGAGGACGGTTAAACAAAGCAATATCGAAGGAACCATCATTCAATCCTTCTTCTCCAGTGCTACCCACTTGAGTGATAAAATTCCCATCCAGTGTTGTAACTACCTTAATTACAAAAGAGAAGTTTGTATGCATAAGGTAGAGGTTATAATGTGTTAAGGAAGAAAGGGAAAATAAGAAGAGCCAAATAGTGTGAGAGAAGTCTCACAATTCGATTGTGGTTACTGTCTGATATAAACAATCTATTGTTTTGCACATCAATTGCAAGTTTCCCGGGGAACTTAAGAGGTGATTTTAACAAACGACTGTCATTGTCTTTTTCTAAAGCCAAAGGAAGGGGTTTGTTTTCCAGTAATTTCTTTTCGCCATAGAACTCTAGTGCAGCGTCAACAACATCATCCAGATCCTGAAAAATGAGAAGTTCAAAGTTAATTTACTGAAAATGTTTACTTAATTTGTTGACCAATAATTAATACAAATAAAGTAAAAAAGGCTATTTCTTCAAATTTATTGTACACTCTTCGATTTTTGCAAAACAGTGCTACAATTATATTTGAGTTTTACAGCCAATAGCTAACTACTTTGCGTCAATAGCAAGAAATTATGCAAACAATAACTAGGGAGGAGTTAAACAAAAATTACCAAACTACTGCTAATTATATAATTCTAATTTTATAATAGCTTCTGAGGGCTTGGGAGCAACATTAACAAAGTTGGCTTGATTGTAAATTTTTAATTCAATTTGTGCTTAGAAAGAAATCACAAATGAGTTCTCAGAAACAGTCACATATTATGATCATTCAAAGGCACTTAACTTCCTCATTGATTTGTCTAATAGGCAGGTTATTATCCAAGAAGTCAGTTTCAAGTACAAGAGACATTTGTTGTCATTTGCAAATATGCGAAAAACATCAGTGATTTTTTAAAACATTCCAGCAATAGATTTTAATGCATTTGTGCGCGCGTGTTTGTGGGGCGGAATTGGATATACCTTCCGATGGCCTTCACCTGATAACTGTGCCAGGATTTTCCCGGTGGGTCCCACAATAACAAATGATGGCCAGGAGTTAACTCCCAGTTCTCTCCACATGTACATGTTACTATCATTAACAACCTTCAATATATAAAGAGAATGTCAAAGCAGGAAGATTTAGAGACTGAGATTTTGTTAGATAAACAGTAACCAGAGATCCCTTCCAACTTCGTATACTGGTGCTACTGTATGAAAGCAAATCCAGGACTAATTATAGATAAGGTACAGCTTTTTTGAATGAAACATATTAATTTGACACTTACAGGATGAGACACGTTGTATCGCAAAACAGCATTACGGATTGCTTCAAGATCCTTCTCATTGTCAAATTTTGCAGAATGCACCCCAACAACAGTGAACTACATAAAATAAAGAAGTGCAACTTATAAGTTAACAATACAACAAAAGGTAGTCAAAACAAGATTTTATTATCACAGGAATAGAAGATTAGTTTGCATTACAAATCAGAACATAACTAGCTGCACCTTTAATTAATTAATGTTCCTTCTTTTAATTGTGAAATTAAAAATTGTTCTGCCACTCAAGAAATTCAAGTATAAATGTCAGTAATGTAAAGAATTTGACAAAGAACTTACAGGCTCGTTCTTATACTTGTTCTCTAGATATTCCAGATCAGGGAGAACATGCATGCAGTTTATGCAACAATAGGTCCAAAAATCTAGCACAACTATTCTCCCTTTTAAGTCCTGAAGTAAATTTTAATTCAAAAGAAAAATCAAAGGTGTTGGGTGTTACATAAATTATATTAGGGTCTGCTCCCGAGTTAGGAAGAGATGGAAAGGGAAGAAAATGAGGAGGTTAAATTTCTTACCCTCCAAATTGGGAGGGATCAAATAAAAAAAAAAAAAAATAGAGGGATTCTCCCCCATTCACCTCCTACAATTTTAACTCGAAAGCAAGGTAAATGTCCCGCTTTCTCCCCTCTCCCTTCCCTCCTCCCTATTCACCTCCTATATCCCAACTCGGGAGCACACCCTACGAAAACCAAGTCCACTAAATTAAAATCTACCCTGCTAAATCGAAGAGGAGCCGAGTTCAACCACTCAAGCTTTGCTGGAAACTCAGGCACATTTGGATCTGATGCCCTAAAATAATACAAAATCAAGGAAATAAGTTCGCAATAAAACTGATGTAATTTCACTGACACAAAAAGCAGACTATAAATATACATAAATAGTTGTACGTGCCTAGCTTCTAAATCAGCAAGGTAAGTCTTTATTTGTTGCTTTCTAGCGGATTGGGTATATCCTGGAAAAAGTGAGAAAACAGGTCAAGGAGCTAGGTTTCAAACTGTATAATAGCAATTAACATAAATTATATATTATAGCCAAATATAATTTGTCTGACCTTCATTCCCACTTAATATTGAACGGTTCTGACCCATGAAAAAATTGAGTAGGCCTTTAGGAGAGGCAAATTTCATCGCCTGCATAAACAGCTCTGTTTATAGAAAAGGATTTGAAAGAACTCATTGTAAAAGCTACACTATTTCAACCAATGTGACTCCAATTATATCAAATTTTGTACCTTCCAATTTCTAAGGGAAATGAGGAAAGAAACTACAGCGATTCCCAGACTTCCATATCTTAATACTTCTCGGCGAGAGCCTAGAAGCCTAAAAAACCAAAACCAAAACTATTTCCTTACTTGTATAACAACTACAGAAATGCAATTTTCAAGTTGAGTATATTAAAACCAGATATACAAAGAGTACACAGTGTTTGGATTCATCCTATTTAGCTTTTACTTTTGTTTTGAAAAGCATCCTGGAAGGGGCATTTTTAATAGGTTGCACGCAAGTTCATAGTACTTGGCAGGGGCGGAGCCAGACTTTCAGACTATGGAGGTCAAACATAAATGGGGTCGAGTATATAAAATTTGTCTACTACGAATGGGAGTCAATTGCATACTGTCCATAATATTTTAGTTTAAACTATATTCAAAATAGGGTCTAAATACAAAAAAAAATTGAAAATGAATGGGGGTCAATTGACCCCAATTCATTGAATGTGAATTCGCCCGTGGTACTTGGACCGTGTCTGTCCAATTCAAAATTTTATAAATCTACTGTGACAGACTTCAGATACTTCAATTGACAATCTGTTGAAACTGACCTTACCCTCCAAGGAAGTCACTCTTCTGAGAGCTTTTGTCTTCAGAGTTTTTACCATTAGGTCCCTCTGAAGAAGCATTTTCGAAATACAGGTCTTCAGAGATTTTGCCTGTACTTTCTGAACTTTGCCGCCTCCCATCTGCACCAACTTTTCAGCGTTCACAACAATTCTTTTTAGATCAGGAGAAAATACAAAAAATAGCCCCTAAATTTGAAAGATTGACTAAATACAGGCCCTGAACTTCATTTTTCTGAACTGTGACTATGGACTTTCGGCCCTGGATCTATAACAAAAAAAAAATGGCAAATGTTTCACAGCCACCATATCAAGAGGTAAGATGCACATTGTTGGCCAAACAACTAACATAAAACCTACTGAATTTAGCACACTTTTGCTTCAATTCTAGTGCAACCATTTGGCACATCATTGTTGAAAGTTGAAACCATGGCCATGTGAAGACTATATATACTTTCAGAAGGAACAAACTGAAGAAATGGAAAAGGTCGAGGGAACTCATTGAACATTAAATTTTAGATGCCATGTTGAAATTGCCAAGTTCAGGGCCATATTTGGAATTCTGCTCTTGCAGTTACTTGAAACAATCCAATATAAATCAAGAACTACGAAATAAAAAAAATGCAACATTTTGGAAACAAAAACCATACTATAATTCAGAATATTATTCATAATCAAGATTATTGTTCAACTTTCCTCAAAAAAAAAAAAAGATTATTGCTCAACACATGAAGATGGAACTAAAACTGCATTTCATTTCATGAGTTACATACTTGGTGAACTAACAGAACCACCATACAAAATGTTGTTAATTGAAATATCTCCAATGTCCTTCTTAACGAGAGTAGGACTGGCTTGACCAAGAGCCTCTTCAGTTAAAGTAGTCGTGACAGCAATGCATCTGCACGTAACACACAAAAAAAGTTTATTTAAGAGTATAAATTTTATAAAGGTGTGCACTTTTTTAAAAATCATATTAATTATAGTATGAATTTTGAATTAATCATTGATAGTAAATGAAGAAATAAATTTTGAAGCTGCCAGCACACCTCATTTTAGCAGCATTGGCAGCTTGTACTCCAGCAAGAGCATCTTCTATTACAAGGCACTGTATATATCATTAATAGTAGATACATTAGAAACATGGAAGACTATAAATAAATTCTAAAACTCAACATTTCTGGTGATTCCTTTAAGTTCTGTTTTTTATTTATTTATTAAACCTATGTATTCTGAAGAACTAAAGCCTGAGTTTTCTGTGATAACACTTTACATGTTTTCCTTATATGGTGAGTCTCAACCTGGACTACAAACAGTACCAAAATGCAGTATTTGTCTTCTCATTGGCTTTGATGGAAATATTGCATCGATGTCAAGCACCAGCATTTTCAGTATTGATTTATAAAGAGGAGAAACCAAATGTTTTGCTTCGTGTTGTTTTAAGTGCTGTTTTATGGATCTTTTGGTTGTTTTTCTTTTTCTTTTTCTTTTTTTATTGGGGGATGGGGGTTCGCTTTTGAGGTGAGTGGGGATAAGGTTTATTTGGATATATTCCGCCCAATGCCCTAACTTGTACTAAAATCTTGTTTCTGTGATGGGAGCAGTGGTCCTACATCCCACTAATTTCCCCGAGAAATAAAAGAGGAGAAATAATGTATGGAGTCGTCATCATTCATTGTCAGTAATTTCATGTACGCAGAGATTTAGAAACTTTTATCTACACTTTCTAGCATTATAAGGAACAGGCTTGCACCTTCCAAGATCATTCTTTGAAATATGACATCGGAACTAAGAAAATTACCTCACTAGGGTCAACACCCAAGATTTTTGATGCTGCCAAAAATATATCAGGAGCTGGCTTCAAATTTTCAAAAGCATCGGCAGACACAATTGCATCAAACCTGAATATTAACAAACAAAAATGAGAAAAGATGTGATTTCGCGTACGGAAACAGAATCTCCTTCCGAGGAAGTCTCAACTGGTTAATCTAGTCATAGACAATACAATCAGATTAAAAGCTTACAAGGAAAGAGGTAACCCAGCGGCAGATAAGTTTGCATCAACCTTGATTCTATCAGCACTTGAAGCAACAGCCACCTTGAGTCCTTTTTGTTTGCACTGGTTTTAGGGAGAAAAGGAAGAGAAAAAGGAGAAAAACTGTGATCACCCACTTGTTAACTTTGGATGACAAGAATTTGAATAGTCGATGTAATGTTTTGCTTACCTCCTTTATTAGTTCAAGTGCACCAGGGAAACTTATTCCCGAGTCTGGCTTTGCATACTGAAACCAAATATAACTTGGGTAAGTTAACTTCTAACTACAGAGTATACTTATAGCATAACAGGAAGATCATTGTAGTTTAAAAACCACATACCTTGTTGAGATAAATTTCAAAAAACCGTTTCTTCAGGTCCTCCGGGGTTAAGTCGTTTAATCCCTTTACTTTAGCTACACCACCTAGGAAATTAGCCTCACCTAAACAAAGGACAACAATTTAATACCTAATTTGATTTGCATCAAATCATACAAGTGGCAAGCATATTTCACTCCGCATCAAGCAAATTATGATAGATTTTGTTTCCAGTCTTAATTCAGTGAACTTAATTAAAATGCAAATACCACAGCATGATCCTGTCTTACATCAACTTCATTTACATGCACAAAAATTCAAGTACTAATGATAAACTTATTACCAGTGCCACTGAAAGGAACGAAATCTTCAGTGGTAACAGCCACACCAAGGTCCGCAAAGACATCCACCGCAGCCAATTGAGACAGCTCCTCACTATTACAGAGAACTCCATCCATATCAAACAGCACAGCTGACACCTTTCCCCAGTTCTCCCCTTGTGTCGCCATTTCACCTCCTACTGTCGCCATCTCTGCTTTCTGTTGTGCTTCCACGTAGCTCCGCCTCCGCTGGAAGAACACCGCTAGGTTTCCGGCGACGGGAGGGTAAGTGCTGGGAGGTGGAGCGAATTTGGGGAAACTACAAGGGTGCTTCCGAGAATTGAGAGGGATAAGTCGAAAGGTTGGGGTGGTGAGATTACGCGCCATTTGATCAATGTACATGGGACTATGGGAGCTATCAAGCGGCTAACGGGAAGGACCAATTAGGGGAAGATTTATTTGATTTTGAATTGGCGAAAATACCCTTCATCAATCATCAGTGGAGGACTGGAGGTCATCAGTTGTGCTGTGAAGACCAACGTGTGGTTCTTGACACGTGGGAGCACTACGTGGCTCGGAACGAACCAATTATAAAATGCCTTATCCTGTCCAAAAAAAAATAAGGTGGATGAAGCATGTTTTGATCACTGAATTTGTTTTTCCAAGGAATTGAAAAAAAATTAAATCCATGGCATCAAAAATCTCTATCGATTATCCATTAAACTCACAACGCTGTAGTCTACGGTATTTGATGAAAACGCTATGCAGCTAGAGTGGAAAAAACATGCCGTGACGTGACTAACACGCTGTAACTTTGATCTCGTGCCGTACCGTGATCAAGTTAATTTTTCACGTGACGTGCTGTACCATGACCAAATTGTCAAGGGATAGTCACGCGAGTCACGCCGTGCCTAAACGTGCCGTGACTATACGTAACTCGCGTGACTCGCATGACCATTTAATTATAATTTAGGTTAATTTATTCAAGATTTACCATTAAATCAATATCTAATGGTTCTAATTGCATGTGACTCGTGTGACTACGTGTCGTGTCGTGACTAAATCTTTTACGTGTCGTGCCGTGCCAAAGTTTCAAAAGATGAACACGACACACGAATAGTCACGGCACGAGACACATGAGTCATGGCATGTAACTAACATGCATGCCATGCCGTTCCGTGACGGAGCCGGCTCCGCCCTGCCATTTTTCCCACTCTATTTGCGCCACATCACATCCAATGAGTGCTATTCGACACATTTTTTACAGAGCATGCCTCTACAAATTTGTAAAATAGTCATTTTTTCGTATAAATTTCATAGTATCTAATATTTTTGTAAAAACTTAGATTGTTTTTCTTCTACCTATTTTTATTTAATTATTTTAAAAAATAAATTGACAAATATATATATTCTATCATTTAAAACTTTCTCTCTCGTGCAATTTAATTGGGAAATTTCAAAAAAGAGAACAAGATCAAGAGCACGAAGCAATTGACATAGCTTTTGGTTATGAGAGTACGGTGACTCGCCTGCTCTGTTTCGAATTCAATTTAAATTTTAAAACGATTGGCTTTCTTCGAGAAAAGGGTTTAAGAGTTGTACTCTAATTTTATGATAAATTCTTTGTACTATTTTAAGGATCAATGAAGATATTGCAGACTACGAGTTTATCAATGAAAGTTTTTCCAAAATCATATATCTATCCGGCATTTGTTGAGAATCAAAACTTGATTTATGACACTGTTTGAAATCTCAAAGAGATAATTATTTGTGGTTATTAAATAGTTGAGTGACTTGATCTCCAATCTTTACTTGAAAACTGTCCAGCATTTATTCTTATAAATTGTCAGTCAGTCTAGCCCGTATTATCTAATTATCAATGAATTTACACAGGCATTTCTCTCTCCTTTGTTTTTTTTTTAAAGTTAACTTTCCAAAGACATATAAAACTAGTCTATAAACTATAATTCAAATGATCGATCCTTAATTTAATGACAAAAATAATATTTTCATATAAACATTTGTAGGTTTAAAAGTTATTTGATTTTTTTAAATATTAAATAGTTGGATGGTTTAAAATTAAGTTATGTCTTACTGAAAATTTAGTTCAGACTTTAAAGTCTTTCCATTACATGTCAGAATAAATAGTGATAAGAATTGAAATTAATTAAATAGCATTCCGAATAATCAACCAGGGCAGCAAAGAAAAATTGGATGAGACAAACCCCACTTTTTTTTGTCGTAATGAGAAAAAGAAAATCACGCAGAATAAGATCCAAATAATTTTGTTTTGTTATAATTCAGATCGTTCTTGTAATCTTGTTTCAAAACTTTCTGTTCCAATTACTTTTTCTTTCCACATTAAACAAAAATGAAAAGACTCGTAGCTTCCAGACTTATAGTACGCCATATATATGAAGAAATATAATAAATCATGATGAGCGTTCAAATGCACTATAATTTTTGTGCTCCAATATGCTTCACATTCTTTATCTCCATTTTCAATGTCCGAACAGTCGATCCGAACCGCTCAACATGATCTTCATAATAAAATATGCTTGGAGACCAAATTTTATATTTTTTAGCATTTTTTTACTATTTTATTTATAGGTACAAATTAAATCACTTTTTTATGGAGATTCTGGACCATCCGATAAAGTGATATTGTACCTATGTAAAAAAATAGTAAAAAAAATATAAAATCTGGTCTCCAAGTATATTTTATTATGAAGATTATGTTGAATGGTTCAGATCGACTGTTTGGACTTTGAAAATAGAGATAAAAGATGTGGAGCATATTGGAACACAAAATTATGGTGCATTTGAAAATAAACCGTATATCAACAAAGGACGCTTTCCTCTTCCTTTTCGTTTGTTTTGTTGTTAATGGCAACATACACGTGATACGATCAGACACCGGTGCTCTGCGCAAGCCAAGACAGAGAAACACCACCAAATGTAACAACCAGCTACAAAATAATCAAAACGACAGCGCCAGTTCATTATTTTTCACCAATTAGGTAGCTAGGCTTTTCAGAGAGGTCAGAGAGGAAGAGAAACTAGAAATTAATGTGACTTAACAAAAATCCCAACCCAATAATTAATGTGACTTAATTATCAGGTCAGAGAGTTTGAATATGTCTGAGTCAGAGTCAATGTTGCAAATCTAGCAGTATTATATATTATGAATTTTGTCCGTCAATAATAAAGAAAGAAAGAATAACAAGCCCAAAACAACGAGGCTGATTAACATCTCCAAAACTTGCACAGTACATATCCACGGTTTTAAGTAAC
The DNA here is from genome assembly GCA_025461125.1 of Carex kokanica. Classification (NCBI taxonomy): domain Eukaryota; kingdom Viridiplantae; phylum Streptophyta; class Magnoliopsida; order Poales; family Cyperaceae; genus Carex; species Carex kokanica. The sequence continues at coordinate 839,442 of JAJGRX010001484.1, forward strand.
ATTTTTTTTTTGGTAACAAGGTTTAGGTTTAATTTTAGTTGTGTTTAGCATCACCACCACAAATATCAGTTGCACGCGTAGACTATTCATATCCATTGATTCAATTAAAAGAGAAAATAAAAACAAAATGGCATTCAACAAATAGTTTTTTCACAAAACCGCGTTCAATTTCTTCCATGAAATCTCAAGAAAAATTAAAATCCATCTTGAAGCAATTTAACAAGTTCGTCAAAACTAACGCCTCCATCCAATTCGCCTCCAGCCATGTCAATCATGGCTCTAACCTCTTCATCTCCTACATCCAATCCCACAATTTGCAAATGCGCTCTCAAATCCTCAAATCCCACCTTCCCATCTCCGTCCCGATCCATCAATTGAAATACCTCCATTAGCGCGCTGTTTCCTCTCTTACGCTGAGTCAGAACCCTCTCGAACTCGTTGTAGTCGACAAACCCGTTGTGATCTGAGTCAGCAGTGGAGATCATGGAAGCTATCTCTTCGTCGGATATTGGAGAGGAGGCAAGATCGGAGTAAAATTTCTTGAGGTCGGTCAGGCTGATACGGCCATCTCGGTCGGAGTCTAGTACATCAAATGCTGACCGAAGGTCCGGTGATGGTACGGCGAGTGGGGTGGTGGGTTCGCGCCGGGAAGGACACATGGTGGCACAGAGAGAAAAAGAGAGATGGAAGTGTCTAGATGTTGTTTAGATGGATCGCAGGTTTTTGTTGGAGGCTTGGAGCTTTGTTCTCTTTCCTAGCAGTGAGGAGGAGAGATTTATAGAGAGGTGGAGGGAAAGACCGCTTGATCTTCTGTGGCATATTACGATTTTCACTCCGTGGTGGATGAGGGCAGTTTATTTGCAAGGGCTGATTGACCTTATTTTTACTATATTAAGTTGGCCTTATCTTTAAAATTTAGAATCCATAATAGAACCAAAATTTAAGACCTAAAAGAGCAGTTTTATTTTCAAGGACTGATTGAACTTAATTTTACTATATTAAGTTTGCTTATGTTTAAAATTTATAATCAACAATAAAACTAAAAATTTAAGACGAAAAATGACATGCGCATGTTGTTTAAGATAAGAGATGGTATCATACAATTAAACATATTTTAGAGAATAAAAGTTAAAATCAAATGCTAGATTGAATATAATTTATGTAAGAGTTTTTATTGATAAAATTGTATTCCTCTCGTCATTGATTAATTTTGAATTCTTATACATCCGTCGTAAATGTTGAATGATGTGATAAAAAAAGAACAATAAATAAGCAAAATATTAAGGAGGATTTTGACGTCTCTTGCCATAGACTATTTTTTGCAATAATAATTTTAAATTCAAAATTCAAACAATCAATCTAAATTGTCGATCCTAATCTTCTATAAAAGATAGCATATATGTGAGCTTTTTTGTAAATTTTTGAACTCATTTTATACTAAGTATGAACACAATGGGCAAAATAAACTTATTATTGCTTAAGTATGCGATTTTTGAAGATTTAATTTGTTGTATAATATTATTGTAAAGTGTTAAATACGAAGATTATATTAAATGGACAAGACTTGATTCGACAAACACACGACCGGAGTTCTGAAAATTTTAATACTAATTTCATTGAAATAATCAAATTTATAAATAGCACGCTATAGCAATTTTGAAACATAAAAGCTATGATGTTATTGCCGTGCAGTCCATGATAATATTTTAAATAGCGCGCTATAGCGGCGTTATAGCATTTTTTCAGCCGTTTCACTATGACGCGATAAACGCTATTTAAGCCTTTGGAAATAATACAATATTTTTTTATTTTGTTGTACATTGTTCGATTGGAATGTTGTGCTATGTAGTATGTACCCGCTATGCAGATGCTTACACCATGTGCAGCATACATAATTTTTTCCTCTGTCAACGCGGCAAGGAGGACGTCACTGCTTTGGCCAGTGAGATACCCTGAAACTGGGACCTACCAATTTTAAAAAAGGAGGTTCGACGTTAAATATTGGTGGCTTTGGGCGCAAGGAGGAGATTTCGAAATTCGGAAAAGGTCCAAAACATAAGACGTCTGGGATGACGTCATGGGTCAGCGGTAATTAGACTCGGTGCACCTAAGATTCGTTTCAGATATGATATTCTGAGATAACTTGGGAAGCAAATAATGTGTGGAACAAAAACATGATAAATGGATGCTTGGTCCAGGTCCAGCTTGGAGGATATAAATCTGCTGTTATTCCTATCCCAACCGTTCAAAGTTTTTCATACGCGAATCTCAAGAAAATCGACCCGAATCTCAACAAAGTTGAACGGCTGGATCGGAATAACAGGATCCTGTGATCCCTTTGGAATAACAGCAGATTTATTTTCCAATTTGGAAATATGTTTGGGCCCCAAATGTCATCTACTCGTTGAACACCTTGAACATCTAGAACCACACCACCGATATGAACCCTGCACAACAGAATTTAAGTCACCTAAGGTAACTCAAATTTTGAGATTAGATCCGGACCGTCCGACCTACTTTGGCACAAAATGTAAAAGTTTCACGCTTCCACTTCGGATCGACTTACATCGATTTCTGATCGGACGGTTCTTATCCAAATTCAAATTTTGAGTTACTTTAGGAGATTCGAATCTGATTGTGATACTTTTTTGTCCGCTTTATTTCTTACGAATAATTGAGACACAAAGTACCGAATTGGACATCAAAATGCGTTTTTTTAAGCTACGTGGCATGAATTTATGTCGACACGTGGCATCGGCCCACTTATTCTCGGACAAAATTACTCGTACCAATCTAATAATTTGTATTTTGAGGACGGTTTAAATGTCTCTATTTTTTTGTCTTTATTATTTTTTTATTTTTAAAAACTTTAATAATTTAAAAGTCAAAATAAAAATGTTAAATATGATTTACATTATTTTATCTATGCACATGTAAAAAATTACAACATTTTAATTTTGTTTTGGTTATCATGAAGTGCTTCTAAAAAATATACTAATGTGGATAATTTCTAGATGTTAATTTTTTAACTTATTGATTCACATAAAAATAAAATTGATGTGATAATTTTTTATGAATATATAGAAAAAATAACATAGATCATATCTAACGATTTTATTTTTTTATAATTTAAATTTTAAATTTATTAAAAAAATTAAAAATAAAGAAAGGATGGAGACACAAAAAATACTCATTTATTTTTCTCAGGAGCGGAGAGGATGCTACGTGGCCTCCGCCTAGCTTCAGAAGTTGGGGTTAAAAAGATGCGATGCTCTCCAGTAATTCTCTGTTTCTAGCCGTAAACATTTCTGTCGTTCTTACTACACGAGTGGAGAATCAATCGAGGTATATATGCTAGAAGAAAAACAGAAAGAAAATGTTCAGTATATCAGCCTAAATCTTCACAATACCGAATCCATATCCTCTGAGGTAACATAATATTGTTGTTTGAATCACGGCCATCCGATCGGAATCCGGACTAATCCGGTCCGAGGTAGAACGCACAGAGCCGCTTTAACAGTCGTGCAGATTCTAATTAGACGGTTCAGATTCAAACAAAAATATTATGTTATCTTAGGTGATACGAATTCATATAATTATAAATGTCACCAAATTCGAATTGACCAGTTAAATAGCAAATTAATATTAATTAAAACATAAGATTATTACAGCCTCGCTTTCAAATTTCAACAAGTAAATGTCAGACACGTGAAGAAAGTCCTATTAATATTTTGATGTTATTAACGCATTTTAAACAGACGATATTCAATATACCGAACATATCATTGTTTATTATTTCTAGATGGATTGATAATCTTATACGACTTATACGAGTAGAACTAGGGTGTGATGTGCTCACCAAACTCTTTGGTGAGCACAACTCTACATAAACTATCGGATTCACTTCAAACGAGATGAATCCAACCGTTGAAACCGATGTACTTTACGAGTGATGCGCGTTCATGAAAAAATTTGAATTTTTTGAATTCATTTAGTCTCAAGTCAAGTGGTCAAAATTGAGAATTTTTTGAATGCATTAAAACAACTTCATTTTGGATCATTCATTTTTCATCAATTTTGACCACTTGACTTGAGACTAAATGAATTCAAAAAATTCAAATTTTTTCATGAACGCGCATCACTCGTAAAGTACATCGGTTTCAACGGTTGGATTCATCTCGTTTGAAGTGAATCCGATAGTTTATGTAGAGTTGTGCTCACCAAAGAGTTTGGTGAGCACATCACACCCTAGTTCTACTCATCTTATACATCGCACGCAATTACTCTCAGGCATTTAAAGTTAGGTATAGGCCCGGTCTCTAAATTAATTAATTTTATTTTGATGATTTTACATGCTGAAACCTCACCGGTTAAATGTGTTGGTGTGATGCAATTTTTTTATGCAAAAATAAAATTTTGATAGGACTCGTGAGCCTATTAACTTCCATTCTTCCGTAGGAGCCCGTACTCTTTTTACATCCCCTCTTTATCCACTATTTTCTTTTTCTTTTTCTTTTTTTCTATTTATTTTCTTTTTTCTCTTCTTTTTCTTTTTATTTTTTTTTATGTTCCATTCACCATGATTACACACATCTAAAAATATTCAATCATACCCAAAGATACCGTGAGACTTCTATTTTAGATCCCTTTTGTGGATAATTTTCAAATATACCCTAATTTAACCAAAAAGCGTTTGTTTGCCCCAAAATTTCTTTAAAACCTAAGTAAATTCAAATTTTCATTTTTTTCAATCCTCAAGCATTTCCTCTTTGAAACCCTTCATCATTTGTGCAACTATTTCCAATTTACAAAATTTCCAAAGTAAATTCAAAATTTCTGCCACATCCTTGAAAATAAAAAAATTCACCAATTTTTCACCAAAAATGCAATGCAAAAATAAAATATGGCCTAAATGCAGATATAATTTTTCTTCTATCCTTCCCCTAAGCTTAAACAAAACATTGTCCTCAATGCTATCATTCTCACAAGAAAGAAAAATAGAAGAAAACATGAAAACTTATAAGATGGATGTGATAGATGAGGTGGGGGCACGCTGTTGTTCCTGCGCAACATGCATCTTTTGGACTCTTTGGCTTTGAATTTATTTTTCTTTCTCCTTTTCTTGAAATTTTTCATCACATTAATATATTTTGCCCTTGAGTACCAAGCTAGGTTCATCTTGTCGGCTTCTCGTGCCTTGTCGGTTTCAGATGTTGCCACCGACTTTCCTTGCAAAGTTCCTTATATATGCTCCATATTTTTTTCATTTTTTTAACATAGGGTAAAATTGACATTTTATAAAGGTAGAGAGTTAAAAAAAGTAATGAATTAAATAAATTTATGAGTTTTAAAAATTTAAAAGAATATATATGATATTATGAACTTTATAAAGAAAAAGTATGTAATTTTGAAATTTCAAAGAGTATATATGAAATTATACCTTTGAATAAAAACAAGGTATAATTCGAATATCACATTTTTCACTAACGAAAAAATTTCAGTGCCCTGCGCCCCCACACTGAGGTTGCTGCGGCGCGCTTTCCACGAAGCAGCGAAATGAAGGCCCGAAACTATAAAAATGTTAGCCCAAAATAGCTTAAGCAGGCTTTAAATGGCCCAAAAGAAACCCTAAATTTTTTCCTTCTGTTTTGAAGCAATCTCTATATATGCTCCATTCTTGCTCGGAGCTCAGAGAGGTTCGCAGCAGCCGAGCTCGTTGGAGAAATTCTACGCAATGGGAAGAAGCAGCAAGTTATCTATTTGTCTTTTATAATTCCTCTTAGAATGCTTTTGGATTCAAGATATTTTTTTCCTTTTATCTCTTGTTTTATAATCCCTTTGATGATGAGTTGATCTCTATTCTTTTACCATCTAGGGTTTCAATTTTTCGAAAGGGTGATATTATTCAGGGGAATTTTGAGTCGTATCACCTCTGATTTACTGTGAGGTGAAGCGAATTATTTCTCCTAAATTAACTACCATTATTATTATTTTTTTTATCTAATTAGGGATCCGATGATGGCATGAAATCTTTGAGACCTGATAGTCTTCTATTGATGACAAATACAAGCATATTTTCTGAGGATCCGTTTTAAATCAAGTATATATTTAGGGAGATTTTAATTTTTGATAATTTTTCATAGTTTTTTGGAATGATGAAATGCACTGGGCTCTGAGCAAATATTGCAATTTTTGATGCATATGCGTTTGCCTAGAAAGCATTGTCTGACTACTGGCCCTTAATTCTTATTCTGTTGTGTTTCTCTTATGGTAATGAAACTTAGATCAATTAGATTTTTTATTTTTTATTTTACGGTAAATGATGTGTTGTAGATTATTTCCAAATTTTCCAGTTTCAGGGAATCTGTACTTTGAATCAATCAGGGTTTGAAACGGGAATGCAAAGAACACAATGTTGTATTTTATTGAAATTAATAGATCATATAACATAATAACAGTAGTATTTAAAAGTTGACCAGGAATCTGACACCATTGCATGTAATGGTATTCATAACCTAATTTTTTTAATGATCATTATAATTTTAATGCATGGTAAGGAATTTATAATTGGACTTTGAATCTTGTAATCACTAGATGAATTTCAAATCTCAATTCCTTCGTTCCAACTAGTAATCAGATGTAATAATAATATCCTTGAACGGGATAAAATATCTACTCTGTATGGTATAGATAATAATTAGAATATTGCATGTTTCGGTTGGAATGCAATTTGATATATGAAAAAATAGAATTCTTCGCTGCCGTCGAAGGTATCAGTTGTTTAGAAATTTAGTCACTATTTTTAACTAACCACAAACAGACAGCTTAGTAGCTTAGTAGCCTCAGAATCTCCAATAGTAAGGGGCTTCAATGAATCAATAGGGCCAGTTCGGTGCAGTTACTGTCCGCGTGGAAAAAAAAATTCAGTTTAACTTCGTGTTTTCTGTCTCATGCGTACAGTAATTGGCAGTTCAAAAATTTCTGTTTTCCAGATCCATTTCCGTTTCCATTGGTGTGCCGAACAGGCCCTTAAAACTATTTCGTGTTAAAGCTAGTTATTGTTACCTATATCTGCGGTATAGTTTTTTCGGACCATAAAAACTATAGCTCTATCAACTATTTTCTATGCTATAACTGTACTATAGCATTTTTTAGACTTTTCGTGTTGATGCGTTAACCGTTATTTAGAACTTGCAAAATGCATTACGACGGTCAGACAGTCAGATTATGACGGTAATGGTTTTGGATGAACCATTGGTTTGAAATTCTTAATAAGGATATATTTTTGTTTATAAATAGTTTTGTATACTATATCGGATCCAAAATTTATGAGAATGTTTACTTTTTTTCTTGTCTAGATATATGAGAAAATAAATGTAGACGCATTCCAAAATATGTAGGGAGAGAGAATGAAGTAAGAAGCATTAATCATGACTTAGTTTTGCTCATTTTAGAGTGACAAATAATTTATGTATGAAACTCTTGTTTTCCAGTTGGAAACAAGTTCAACCGGCTCCTAAGTTAATATTTAACACAGACGCTTAGCCAAATTTTTTAATTACCATTAAAAAAAAAAACGGAGTTGACATGAATTTGAATTTTTTTTTTTATACACAAAGTATGTACATATATTATATGCACACCAAGTAGGGGTGTAAACGGATCCAATATTATCTGATTTTATCCGGATTTGAATCCGAAATATTACTTAAATTATCCGATCCGTATCCGACCGTTTATATCCTTGAACAACAAAAAATGTACTCTCTGTTCTTAAATTAATTTATTAAACTGCATATACATACTAATGATTTATTAAATTGCATATACTTATATATTTTGATAAACAATTTAACACTGTGACATAATTAGTGACTATTATTTTGGTAATATGATATATGTTTTGTAACCAACAAACTTATTATGAAAAATATTAGATATAATTTATAAATAAAAAAAATTATATATAGATGTTATTCTTTATTAGAATGTACATTAGTAATTTATTTTTAATTATCCGAATAATATTCATATCCATATTCGTATCCGTCCAATATCCGATCCGTATCCGTATTCGTTTAATATCGTATTCGAAAAATTTATAACGAATAAGGATACGGTTTGATCACTATCTTTGATCACTATCCGTATCTGAAAAATTATAACAAATAAGAATACGGTTTGATCACTATCTAATTTGTATCCGACCGTTTACACCCCTAACACCAAGGGATGGCACTCACATATTTTCCGCACAACTATTTATGATCAAATGTAGTCAAATTTGATACAATTTAAGGTGTATATATAATACATGCATACCATCTCTTGGGGAGTCCACATCTTATACATCCACACAAAAGTTGAGTTAATGCATCTCAACTGTCTGATCAGGAACCAGGCCAATCCGACCTTAGGTGAATGCATGAAACAAGTTTAATATTCGTGCCAACATGGATCGAACAGTCCGGATTCATTATGTATTAACTCAAAAGTTGAGTTAATGCAGAGGATACGAATCCCCTTTGAGGGTGCGTAGATTATATTTGTGTACTTGGTACAAATATTTTTTGTTCCAAACCGATATCAATTTCGTCTATTTTTTTGTTTTGTTTGTGAAATGGTAACTAAAAAAAATTCGGCGCATTTAAATGTAGTTAAAGGCATTTTCTTTCTAAATACCATCCAAATTAATAATAATGATTTATGAGGCTATTGGCGAAATAATGTTAGTGGAAGAGTAGGATTGGAAAATGATTGCAATAGCCTCAACGTTTAAAGTACACAAATCATTCGGCATTCCATGTACTTTCCCCCGAAATTTTTATTAATAGAAATTAAAATATTAAAATATCGGCATTGAACAAGACTTTCGTCAGATTTTCAAATATAACAATTCCGTTGTTGTTGGTAACGTCCAGAGGCCGTTATATAACTAAGTATCACCAAATCCAAACAAATCCGGACCAGGCCGTTATAGAGAATCACAGCCAAGGGAAGAAAAAAAGGAGGACGTGATTCTCTATAACAGCCAAGAAAAAAAAATATAATTCCAGGCCGTTACAGAGAATCACGGCCTGGGAGAAATTAAAATCACTAATCAATGTTCTTCATCATTTGTTGCTTGGATGATTCAAATTTGGATCCTCATTAAATTGTCCGTACATTGGAGTACCCATTCATCTCTTCTCTATCGAAACAGATGTCACATTTTTCAAAATAAAATAAAAAATAAAATGATTGTACCTTCTCACTTCTCATCTTTTGATCCTTTTCATTCTCTCTCTCTTTGCTCCTTTTGGTTTTTACTTTTCCTTTTTCGATTGATTGGCCAGGAACTTTGAGTGCAAGCTGATATTTCAACCTAGCATCAAATACTAAGAACAACTTTTAATATAAGCGTGTTTTAATTTCTCCCAAGCCGTGATTCTCTATAACGGCCTAAATATTTTTTTTCTGGCCGTTATAGAGAATCACGGCCTCCTTTTTTTTTTTTTTTTTTCCGCTTCCCCTGGCCGTGATTCTCTATAACGGCCTGGGTTTTTTTTTCTCCCTGGCCGGATTTGTTTGGATTTGGTGATACTTAGTTAAATCACTAATCAGGCCGTTATAGACAATAACGGCCTCTGGACGTTACCAACATCAACGGAATTGTTATATTTGAAAATCTGACGAAAGTCTTATTCAATGCTGATATTTTAATATTTTAATTTCTATTAATAAAAATTTCGGTACTTTCCCTCTCTACTCTTCAGTTATTCTTTCTTTGAAAAAAAAATATAGTATCTGTATCCAGATAGTGATTGAGCCTTCAGATCAGATCTGTATTCTTTCTTTGCCAAACAGATCTTGAGGATATTTAGTAAAAATAAAAAATATTTGAATCCCTACCCCTCAAACTAAATTTCTAAACAACTGATGCCTTCAGATCAGAATTAGCAACTTGCCTATAAGAAGCCATTGATTTTCAAAATTCTGAATAAAAAAAACCTTTTACAAGGCTATAACATTAAAGAAGTACAAAAATTATCACCAAGAAACCCATCAATTGTGGTACTTATCAGCGAACTGGTGAGGAGAAGAAAATTACAAGAGAGTACACTAGAAATCCAGCCATTAAAATCCCTCCATAAACAAAAGCTTGAGATGGCTGAGTTGGGTGACTGTATTTGATGCTACAGCACTTCATCTTCTCTCTCTCGGACTGTATAGTTCTCTCTACATAACTGTACACCAAAAATTCATAAAACACTGTTTCAAAACTAATAAACAAAGAGAAACATACTATTGTTGTATAGTGTTTTTTCTTAAAATATTTTGTTCATGTGCTAATTTTTATTATATTGTTCAATGAATTACTTGCAATAAACTTGATGCATCTTTGGACCAAACTCCCATCTTTCGGCTATACACTGATTTAAGCCATCTTCCAAAGCATCATTTAAATCCTGCCGGTAATCTCTCTTTCTAATATAAATTGGAAAATAACCACATAAGCATAAAACTTACTGCTCAGTAAAAACTGCACTTTGAAGTATATCAGAGCTGTTTTGATGAGCATCCTCCAAACGGTGGTCATATAACAATGAAGATAAATCCACAAGCTGCTCCTCTATTTTCTGATACATGTCATATAATGACATAATTCATTTGAGACAATACTTTCTAAAGATTTTTATGCAAATGACACTGTCATTTTTTAAGATAAATGCGAACAAAAGCCAACAATTGTTTTGAATATACATCCTTTAATCTGGCTCCTGCCTCTGAAGGCTCTATCTATAATTTTCTCAAGTCCCAAGAGAACTGGCCATATGTAAATTTGGTTGAGCTAAAGGAAACAATTAAGAGGCAATTATGTCATTTTGCTAGATTTAACCTAAGTAGATGTTTTTGCAAAATACTTAAAAAAAAAGCTCAAGATTGAAACATCACAAGTGCTTGGTCTATTCTAACGGATTTAGGTTCAAATAGCAAAACCCGATCTTGTATAATGAAAAACTCTTACACAGCCAAATAACAAGCTGAAAAAAAAAGAAACAGAAAAACCAAGAAGCAGTAATACTTACATCCAAGTACTGTTCAAGCCTTTCAACAAGCTCATGAGGGATTGGCTCCGGCAAATTTGTTTTCTTTTTGTAGAACTTTTCAATCCATAAATCAGCGACTGTTTTGTTTTTCCTCCCTTTAATAGGTTCACCTAATGGCGTCTTCAGGTGCTCTGTCGCAAAAGACTGTACCACCTGCAGTTTTGTAATAACTATTATCTTAATATACATTTCTTATAATAACCTTAAATGATAGACCTTGTATGTTGCTCTTTTTACCTCTGATGTTTCTCTTATCTTGCGAAGAGCAGAATCAACTCGTGCATATATTGTACTTCTCTGCATAAAGTTTAAAATTTGGGAACTAAGAAGTCATTGGCCAACAGTAAAAATTCCAGGTTAATTCATTTTAAAGCAGTCCAAACATATAGCTTAGGAGCCAGCAACTATACTTGCAACTTAGAAGTCACCTTAAAGCTATTACTCTATCAAGAAAATCTCCAAATGTATCTTAACCAGAGTTACCAGATCTACTGAAATTTCAAACTCAAAGTCTATTTATGAAAACTCTGCCGAAATTTTATTAGTTACCATCTTAATATTTTAAAATTCTGACCTTACCAGCGTTTTTTTGGAAATTTAAATTCTACCATCCACTGATCTGCGCAGAAGATCCCCCATCCACGCAGATCCAATCTGCACAGAACCAATATTTTGAAAAATGGTTCTGTGCAGATTCAATCTGCGTGGGAACCATTTTTTTTTTTTTTTTTGCAAAATCAATCTGCGCAGATTCAACTGATATATTTAAAATTTTCAGAACTTTCCAGTCGTGGGTCCCACTTAGTAAATAAATGTTCATTGCACGCTGGTTCATGACAAAAACAGTGTCCTGAGTTCAATTTCGTGGGTCCCACTGAGCATTTAAACTATTTAAAATAGATATTCGGTTGACTGCACGCTGCGTCATTTCGTGGATCCCACTGAGCATTTAAATTAATCATATAACTGCATCTCCTTCTTAATTGCTTTCTAGTTCTGCGCAGATTCAATCTGCATGGATGGGGGATCTTCTGCGCAGACCTGATCAGCATGGATGGTAGAATTTGAATTTCCAAAAAAGCGCTGGTAAGGTTAGAGTTTTAAAATATTAAGATGGTAACTAAAAAAATCTCGGAAAACTCTGAAGCCCCAGTTTAAAATAATCACAAATAAAAAGAGAATATGAAACAAAAGCTACCTAGAGCATAAAAAATATTACGCTTGTGCCATTTTGGTCCCTGAAATTTCAAAATTCTTAATACCGGTAAGCATCATTTATATATGTCTCTCAGATCAAGAAACAAACAAAATAACCTTAGACATACTGGCACAAAGCAAGTCAAATTGATGGAAAATCTGTCAGTAAAAAAATGTCTGATATCATGCCAAAATATGCTAGAATTTAGTCCAACTTTTGGATCATATGAGAATAGGGGCCAAAAGAAAACTTTTAAACATCAAGGACCAAAACCGGACACAGTATGTAAATGCTCTTTCAAAAACAAGAAAAATACAATAAAGTAGGGGGAATTTCATGTATACACCTCAAAAACTTCAAAATTACGTATTTCCCCCTCTAAACTTCAAAAACTCACAAATTTACCCATTTTAATGTCTTTTATATTAAAACTCATTCTAAAATTTTAAAATACCTATTTTACCCTTTATTAAAAACATATAAAAGCCCATTAGACTCAAATTTGAATCTGAAGGGTTCCTCTACCGTCCGATCTGCGAGCATCGCATTAAGATTTGTGCGCATCGCTTCAATATTCGTGCTGATCTAGCACGCACAGATCTTAAAGTAATTCTGATCCGTGCGCATCACATTAAGATCTGTGCATGTCACTTCAATATGCGTGTGTTCGCATCAAGATTTGTGCCGATCTTGCGCGCACAGATAAAAGCAGTTCGGACGGTAGATGAACCGTTCATATTCAAATATTCAAATTTGAGTCTGATGGGCTTTATATGTTTTTAATAAAGGGTAAAATGGGTATTTTATAAATTTAGAATGAGTTTTAATATAAAAGACAATAAAATGGGTAAATTTGTGAGTATTTGAAGTTTAGAGGGGGAACTATGTAATTTCAAACTTTAGAGGGGGGAATATGTAATTTTGAAGTTTTTGAGGGGTATACGTGAAATTCCCCCATAATAGTATTGGCCATACCAAGGCAACATCCTGAAGCATCTGGCTTATCTGAGATGAATTTGAGAAAGGGCCGAAAGGATGGCACCCAGCTGCCCAAAGCCAGTTTACAATTGGCCTCTCGTGAATATGTGATGCTCTTTCATATGGAGCACTTAGACCACCCACTGTGGAGGCCAAGCCAGCCAAAATATGCCGTTGTGACATCGAAGGAAAAGCATGTTGCTTCTTCGTCTCTGACACATAACTGACAAGTAGGAAAATTGAAGTGACTCTACATATAGTCTGAATTGTTTCTTTTCTCTTCGAAAAATTTCCCTTTCCTTATTCTCATAGCACACTGTATCTGTCAGAACAGTCTACAATACAAATTGGCTTATCCCATACCTCCACAACCAGATGAAGGTAATGAGGAAGAAAAATATGTTAGATAACAACCTCAAAAATCATACCTAAGAGGTATCTTTTCCTTATCATGCTGAAGTACAATGACCACATCTTTACTTGTCCAGACAAGGCTTTCGTCTTCCATTAGAAGATCTGGATCGACATCGGCTAACGATAACACAAAGCTGTTGACAGATGCAAATAAAAGATAACGATTTAGCACCAGTGATTAGTGGGATAGGTTCAGAGGTACAAAATTTTAGCTCACTGGCTAGAACTTGCTAGAGATTATGATACATAGCAAGTACACTTTGCTTATTTGGCATTTCTATTTCAGATTTTTTTTGTAATTATTTATTTAAACTTCTTTCTCTTTGCAATGCAAAGCCAATTATTCCCATTCTTTTTTTTTTTGGGTACAACTGCAGAACAGGACTTGACTCGACCCACACTTGTGCTCACACAAGGATAGCACTGCAACTCAGGTAAGACAAGTGCATTGAGGAAACTACAAGTTTACCCATGTCCAGAGGTAGGTTAACTTATCCAAAGTTATGCTTGTTTTGAAGACAAAGGTAAACCTTAACATTCCATAACCTAACGCCTCTCTTGGGGTCTTTTAGTATTACATATTCTTGCATTCTAACTATTACTTCTGCACCCTTTAACAAAAAGACTTTCCACATATATAACAAACATGCATAAAATTTAGCAAGCACCACATACACACCAAAAAGTCGTATAGTAATCACCAAACAAAAAAAACAAAAAAACAAAAAAAAAATGCATGAGAGAGAAGTTTACACAGGAATGACACGCGTCCCATATGTCCTGAACAGAGTATTCCCCTGCTGTTTCTTCTTCTCAAGCCTTCTCTTTTTCTTCTCAGACTTAGGGAGGTACGATTCCCATATTGGTTTTGACTTCACAACAGAGTCTTCTGCTATATCAGAATCACGCATCCAGCCCTGTTAAATGAATACAAGAAATAAACAACACAACCTCAAGTCTGAACAAAGAAAAATATATATAGTTTATACATGCCTGTGCAAATGCGAAATGCAAAGCCAAACAGCCCATATGCCCTTCTTTACATGGAAAACACAACACACATCGGTTCTCACTTCTCACCAAACTTCTCTAAAAAATACCAAAAATCTACAACCCCCCTCCATTCCTTTTCATCTCTAGAGAAGAAATAACAGAGGCAAAGAGGTATTGGGAAGATTATGTAGTAATGAAGAAGTGTCCATATTGTGTATATGTTTTTCTGGAGTAAGACATGAGAGTCTCACCTTCCAAAGCTAGATGAGAGTTTTAGCATTTTGTAAGGGGTATAAGCAAATTAATTTGGCCTCAGGATCATGAATTCATCTTTGCATTATTTTACCATAACTAAACATCAAAAGCAATAGTTTTAAGGGTTATTTACCAAATTTACAAAATTGAGGGCTAAATCTAAGAAGTTCAAAGAAATAGTGTACAAAAATAAAACAAACTTACCTGACGAAGGAAGAATTTACTGGAAAGTTCAGGATCTGACATTTCAAGTAGACCAGCTGCAAGGACATCAGCAGAGCGCTCCATTTCCTAAATGAAAATTATAAAATTTTACAAAACAAGAAGGGTAATAAAGTGATTAATAGTGTTGGCATGCAATTGAAAGGGCATGGGTTTGAATCCCACTCTTGAATATTGCTCTCTGACTTTTAATTTGCAGCTCGCCAGGGTTTAGGGTTTCTGGGTGGCTGGGCGGGTAGAACAATGACGGAGTCGGAAAAAATTTAAATGTGGGTCAAGCACCACATTATATATAAACATCAATATAATGATCATATCAAAAGCATAAATTGAAACTATGGGGGTCAATAATTGCATGATTCTCACATTTTTATGGGGTTCAATTTGAACTTTCTTAAAAAAGAATAATTTATACCATAAAAAGTACTATACATATGTATATGACATTGAAAAGAATGACGGACATTGACCCCCATTCTCAGTGCTTAAATCTGCCTATGGGTAGGAATATGGATTCATGTGTGTGTGTGTGTGAGTGTGGTTGGAGGGGGTGGTAACTGGTAAGTGTTGCTGGAATTCTGTATATTTGGATAGCTTTGCTCCCAATTTTAGGAAGCGGCGGTATTCAAAAGAAAAAAATGCCTCAGGAGAAGGGTTGCATGAAAATAGAAGGAACAAAAAATATTTGTAGAGATAAATGCACACAGATGACCTCTTTTAATATAGCACCGTCCAAATAAGTTCTTGTATGAACATGAAAACGACCATCAGTCTTTGTCTCTTGAAGAGAGTGACCCCGCATTGCCTTGGAAACAGCAATAGCCAACTTTTCATGCTGATGCAATGAATGCGAGCCTCCGATTATTATCACCTCTTGTCCAGTGTGTGCCATTTTCTTCACCTGATGGACATGATAAAGTACAAAAGTTTTCAAAGGCATCTAAAAAGTATTGTATGAAGCCATAAAAGGCAAAATAAATGTGACAAAACAGCCAAGACATGATTAGTGTAACATAAGTTGGACCATCCATTAACTTATAAAACATGTGATGCTTAAGCAACAAATGACCAAACTCAGCTTTAGTTAGATTAATATTAAATCATGCACCCCACAAGTTTAGGCTTTGTACCTCTCGTTCAATTGCTTGGATATCTATGCTGTAATTATGGCCCGGTTGGAGAATGTTATATCTGTTATGGTTTTGAAGCACAATAATAGGTACGAGCAGCCTTGTGGTCAAGTCAACTGATTCAAACCTGGAAATAACAAAGTATTGCTTTGCAGATTAAACATTGCTTTGTAATTCTTAATGCTTTTTGTAATTATCATTTTCTCCTAAATTTCAGTTGTAGTGTGTACCTGATATCTGGAGCTATGACATGCTCAATTGTAATAGAAATTAATGCACTGAGTTGCCCCATAAAAAAATCGTGACTGGAACCGGGACTTGGAGAAGCAGTGCCTCTTGGGAATAACAAATGTGAAAGCCGAGGCAAGCTTCTGTAACTAACACTACCTTCCTCTGTTTCTATTTTACCATATGTGCAAGGCCCTGCTGAAAGATCTATTACTACAAATCTGCAATAAAAAAAATGATTTAGAAGGAGAAAATATAGTTAGATGCAAAAAGAATTTAAAGTTTTAAACTATTCCTCATCTCATATAGACAATCCAAAGATAGTGAGAAAGACATAACCTAAAAACTACACATGGATCTTGCCATGACTAAGCACACACCAAATTAAGATAGTGGAGCTATGGCATAGGTATGTTTGGATGCATGATTATAGCACTAAGAATAAAGAGGTGGTTTAGACTGCCGGCAATTAGAATAAAATAACGCAAAGAAGAAAACAACTCATATATCTAAGCTTTGAGTTAAAATTCAGCATTTATAATCACTAAGAACATGTGCTCTCAGATCAGCATACAAGAAGCAACTGGAAGGATACTGTAGCACAAAATCGTGCACTAAGGTTACAAATATCCAGACTCTCAAGCCAATGGGACACCAGGAAAAAATAATACAGATGATATACATTCAGAATTCTGGAAAACAGAAAAAACAGAATTAGAGAGGAGTATCATATAGCATTCTTTTTTCTAATAGAGTAATAGCTACTCTTATGGGACCTAATAAATGAAACACATTATAACATGATTTGTTGGATGTCCAGACTACAGCAGACAATTAATTATTGACACATTAATTATATCATTACTAGTAATTTATAATATATAGCATTCAGTTAATTAACTTAGTTCGTCATATGCTTGCATACTATTTAATGAAATATTAAGAGAAGAATCAGATGCCTGTCAGCCTCTAAAGTTGTGCTGCAGCATCTTCCTGGGTTTGTGGTATACATTGAGGGCTGATTTGGCAACTTTGCGCAAACTTTTAGTGTAGTTGCAAAGAATGCTCACAATTTCTCAAGTTTGCAATGAATGCTGAAACGTTTGGAGGTGACTGAATGGATTAAATCTTAAATATTCATAATTTAGTCCCCCAGACAAACAAGCTCTTTTTTGCTAGAGGCCAAATTTCAGTAAAAATGAAATCAAACAAACTTATATCTAGGGTTGCATGGACTAGAGATTGAGTTGCCACAAAAGTAGGGAAAATTTTGGTTACTTTTATCTTGGCCTGATGATTAATTGCAGTGATTTTGCACATGACAAACAATGCTCAGTGCTAGTCGCACGTGTAACAAATGTTGGTTGTCCTATGCAGAAAGAACATTTATGAAAACAAATTTAGCAAAAAGCCCAAAATAAATACAGGGCATCCGTGCACATATCTTATCAAAGAGATAATGAGTACAATAAAAATAATGAAAAAGAAAAGAATGCTATTTAGAGTTTGGCCTTTACCTTCCAGAACTCAACCAAACTTGAGTGGCACCACCTCCGTTGTACCTGTACCGGTATATGTAATCTCCTTCTTGTCTCTTTAGCTCCTCTTCAGTTAATGCATTAATCCTCCCATACATTAGCCCATTAATATCAGTTTCATTATTTCTTGGATCCATTCTGACCTGCATAGATGCTTTAATTATTCTTCTTCTTCTATAACACATAGGAAACACGATATGTATGTAATATAAATAAAAGAGGAAAGTCTGATCATGCCGCCAATGATTCATTGGTTAAATTATTCGCCCGTTATTTGTCTTTTGGTATTTGTTCAATGGTGCTTCAGTCAGTTAGTCCCCTTACATTGTTGGCATGTCAGATGCTGATGTGGCATCGGTGAGAAACAAAATATAGACAAGTCTACAACTCTGACCTTGGACTACGACTGTACTCTTAGGTGCTAGCTGACAGATAAGTTAATTGAAGAAGTACTAAAAATCAGGGGGTATAATTGGGCATGAGTCCAATATTTGAGGGGCCAAAATAAAACTGTCATCACAGAAGGGGAAAATGCACAAGATACATTAAGGAATTGTTAAATACATGCATTTAACAAAGCTTACTTTGTCAAAATTGACAACAAAGATTGCAGCAGGAACGGGCCGATCCATTTCAGTGGCAGAATAACCACCACTCTCCACATCAAAAATGAAGGAATAAAGCCTTTGAAATAAGGGCTCTACAGTTGTAGCTTCCACCTCATATAGAGGCAGTTCCTTTCCATATTCGCTCTGAAAGTGAAAGGACAAAGCATGTGAGTAACTCAAAAAGACAAGTTGAGATAATAAGAAATCAAATTGGCAGAAGCAAGAGTACGGACAAAGTTTGAGAATCACAAGATGGCCTTTGAATTTCTCTCTCTTATTTCAAAGGAAAGAATGTATAAGCAGCATAAGCTGAAATCTGTCTCCTCTTAAATCATCTTATCCAGCCAAAAATCAACATATTAAAGCAAATAAAACTTACCTCTCTAGCTGTTCCAGCAGGTACCATTGCATCCCTCAGTGACTTTTCCAGAGAAATCATCTCAGGTTGACCAACCTACCAAATTACCAAAATAAAATACTTAAGTTTCAAATACCATCATCTTAAAATAATTCCTTTCTAAAAAAATAAGCTTACAGGTATGGCATTGTAAATGATGTGATGCTCTATATCAATCGGCTCGCCAGTCTCTAGACATGAAGGCCGGTGAGTAGGGAAACTTAACTTCAAAAAATCTTCGAGCTTTCTGGCATCGATCGAGTACCTATACCCTCCATCAGCATTAAAACCAACAAGAACAACATTGACCTCAAGAGGGACCTGAAATGGTACCTGAAATATACAAAATATGAGACATAGATGATAACAAGTACACAATATTTGAAGTACAAAAGGGTAACTTAAATTCAGAAAAGATGAGCATGGGAAAACTCATTACTTGTGGAACCGGACAATAAGCAATCTGCCCCTTCTCGAATATAATAATCTTTTGTGGGTCTCTTTTTACAGGTTTGTAAATATTTTGATCAACCGCCAATCAGTACCAACTAGACACTCATTCACTCATTTTGGACTTTTTCTTTGATTCATTTGAATTGCCATAAAAAATCAACGAAACCAAAATTATCTAAAGAGGGCAACTCCTGCATTGCTAAGTCCTACTGCCGATTTAGACCTTGACTATAATAAGAAAAAACCAAGCTTGCTACGGGGCTTGGATTCTTATCACCAATAAATCACACGACGAGATGAAAAGTTCAGCTTGGTAGTTTCTCTATTTTCTTACTAATTTCAATCTCATTTCCTCAAATTCCCCCCAAAATCAGCCTAATTAATATCCAGCGATAAAACTAGACATGATATATGGAAAAACATATACTAAGGGAGCTACACAGCTGAGCACTGGTGTGGCTATAATTCAGGGTTTAATCTCACCAATGATCACAGCATAATTCATAAAAGTACTTTCTCTAATCATCCGGTTCCCATCTAAAACCCTTCAATTTCCTCAAACCAGCCTTATTGAATTCCAAACTTGAATAGTAAAAGACAAATCACACAAGAGTAGGTAATCAGCTATAGAGAACTGAAAAGCACAAACCTCGGCGCGTGTGTGGAGCATGCGGCGCACATCGGCGCGAACACTTTCCTGTACATCATGAAAAGCGCCGTGGTGCCACTGCGGGTGGCCGGGATCTCGCCGGAAAGCCTGCCTAGCCGGTCGGGCCCCCGGTAAGAGGAGAAACGAGGAGAAGAGAAAGAGTAGAAGAGGCGATCGGATCAGGGATTTCATCCAATTTGATTGTGGCGGGATCGACTGGAGAAAGGTGGGCGAGAAGGGAGAAAGAGCTGTTTGATCTCAGTCGCATGACTCGGCGGTGACGGGAACTCTTTTTTTTTTTTTTTTTTTCCGAATTCATATCAACTAAGGTAACTCAAATTTGAGATTAGATCCGCACCGTCCGATCAGCTTTGGCACGAGAGAGGCTCCGTGCATTCCATTTCGGACCGGATTGATCCGGATTCTCATCGGACGATACGTATCTAAACTCAAAATTTTAGTTACCTCAGAGATTTCGAACTATATCTTCAGATTCACAAGTTTACGAGTGCATTTTATACACAACTTTACTAGTTAAAATGCGAGTGAGGCTATGGTGCTATGCATAGCACCAATGGCTAGTGTACTACGGCTCAATATGGTACTTTTTAAAATCCTAACGGTCGATCCGACCGTTCAATGTGATATCCATATGAATATGTACTTGCAAACTAAATTTTATATTTTTTCGAATTTTTTTACTATTTTTTTAGATAGGTAGAAAAATCAGTGTTTTTTGAAAATTCTGGACCATCAAAATTCTACCTATCTGAAAAAATAGTAAAAAAATTCGAAAAAATATAAAATTTAGTTTGCAAGTACATATTCATATGGTTATCACATTGAACGGTCGGATCGACCGTTAGGATTTTAAAAAGTACCATATTGAGCCGTAGTACACTAGCCATCCGTGCTATGCATAGCACCATAGCCTCACTCTTAAAATGCGCAAGTTTGCGAGTTAAACTGAGATCAGACTACATAATAAATGAATTTTGTCAAACTACATAATAAATGCGTTAGAAATTAGATGCAGTCTTGTCAAATGTCTGAAAAATGTAATAATCATATTTCTCATTTAAAAAGCTAAAATAGACAAAAAGATTTAGTGACCGTTGTCGGATTAAGAACGATAGATTTCCGACACCGCACTGAATTACACGTAAACACAACACGATTCCAACCGAGCGATTAGAATTTGGTGCCTATTATAAATATAGGAGGTCTGTTTTGAGATTCATAATGGATTAATGAACAGTCTAGATTTAGAAATTCTACCGTCCAGTACTGAATTGGATCTGAATTCGATTACTAACCCCTCCTTTATTTGAATTTAGATCCGGTGCAATACCTGACTGAGTAGAATGGGATTTGAGTCATCAGTTGCACAGTGACAACTTAATTGTTCGGGAAAGATTTGGCGAGATCAAAAATTCGTGATTCGAGAATAATTCGCGTATAATTCGGGAATTATTCGGAATAATCCGGATCAGAGATCTCAGTCCTATAAGGAAGCAAAAAAAAAAAAAACCCAAAAAAAATGTTATGGGAAAAATTCGGAAAAAGTTCGGGAAAAATTCGTGAATAATTCGTAAAATTCGGAAAAAATTCGTAAAATTCGTGAATTATTCGGGTATAATTCGGTCAAAGTTCGGTCAACCGAATAATTCGGCGTTCGGTTTGGCATCACCAAAAAACGAATTATTCGGGTATAATTCGGGTATTATACGCGAATCTTGTCACTATGATCAGTTGTAATCTGACACGAATTTTAAAATAGATTTCCTATATCTAAATAGACACCGAATTTCAATCGCTCGGCTGCGAATTTATCAACTCTTATTGTACTCGGTCCGGCACATAGGTGGATATGGATTCCTTTTATAGTTTTATTTGATCTATTTTGTAAACTGGATGGATTCAGATCAGCTGAAATCCGAGATCCATGAACAATAACTCTGAAATTTCTGAAATCTGAGATCCAGCCGTCCAACTTTTTCTGTGCACGCATCTCGGAACCGCTGGTTTTTCTATGTACGCATCTCGAAACAATTCAATGGCTGGATTTGAGATTTCAAGAATTTCAGAATTACTGTTGATGATATCGGATTTCAGCATATTTGGATCCAAACTGGATGGGCTTCAGGCTAGAAGGCCTTATAATTTTTAGAAAAAATTAGGACCAATTCATAGAGCCCTGTTAAATTTAGGAACAATGGTGATTAGCACTAATTGTAGTATAATCAAAGGTGCACAATTAATTTTGTCTAATAAAGCAAACACATAGCCTCTGTCACAACTCTCACACAAACTGATAAACTTGTAGAGAAAATGTGATAGATATATGAGGAGGGTTCAAATGCCTCTATTTTTCATATCTCCACCATGTCTCTATTTTTAAAAATTTTAATAACTCAAAATTTAAAACTTAAAAGTCAAAATAAAATTGTTGGATATGATCTACATCATTTTATCTATGCACATGTAAAAAATTATGACATTTCAATTTTGTTTTGGTTGTCATCAAGAGTTTGTAAAAAACGTACTAATGTGGATAATTTCTATACGTTGATTTTTCAACTTATTGATTCACATTAAAAACAAAATCAAAATGTGATAATTTTTTATGAGCACATAGATAAAATGATATAGATCACATCCAACGGTTTTATTTTGACTTTTAAGTTTTAAATTTTGAGTTATTAAAGTTTTAAAAAATAGAGGCATGGTGGAGGCACAAAAAATGGAGGCATTTGAACCCTCCTCATATATATACCTACAAAACTCTAAATTTTGGCTCATAATATTATTGATATGTACAACTTGTTAGGAAGTCACATGGTTAAATTGAAACCAATAGAAATGTAATTTCCATTTTCAATACAAAAAAAACAAACAAATGTAATACATATTTACCTTATTTTCTTTGAATTTTAGTGGATAGACCCGAGTCTATCTAGAAAAATCATCCTAATAATTAAAATATAACATACAGTATCTAAATCAAGCAAAGGACTTGCTAAAAAAAAAAAAAATCAAGAAAAGGAAATTACAGACATCATTATGATGCTGGAAAATTATAACTTCATGTGATGATTATTATTCAGACTTTGCCACATGGCATCACTAGTTGGCCTCATATAAGTGTAATTTCAGTTTGATAATTAAAAATAATCCAAATCCGTTTCTGATATTAGAGTAAAGAACAGTACTTCAGAAAGGGACTTAGAGAAATTTACAGTTTAGTTTACATAATAAGTAGTTAACAGAATTTAGCATGCAATTACATGGATCAATGAAGAATCAAGCTTGGACAAGCTGTCGAACATTCATCGGGTAAATATAGTTTGTATCGCCATCCAGCAATTTTTTTGCAATGATGCTATTTGAAGCTTCACTTGGATGGTACGCGTCCCAGAAAATATACTTGGATCTGTCTCCACAGACCTTCGACGGACCGGGCCCGCATGGTGTGATGCCACCGTGCTCGCCGATGAGGGAACAACATGCTCTATCAGGGAACTCAAATCCTTCAAAAAGAACATGACAAATCAACACAGAATTAATAGAGTTTAATTTGCTATATCAGAAATGTTTGAAAAATTGGATTTGTGGTCTTTCCCAATTTTTCTAATCTCAATTATTTCCAATGAATGAATATTGACAAAAGCAATACAGCAACATTCAGAAATGTTATCAAAGGGAAATGTGTTTGTAAATTAAGTACTGTCAAAGCTGAGAAAAATGAGGAAAATAAATTAAGAAGCATAACAAAAATAAGTAAAATTTGATGAAAAAAGAAAATTTTAGTAATACCATAACTCTTGTAGTTGCTAACAAGATCGTCCACAATGCGATAGGCATCTGCATATACGAAGAGAGAGCCCTCGAGATTCTTGCTTAGATCGGCAACTAGATCTTTCAGCTTCGTATTGAAGCCTTGTGCTAACTGATTTGCCAGAGCTACACAACCGCTGCCTCCTAAATTTTGGGTGTCCCTGAGGTAAGGGATGCAACCGATAGGTCCCACGTTCACCACAACAATCTTACGCGCGCCCAATGAATAAAGTCTCTGATAATACGGTACCATAATTAGCATGTGGTACCATAATGAAACGAGATAAATGTGGTACCATAATGAATCATCTCATTTGTCACTGGTAAACATAACATTAATTAGCATGTACCATTGATATCATCTTGTATTAATTTCCGTATGGATGAAACGTCTTCGTTAGTACAAAATTATGCATCTATTGCACCTAATAATGCGATTTAAATTAATGTAACGTTGTGGTATGCACAAAGATAACTAGAAAAATAAAGAAAATTACAGTAAGCTGAAGCCGGTATTTGGAAATAAGCATCTGTATGAAAGCATCAGACGGAACGACCGCTCTCTCAGGGACAGAAAATATAGGGACAAGATAATTGTTGATAAAATCATTTGATCCCATCGTGATCGAGAAAAGAGATTTCTTCATAAAATTGCTTGCATTTTCGGTACCAATACTCGAGATTATATACTTCCTAGTCTTTTCAAAGTTGTCTATCTGTGCATCTAAATTAAATCTCCCTCCCTGTAAAAACCAACAATTTGAATTTATTATGCATTTGATCTATATTTGTTGATTTTACATTATGGTCATATGATGTTACTCTGTCTCGTTTTAGAAAGTGACCAAACGGATTGTGCTTACAAAAAGTGCGCCGGTGTCATTGAGAATGCCACCGGCTCCTGACGCATAATTGACTCCTTTGAGCACCACTGGCCCGGTCGTACTCGGTGCCATATAAGGTGGTGTGAAATCTCCTATGCCCAGCTCTTTGCCTAAAGCATCAAAAACACAATTCATCGAGTCAGAGAAGTCAACACTACAAGTAGCGTGACACGTGAAATTAAACAAGCAAACGAGGGATACATTCGAACCTAGGATATCAATAATCGTCCGTCCATTTGTGAATCGTCCAGTCGGGACTTGATTAGGGAAATCAATCCCGTTTGGAGGATAATTAGCCTTCGACAATGTGGGGATGTAATCGTTGTTTCCTACATCGACTAAAGAATCCCCAAACACAAAATTAGCCGGCGTATCGTATCCAACACACATAACTGACATGTAAGAAAGGCTTGCAAAAACAAATACAACCATCATTGGTTTAAAATGAGTAATATAGATAAAAGAGGCCATAATAGCAAACAGTATGTTAAAAATACAGGAACAGAGGTTCTCAAAAGAGGTAAATCATATACACAATGAGACAAAAAAAAACATGAAAGAAATGGAGAAACTAATAAGATTTCTTCCAATTTACATGTCAAGAAAGAGAATGGTGAAGAGAAAGGTTTGACAAAACTCTGATGGTCACAGGAGCTATAAATGGGGAGAGATATGAAACTGAACCAGCATTGCGAGAGGATAGTGGCCTCAGGCCTTGTAGAAAATGGAGGAGAAGCTATGAAAGGTTTCCGTAGGTTTTCCTTGAATAGACAGCATCCAATTGTCGACCCTCGTTTATCTGATTTAGATGAGTAAATCTCCACCGTTTAAAACTAACCGACTCTCTAAGAAATTTGCACTGTTCAAATCTGCACCGTTAAGTAGCTTGAGTATTTATTTTGTTTTAGACGTCTTTAGTAAATGTCGAATCTGAGATTGATTTTTCAGGAACACACAAATGTTAAAGAGAATGTGGCTCTAAATTATCATAGGGAAGTTTGGATTTTATTATGAACGAAAAGGAGCATGCCAAATTTAGGGTGCCAATAAGAATGTAAATGGAATGGATATTATTAAAATCATATTTCTTTTGTTAAGTGGACATAGATATTAAATAAATATCAAATTTCAAATGAAAAGAATTCGTTTATGATCTAGTGACAAAGTAACAACGCTCTTTGTGTGGTAGATGTAGATTCAAATTCGGATTAGAATTTTTTGTGGACATTAGAATTTGAAAAGCTAGACTTTCATTTTTCTATATATAAATAATTAAATTAATAATTCAGTTTCTTCTACGAACCACAATTTCAAAACCGATTTTTTTATTCATTACATTATAACATTAATAAATTAAATCGATCCCATGTGGAAGTTTTATTCTGCTTTCATTTCTTCTTGTATACACTATGAAGCTTTGAGTAAATTTGAATTACTTAAAAAAGAGTTACAACAATATTATATAATGTACAATATAATCTTTTTTTTAATTGAACGGTCCAATAAATCTCAACATATTTTAAATATTTTTTGCAAAAATTGAATCTGCTCGCGCCACTGCGCTAAGTCCGTAGCTCGTATAATATTAATATTTACTCTTTTGTATCCTTTGTGTATCTTACAAGTGCTATCTAAAATTAATAGTTTGCTTTATTTAAATGCATTTACACATCAGAGTTTCGTTTTCCATATGTTAAGAAAATAAGTGGACAATCAAATAAACCCTCAAATAAACCCAAATAATAATTAAAAAGTTTTCTTATTATAATAAATTAATTGGATAAAACAAGCAGCTAAGAAGTTAGTATAGAATTTGCTTAAGCTTTCTAAAAGCGGGTTTAATTAATTACAAGTATCATATGCATGCATTAAGAAATTAGTTTTAATTTTTTTCAAAAATAAAAACTGAAAGAATGATATTAAAGCACTATCATTTAAGAGAAAGGTCACGTCACGTGGCTTTATTAATTGTAAAAAGTAAAACTGTAAAACAAAGGAAAGGAAAGAAAAGAGAAGAGAAGAGAAGAGGAGAGAAGAGAGAAAAGGAAGCTTACTTCAGGAAAGAACAAAAAGAGAAAGGAACGGCATCAAGCAGCATTTACTGTATTCATTCATATAACCTTTTTAATTCTTGTTATAATCATGACTAAGCTTTTACTGTATTCATAGCTAGAGCCATCAACCGGTATGGTATACCTACTTATTTATTGCACAAGTACGTTTGCAGTACTATATATGAGATCAATCGCTTGAGTGGTAAGATTTGGTAAGATTTGAAATTGAATATTCAAAATTTAAATGCCTGAATTGAACAAAAAAAAATATATATTTATAGAAATAAGATATCTCCTCATCCAAAAAAAATTCTGGGCCAATATGAGAAGATATCAATTTTTTTTTTGAGTTAATGCAGAGGATACGAATTCACAATTTTGGGCCAATATGAGAACCTAAAAACCCAAACTAACATCCATTTCGTTCGTCCCGCTCAAACAGCGCGCTCCGTGTTTCCCTCCCCTTTTCCCCCAAACCAACCAATCACAACAAATCTCTATATTAATCCTCCTCTTTTCTCTCCTCTCTCTCCCCCAAAAAATCGAAGAAAAATTCGTCACAATAACAATAAATTAAAAATGGCTCGGTCGTATAGCTACATAGGTGGTGGTTTGGTGGTGTTGTTGTCTCTTTGTTTGATTTTGGTAGTGGATTCTACGACTCCTAAGAAGCCTTTAATTGATGCTAAATATCTGAATTCTAAGATCCAAGCGAAACATACCTACAAAGTGGGGCCCGAGGAGGAGTACAAGTCGGTTCAGGCGGCCATCGATGCTGTGCCAGAAGGGAATTCAGATTGGGTTATTGTTCATGTCAAAGCTGGTACCTATAGGTATATTATCTGGGGTTGGATTTTTATTGATATCAAGCTTATTTGATGATTACAGTTCATTATTTATCAAATAAAAAAATTAAAATTGGAGATATGTTCTCTGTGATTTTGCATCAAAATTGGGACAGTTTGTTATCTCGGTTGTCACACATTCTTTAATTGACCAAAGTTTAACATGCTTTCTATAGAAGAGTAGGGTAAAAATGTACTATTGGTTTTGTGCTCCAATCATGCTCCACGTCTTTTTTTCCGTTTTCAAAGTTCGACAATCGATCTGAACCGTTCGATATGATCTTCATATTAAAATGTGTTTGGAGACAAACTTTTATATTTTTTGAAACTTTTTTACTATTTTTTTTTAGATAGGTACAAAATCACTGTTTTGGATGGTCCAAAATATTCTTGAAACAATGATTTTGTACCTATCTAAAAAATTAGTAAAAAAAAATTTCACAAAATATAAAATTTGGTCTCCAAGCACATTTTAGTACAAAGTTCATGGTGAACGGTTTGGATTGACTGTTCGGACTTTGAAAATAAAAATAAGAATGTTGAGCATGATTGGAGCACACAACCAATGTTTGCATTTTAACCTTGCTCTCTATAGAATATAATGTTAAACAATTTTTCAATTTTGATGAATTTCGATGTCGGTTGTCATGGTTGTCAAAAGATTTATCCCTTCTCATCCATCTATTGCTCATTTATAATAATTATTTTTTGAATTGTTAGGAGAAAGTGTTAGACGAGGTGTTTGATGTCATTAGTGTTAAGGAACTCATTGTAATATTTACTTTTA
The DNA here is from genome assembly GCA_025461125.1 of Carex kokanica. Lineage (NCBI taxonomy): Eukaryota > Viridiplantae > Streptophyta > Magnoliopsida > Poales > Cyperaceae > Carex > Carex kokanica. The sequence continues at coordinate 868,002 of JAJGRX010001484.1, forward strand.
GTTAGAGAATCTAAAAATGATATGTCATGTTCTTATTTCGACTTTAATTTATTCTCCTCTAAGAAAATACCATTAAGTTTCTTTGTTTTTTTAGCCCTTGAGAACCATGTTTGTATTTAATAATAATTGAAGCACTTCTCTTCCATCTCACATTAATTTACAGTTTAAACCTTCAATTGATCAAGCACTTGGTGTGTACCCAACAATCAGTATTGTACCATTTCTGTTTATATTTTTATTAAATTTGAGCCGTATGAAAATATTCTGATGTTAATAAGGCGAGGCAATGAGCAGGGAGCAGGTTGGTGTGCCAAAGAACAAGCCATACATATATTTAAGAGGAAATGGGAAGGGAAAAACGACCATTGTTTATGATCAGTGCACCATCGACAACTCCGAATCGGCTACCTTCACTGTGGAAGCCAACAATTTTGTTGCCTTTGGCATCACATTCAAGGTCCACTGATTTTATTATTTAAAAAATAAACTCCAGAAAGAAGCTATAAATATATAGTAGCATAAAAACACAATGACATCTGATTCCGAATCCGCCTTTCAAATATTTAAACCCGATTACTTAAGGAAAATGGCATATGAACCACACATTTTTCCAAATTCACAAGCAAATTGAATAATTAGTATCTTAGGCTCGCATATTTTTTTTATTCTTTTACGGGTACGTGTAAAACTTATCTTATTGTTACTCTAGCAAGTGCCTTTCTATAGAAGCATGACAGCTTTTTTTTAGTGATGAGAATTAACCATTTTTATAACTTCAATGGACTCTTACCAAGTTACAATGTCAGATTTTTTAGTAAATTTATTTCAAATAATTGACTAAATAGATTCTAACAATTATGCATTCTAAATTTTTTAATACTTCAGAATGATGCCGAAAGGGGGCTTGCGAACTTGCCTCGCAACCAATCGGTCGCTGCAAAGGTCTCGGGAGACAAGGTAGCTTTTTATCACTGCGGCTTCTTAAGCCCTCACAACACTCTCTTTGATCACAAGGGTCGTCACTTTTACGAGAGCTGTTACATCCAAGGGAATATTGACTTTATCTTCGGCCGTGGTCAATCTCTCTTCCAGGTAAGTCTAATCAAAAGCACCACTTTGCTAGCTTGATTCATACACAAAAATGTTATTTCTTTTTCTTTTTTTTTGCTTAATTTGTTCTCTGTTTGGAGTTGGAATGCAGATAATATTGCCTGAGTTATTGAAAATGAAAAAAGAGCAGGAAAGGACAGATTTGGTTAATTCTTTAAGTGAAGGAAATAGTTGAACACATGTATAATCAGGATTCATGCACCAGACCTTATATCGATACTTATCACCTAAACAAAACTATATTTGTTGTTTATTTCAACTGTGGAGTATTATCTGGTTCGTAGTATGATGGCATCAATGATCTCTACTAATACCAACTATGATAAGTGTGCGAGCATTAACAGAGATACTCATTGTTAAACTAATTAGCATTGATAAATGCAGAGTTGCGAGATTTTTGTGCTACCGGACGGACGCAACAAAATCCTGGGGTCCATCACGGCCCACAACAGGAAATCTGCTGAATGTAATAGTGGCTTTATATTCTTGAAAGGAAAGGTGTATGGAGTTGGAGAGGTCTATCTCGGCCGGGCCAATGAAGCCCACTCGCGTGTCATTTTCTCAAAAACCTATTTCTCCAAGACTATCAGTCCTGTTGGCTGGACTAACTGGAGCTACACTGGTGACACCAAGTAATTTCCTCTATTTTAAACCTTTCTACATTTCGTATTTCTTCATATCCATTATATTCTGTAAAGGATTTACATATCAATGGGTTTATATTAGTACAATGATGTCAATTTGTGTCAAAATATTAGCTGAAGCATCTGCTTGTTCCAAAAAAAATAAAAATAGATCTATACTATAAATACATTATACATACAAACATATCGAAAAAGGAAGATATTAAATGCTAAATTAAATGGAAATGAAGTTGTTTTCTTCTTCCTCAATTAACCAGGGGACCTTTTTTTTATAACCCAAAAGGGCATTTCAATTATTTTGGAAATATAAAGAAAATTTGGGTGCTTTTGTAGAAATACAGTATGATGTGCAGTTTACTAATTTGCAATGTAGCATGGAATAAAAAACTAATTGCTAATTTTTGACTTATGAAGGGATGTAATGATCGGGGAGCATGATTGCCATGGGCCAGGCGCAGACTCGAAAAACCGTGCAGAGTGGACCCGGCAATTCAGTAATGAAGAGGTCGAGCCATTCCTCAGCATAGACTTCATCAATGGCTCCGAATGGCTTCCTGCTTATTACTAAACAGTAGCCAAATGTTATAATTCACTGTTTCTAATGATTGATTGATTTATTTTTTATATCCAAACAGATAATGTCGTAGTAATATTGGAAATAGTGGTAGAGTTTACACTTGGTTGATACATCTCTCAATTTATGAGATTCCGAATGAATAATTGGTATGAAACATACTGACATTACATGATGCATTACTTAAAAAGGGAAAAGGAAGCAAAAGATTATAGTCCTTCACCAGTGGAGCTTCAAGGATCAAAGCTTAACAATTTAAATTTTGCCGAGGAGATTTTATACGGGATAAAAGAGTAAGAATAGAGGTTTACATGGAATAAAAATTTATTTGTAAATTGTAATATGAATTGAAATGTTAAAAACCAAAGTTTGTATTTTTGTTCATGCAACTTGGCTGAATTACAATGAGATTCTATAATAATTTTTGAAAGTTGGTGCAATAATTACAAGTCATTTTACTCATTTTCACAAACGTATAATCCATGCAATAAAAAAAATATTGGCAAACAAAAGATAATAGAAATTATTATCCAGACCTCCTTTCCTCTTTCTGACAAAGATCTAGGAATTTTCCACTTACACCCTTACCTTCTAAAAAATTACTATGCTCACTAAAACTAGGTCAAGTATGCTTCTTGTATCAACAGAAAACTCAGTGCTAATACCTATAATCCTATATTGATCTTAGGAAATCAAGATGACTTTTTAACTTGGGTGTATTATGATGCAAAGTACTGTGATTAATTTGATCCTAGTAGATGCTTTATGTGTATTGTTTGCGTTGATTATTCACTTACTGTGAAAGCTTTAATTACTCCAGAGGCGTAAATTATTTTTCAGCCTGGAACTCTTGTAACAAGTAACAACAAACCTCATAATTGGTAAAAAAGCAGAACAATGTAATTATTAAAATGATGCCAAGTAACAATTAATTCTCATTTATGAGATTGTTTGGTCTGCACACATACAGTAGAGCTAACGTGTTCTTAACCATTCACCAAGTTTCTTAAAGAGTTGGACTTTAACATCTATCATGTTAACTTTAAACAATGAATTCTAACTATTAAAATTAATGTACTTCACGAATGATGTGTTTGCATACAAAATTTATAAATTTCAAATTAATTTAATATAGAGTAAAAAAAGAAGAATTGCATTCATGCTTCATCATATAATAATCTATTAAATGTTTGAGAGATTTGGATATGAGATGGATCCATGCTCTAATAATACGGGATTACACAATAGAAGCGTACTCTTATGCACCTCAGTGATCACTCGCTGGTTATTTATGGACTAGATATTGCTAATTACTGCAACAACCATGCACGAGTAGTCTTATTTGTCGTTGAATCATGAATGAATACAAATTGCATATAACACAATAAGGTTCCAACTAGATGCATATGCATGATCATGCCTAGGTCGGATAAGTTATTTAAACGCCGCCACCCGCACCGTCACCAAATCCTCCACCACTTCCACCTCCCAAATCGGTACCAGCACCGCCCCCGGTACCAAATCCCCCACCAGCACCCCTTCTGCCCCACCACCACCGCCACCACCCAATCCACCACCTCCTCCTTCGGCACCTCCACCGAATCCACTACCAATACCGCCACCTTTTCCATAACCACCATCAAGACCGCTGCCACCACCTGCACCACCGCCTCCACCAAGACCACCACCTTCACCTCCTTCACACCCACCTCGAGCTCCATCACCAAGACCGCCAGCTCCGCCTCCACCAAGCCCACTGCCAGTGCCACCTCCAAGACCACCAACTCCCCCGAGCCCCCCGCCAGTGCCACCTCCAAGACCACCACCTCCCCCGAGCCCCCCTCCAGCGCCACCTCCAAGACCTCCACTAGCACCGCCACCACGACCTAAGCCACCACCATGACCAATGCCACCGCCAAGACCTCCACCATTTCCCAAACCTCCTCCTAGGCCTCCACCATTTTCAATACCACCACCGACACCACCACCATGACCAATGCCTCCAAGGCCACCACCTAAACCACCGCCATGACCGATCCCTCCAAGCCCAATGTCATGACCGATGCCTCCTCCCAGTCCACCGCCATGTCCTAGACCCCCTCCAAGCCTGTCACCTAAGCCTCCGCCATGACGAAGGCCTCCTCCAAATCCACCACCTAATCCACCACCAAGACCTCCTCTGAGGAGGCCGTCCTTCTCCAAAATCCTTCCCTCAGCTAACCGAACAACCATGAACAATATCAGGACACTCATGGCTCCCAAAGCCATAAAATTACACATGTCTTACTGTGAGAATAAAAACAAAATTTCTCAGTATATATGCTTCAAACTGTCTTTACTTATATATATATGGACTGAGGACCAAACGGCCCTGTAGTTGGTTAGTTAAGAGAGGTGCTCATATTTTGGACCAAATACTGACGCCTGTCAATAGGTTACTTACATCCATGGATATGAATATATGATATGCATATGGGCTACAAATAATTTTCACATGCAAATACGACCCCGAATATAATTCCCAGTACGTGGTTCCTGGTCCTGAATCCTGATCCTATTGCATGTGCTGAGAGAAGATTAAAGTGCTCTTTACTCTGCATGCACGGTCCATGCAGAGCCTTAAAGAAAAGAGTTATATACAACGTACAACGCCACGTAATCAGTGTAGAGTGGCATTAGGACCAGAGAAGTCCATAACTGCTACGAGCGTACTATGACACTGGCGCTTTCCTTTGTTTTGTTGCAAATAGTTTTCCTACCTCATGTTCTTTTGGCGGTAAAACTTTAGTAATTACCGGAATAAAAAAGCTGTTCCATTTTTGCATGGGCCTGTTCTTTTAGTTTAGTATGAACCTATTTATACCTAATATAATATATTTTCCTACGGGCTTATTTTTTAAATCCACTGAACTAAAAGAATGGGCCCAAACAAAAATGGAACGCCTAAAATAAATATTGACACAAATTATTATAATGATTAGGCCAAACACAAATAATTATATATTTCGTATGTTTCAACTTATTTTTTTTCTCTTATTAATTATGTAGATGTTCTGACCCACTAACGGCTATGGCAGTTCTCTAATCAGATAATCTGCCTTTTTTATGTATCTTTTAGATTTTTTTTACGTGTAGAAGTCTAAATTTATTTAAACACGTACTCGCCACACGTATCCGTCACACTTATTTTATTTTATTGTCAGATACTCAATTTTCAGATTTGTCCTGATTTCTTTTTATTTTTTAATGTTATTTAAGAAATTTTTAGATTGATTGATAATAATTGATTGATCATGTCTTTATTTATTTCTATTTTTTTATATAATTTAAAGAATATTATTTGTTATTTAATGATCGACATGGGTGCAATTAGCTTTTAATTTATTAATTATTTTTTGTTCTCTTATAATATGTTCATGTTGTAACGCATATTCGGTACAAATAGTTTGTAATAAATAGGTTATAATTATATATTTTGTACGTGTCAACTTGAAGATTGACGTGTATTCCCGCGGCAGAGGAGGCCCAACGTCCCTAGTATAAGACTCAAAACGGTATTTTTTTTATAACATTCTTTCAGACTCTAACATATAACAGAAAACTTCTAATCAAAATTTTACCATAATTTTTTTTTTGATGAGGAGATATCTTATTTCTTGTGATATGTGGTGCGAAATTTACTATCTTTGCTCCAACCCAAAAAATTCCGTTAGAGCAAGGAGAATTGGCGAGTATATTTTATATCATGTCGCTGTGTTTGCCACTTAATTACATGGAGTACATTTTCTTTCGTGACAGACTAGATTACTAGAAAATCCTGATTGTCTTTCATTGCAAGAGGGAAAATGTATTTCTTTTAATAATTATTGTCATTTTTGGTATTTAGTCATCTGGTCTTAAATTTGTTTGTCAAAAAATAAAAAACTGTGTTTTGGTGTCTACTAGCAGGGGTACCAGCAGTAAGGATAAAATTTTCTGACTTTATTTTGCTGATCTGAATTGTGATTACTGCTTTCTGACGATGCATGTGCCAGTGGTGCATTGTTTAACTTTCAGCATTTATAATTTTTCAGCATTATTTTTGGAGAAGAGATTATTGGTGGATGTTGATCGTTTTGTTTTAAATTGTTAGTTACTTTGCGCTAAAAGGGATATCTATTTTTTTGTGAAATTATCTGCTCAATGTTGGTCCAATCATTGTTGATCATGTCTTTATTTCTTTCTATTTGTTCTGATTTCTTTTTATTTTTTAATGTTATTTAAGAAATTTTTAGATTGATTGATAATTGATTGATCATGTCTTTATTTATTTCTATTTTTTTATATAATTAAGGAATATTATTTGTTATTTAATGATCGACATGGGTGCAATTAGTTTTTAATTTATTAATTTTTTTTGTTCTCTTATAATATATCCATGTTATAACGCATGTTCAACACGGTACAAATAGTTTGTAATAAATAGGTTATAATTATATATTTGGTACGTGTCAACTTGAAGATTGACGTGTATTCCCGCGGCAGAGGAGGCCCAACGTCCCTAGTATAAGACTCAAAACGGTATTTTTTTTATAACATTCTTTCAGACTCTAACATATAACAGAAAACTTCTAATCAAAATTTTACCATAATTTTTTTTTTGATGAGGAGATATCTTATTTCTTGTGATATGTGGTGCGAAATTTACTATCTTTGCTCCAACCCAAAAAATTCCGTTAGAGCAAGGAGAATTGGCGAGTATATTTTATATCATGTCGCTGTGTTTGCCACTTAATTAATTACATGGAGTACATTTTCTTTCGTGACAGACTAGATTACTAGAAAATCCTGATTGTCTTTCATTGCAAGAGGGAAAATGTATTTCTTTTAATAATTATTGTCATTTTTGGTATTTAGTCATCTGGTCTTAAATTTGTTTGTCAAAAAATAAAAAACTGTGTTTTGGTGTCTACTAGCAGGGGTACCAGCAGTAAGGATAAAATTTTCTGACTTTATTTTGCTGATCTGAATTGTGATTACTGCTTTCTGACGATGCATGTGCCAGTGGTGCATTGTTTAACTTTCCAGCATTTATAATTTTTCAGCATTATTTTTGGTGGATGTTGATCGTTTTGTTTTAAATTGTTAGTTACTTTGCGCTAAAAGGGATGTCTATTTTTTGTGAAATTATCTGCTCAATGTTGGTCCAATCATTGTTGATCATTTTCCAGCATTTATCATAATAAGTTAGGTATTAAATTTTCACTATTCTCGTTCACTGATTTGAACAGAGTATTATAATTCTCGTACGAGCTAAATATACCCGCAAGTGAGCCCAAACAATTGAAAACAGTAGCACTTTTCAACAGGAAAACTATAGAAAAAACAACAAACACAGTAACATACACTGACAATTGGTCATAATGCCTCAAGTTATTGAATAAAATACATTAAATACTTATAACTCATTAATTATCGTATGCAATTCCTTTTACATTGATAAGACATTAAGACGACAAGCGTAAATCTAAATAGAACAAGATTCCAAATGCATTGCATTCGTTGGCTTATGCTCCTCATTTATCTTAATTAAGGAAGAGTAGTAGTTGATGAAATTATTTACCGCCGCCACCTCCAACTCCACCGCCGCCTCCAAACCCTCCTCCAGTACCGCCGCCTGCTCCAAATCCGCCGCCAGCACCACCGCCTCCGCCGGCACCACCACCACCACCAAATCCACCGCCTCCACCGGCTCCACCACCTACACCACCACCAAACCCGCCGCCTTTACCTCCTCCAAAGCCCCCACCAAGACCGCCACCTTTACCAGCACCAAACCCACCACCTGCTCCTCCACCAGCACCACCTCCACCGCCAGCTCCTCCACCAAAACCACCACCAGCACCACTGCCTCCTCCAAGACCACCACCTAAACCGCCACCTTTCCCGCCCCCGAATCCTCCACCGGCACCTCCCCCAAGACCACCACCGGCACCTCCTCCAAGACCACCTCCAGCACCGCCACCACCCCCAAGACCACCTCCAGCACCGCCACCACCTCCTAGACCACCTCCAGCACCACCACCACCCCCTAGACCACCTCCAGCACCACCTCCACCACCAAGGCCTCCACCAGCTCCACCGCCTAGACCGCCACCATGACCAAGGCCTCCTCCACCGCCTAGACCACCACCATGACCATGACCAAGGCCTCCTCCGAGCCCTCCACCGCCACCAGCTCCACCACCTAAGCCAATGCCATGACCAAAACCCCCTCCAAGGCCACCACCACCACCACCACCAGCCCCGCCACCAAATCCACCTCCTAAACCTGCCCCGAGCCCACCACCAGCACCAGCACCTCCTCCAAAACCACCACCGCCACCCAAGTTATCCTTCTCTAACAGTCTACCCTCAGCCAAACCGAGAACCATCACTACTGCCAATGCCATGATCCCGAATCCACAAAAGCTCTTTGCAACCCTCCCCATCTCTGCAAAGAAAAAGAAACAAGTGGTACTTTTTGAATTGCATGTCCAAGCTGGAGTGATAGCGGTGTACTTATAGAGTGAGGATTAAATGCTGGTAGTTGGCTTCTTTCTTTTCACAGATCGGTTCGCTTTTATGAGGGCTGGGAACAAGGTGGCACCGGAGACCCACTCCTGACTTTTTCAAAGCCCGAATTTCTTTTTATTTAATTGTTCGAAAGTTTCATCTAATTGACACACATTGATTTTTGATTGGCGGTTTAGTTTACCTTGAATTTTTTTTTTTTTTTTTGCGTGCCGCTTGCATGCATGCAATGTTTTTTTCACGTGTAGCACAGCTAAAAACTCAGAGATATGGTCACACGCAAAAATGTCTTGCGTCTCTCTGTTTTTTTTCTTCAAAATGCTCATTCAAATTTCTTACAAATTTAGTTCTGAAGTTCAGAATTATTACTTTATGATATGTGAAGTTTAGAATTGTTAAATAAAAAAAAAAAATCAGATTTTTAGTGCATGAAAGTCTTGAAACGATTGATAGCTCAGTGGATGTATCCTCTCCAGTCTCATCAACACTGGCGTCAAACAATTAGTGGCGCGCCAGTTGATTAATAATCTCATTGAATACTGAAATTTTGCTTGATGCTCCCGAGTCAGTATACTGCATGCTTCATAAAATCTTAATTTTGTTACGCTGTGTCAATAAATCAATCACTAAAATATTTTTTATTTTTTATTTAATTAATACTGAAAGTCTGAAACTCCCGAGTACGTCGGTACACTGCATGCATTGAATTATAATAAAATTTCTTTGCAAATGCAGAAAAGACATTCAGTTCTGTAATTTCCAAAGAAATCTATAGTATAAGGATGGCTAGCTCCAGTTTCAGCAGTAATGGAGAAAATGCAAGAGACGGTGCAAAGAGCGATGCCAGTGTCAAACCCAAGAGTTAATGCACACGTAAACTCTCAACCATTCTGTAAACTGTGTACCTCTATAATCAATTCCTACACCCACTGAATCCCTCCTACTCACTAGCGCCACAGGGCCTACCGAGCCTTCATGCATGCTGAAAATGGCGCGAAATATATATAGTTATACCCTGCCAGCTTGCTACTACTTGAATTAGAAAGAGCAAACTAATTACATGCTTTATTTGGACCTTCTCTAGGGGTAGAGATTTTAACAAAGCAATTTTGACTTAACCCAGTGCAAAAATCATATGTAATGTTATTTTGGTTCTATAGTCAGTGCCTTGCGTTAAGCCAAAACTGATCTGTTAAAATCTTTACCCCTTCTCTATGCTTGGAGCAGTTAATCTATTATTTTTCCATTGTCTTATTATTACTACTTAATTAGTATAGTGCAGCGAATTAGGATTTAGAAACTATAATATAGTGGAGATTGTTGTTGCTCTTTTAAGCAGCATGTGAGATATTTGAAAATGATTCCAAAATAAGAAAGTTATCCCGGATTTCTCAGTTTATCCAGAAGGCCTAAAAATTCAACCTAATTAAGTATATAATGATCAAGAACTGCTTCACCTGAAACAAAAATAGAAAAGAGAAAAATAGTTGACATTAACCAAGGGTAAAATCCAGACCATCCAAAGCCTTTATGCACGAATCTCAGAGCACAATAATACTGGCCCCTACATTCCGAATAGGCACCGAAAAAATTGGTCGGGTTTTAGATAAAATGAAAATTTGATAAATATCCATAATTAAATAGAAAAATACAGAAATACCTACGATTTTTGAAAATTTTAAAAATATTCAAATCACCGAAAACCTCGACAGTCCACCTTTTTTTGGACCGCCAGATTTCTTGACGTTACAGAAAAAATAGACCGTCGAAATTCTCAGCAGTTTGGACATAATATCACTTTTTTTTGTTTGACATGTTTTTTCAAATACTATATAATTGAATTTACTAGAAAGACTGCGACAAATAATCCGGATCAATATTTTTTTAGTCGGGATTTTTTGTAGCTGTAAGAAATATTAAAATATTTCTTTGTGTGTTACTAGAAAAATAATAAAAATATTTTGGATCTGAGTTATTGATCCCGGTTCAAAAGCCACTTCTGGGTAAATAAAGAAATTATCGTAGCTCTTCTAGTACATTCAAATTTTAAGGTAATCCATCTATTTTTTTAGAAGTGATTTAGAAAAATATTAATATATTAAAAATATAAAATAGCTTCTAGAAAAATAGATGGAGTACCTGTATCTTAGAATTTGAATGTACTAGAAGAACCAAGCTAATTTCTTTATTTACCCAGAAGTGACTTTTGAACCGGGATCAATAACTCAGATCCAAACATTTTTTTTTTTTTCCAGTAACACACAAAAAATATTTTAATATTTTTTACAAATGTAAAAAATTCCGACTGAAAAATGTTGATCTGAATTATTTTTCGCAGTCTTTCTAGTAAATTCAATTCTATAATATTCCATCTATTTAAAAAAAATATATTTCTAATATTTTAATAGAAAAATAAAAAAATCATAAAATCTTTAATTAAATAATAAAATTCACTAATCGACGGCCGATTGTCAAATCATTTGAAAAAACATGTCAAATAAAAAAGGTGATATTATGTCCAATTCGCTGAGAATTTTGGCGGTTTGAATATTTTTAAATTTTTTTCGAAAATCGTAAGTATTTCTGTATTTTTTATTTAATCATGGATATTAATAAACAAATCGATCGGCGTACATAGATTAAGAAGTTTCCTTCATTATTCAAATTTAGCTAGTAATATTTATTACCGCAACACCCCATACTATAACTAGCTACGTACTAGCTAGTATCTTTATTCGTAACTACAGACGAGAGGTACACATGATGCATATATATATAGAGAGAGAAGGGGTAAAGATTAACACACACACACGATAGCTAGTTGCAAATTTCAATTGTTCATCACTTCTATTTGTTGCATTCAAAAGAGTACTGGACTACTGGTTCCGTTGCATTCATCATTTTGTTTAAATACTATAGTTATTGCAAGACAGCTATATTAGTAAGAAATAAAAACAATCAGTCAATCAATTCCAGCGAGGCAAAATCATGTGCAAGGAGAGAGCAATTAGGAGATCAAAAGATAAGGAAAGGCATTTAATGTATCAGCTGGTTGGTCCTCAATTATTTCCTTAACTTTCGTTTGTCCGAACAATCCACAACCTCGTTCACATTTTTGTGCAATAAAGCAATGATAATTAGTGATGATAAAATTTATTTGTCTATATTTCATATTATAATATTATAGTTTAAGCAATAACTAGTGATGTACTTTTTGCATATTTTTCTGCTATAATAAAAATGTTAAACATGTTAGTTGAAATTGATTGCACATTTGTTTTTTTAAATCTGTTTTATTAGTAACGTGATTACATATGTGTGAAATGAATGAGTTTTGATGTTACATTTATAAAATATAATTAAATTAATTATTATATTAGTATTATTCGTTATTCATCCGCTACCGTTTCGTTACTTGATAATATTAACTGGTAATGATAGGGTAGGGTAAGGTCAATTCTTAACGGGTAAAAGTAGAATATGGATAATGATTCCAGCCTACATGTATTGTACCCATTGACACCCTAATTCTGCACTGTATTTTTGAATCTTATATATATAGGCTATCATGCTTTGGGAAGAGATTCTAAGTTCACTAGTTCCTGCCACTAGCACTAGCATTGGTTGTTATACATCTAAGTCAGCATACAAGGAAATAATTGGAGTTGGTAAGGTTAATTTTGATCTACAAAAAAATCTGGAAGTTCAAGGTGCCGCCTACGGTAAGAATTTTCTTGTTGTTGTTGTTGCACGAGAAAATTCTTACGCAAGATGTGGTGGAAAAAAGAAGAATTGGTTGTGACCGTCACTGTGTCATATGTGTTTCCTGTTCTTTTGAAACTTCTCTACATTTGTTTTTTCAATGTGAATATGCAAGGGAGGTGTGGCAGAGACTAATGGGTTTAGTTAGGTCAGTTAATCTCTCCGCCACTGTTATCAACTGTACATAATTTTAAACTTGACAAATGAAATGCGATTGATATTTCTTATTTCATCGAATATCCCAATAAGAGTGTCAATGGGTACGGTACGGGTCGGGTGAAGGCATTTTCATACCCATACCTATTAAAATTGACTTTACCCATACCCTACCATATTCATTAAAAATTGACCTTACCCTACCCTACCCTTACCCATTAATACTATCGGGTAACGAAACGGTAGTGGATGAATAATGGATATTACTAATATAATAATTAGTTTTATTATATTTTACAAATTAAATATTAAAAACTCATTCATTTCACACATATGTAATTATATTTCTAATAAAAAATAAAAATGAATGTGCAATCAATTCTAATTAAATTATTTTGTATAAAGGAAGAAAATTTTAAAACACAAATACATATTTAGGTGGGTTGGAAATTGAATTGAATATATATTTAGATTTTATAATTACCCTATAGGGTAACGGGTATGAAATAGTCATTACCCATACCCTTACCCATTTGGAAAAAAAATTATTATCCATACCCATACCCAATAAACTAACGAAAAAAAAACCTTACTCATACCCACCTTATCGAATACGATACGGGTCAGGTAAACGGCTAAAAAGGTACCATTGACACCCCTGTATCCCAATGTCCTATACAAACTATCTTATTTTTCCGTCCCTCAATTTTTTTTTTCATTTAATTTTATTAGGTGAAAACTATTTGTTTAAAAGGCCTGTGTTGTTGTTTCCTTTAACATATTGTGCTAGTTAGCCCTAACTATTCTCAAAGCCCACAAATAATGGCCCAAATCCCCAAAGCCCAGTGATCCGTAGGCTTTAGTTGCATCAATTGAGTTTTAGCATTAAAGTGCAGGGGCACATTTAATATTTAGCATTTCAATCTGATATAGCTACCATTAAACTATGACATCAATAAATTTTCTTAATCTATAAAACCCAATTTAATAATAACATAAAAATAGAAATAATATTTTATTAATCCCATAATTTTTTCTAGGTTTTTTTTGTTGTTGAGAAAATTGGACAATGTAAGATCAATCAGAAAATAAAAACTTCCAAGATTGATGGATTTATGCATAAAGTTGACAAAATTCAAGGTTGTTCAAGAGAAATTCTTCATCAACATGTAAATAAGTTATTTTATGCCTAAGTGGCAAATTTAAGACTAAAGGCCTGTTCGGCTATTCATGTTCTCATGGTTTTTTTGGGCAAAAAAACTAAATAAGTTACTTTTCCAATATAGTGTTCGGTGCAATAGTTAAATTATCCATTTTCATCCCAACTCCTTTTATAATTTGTGACAAAAATAAAATTAATTTTGAGCTAATTTTTTTTCCCAAGCACAGGAGCTCCCAACTCCTTTTTCAAAATTGACTTTGTTTAATATTTATTTGGTTTAAACAACTTTGAACTTTCAATTATTTTTTGTTCTTAATAAGAATGATTTGTTTAATTTTTAATTTTTAATTTTTTTTTTATTATTTCTTCTCCATCAGCAACATAAGCCTATAATTTACTAAAGAATATTAAATTAATTGATCAAATATAAGACAGCAACATTGTGAAGTTTATTCATTTTATATACTAACCATAATTTTCAAAATCAAATTTACTCTTAAAGCTATTTTGTTTTTTCATTAACAACAACCACAATTTAATAAAAAATAAAACAAATACAATTTAAACAAACACAAAGACAAAAATTAATTAAACAAACACAACATAATAATACAAGAAATTAATTAAACAAGTATAATTAAACTAGCAACACTCAATAATAGATTAAGCTAATTTGATCATAATCAGTGATTAGTATCAATACATTTAATATAGTTTAATTTTAGTATTACATCTACTATAAAAAAAAAAAAACCCAACATCCTAACATATTTCTCATGCATTTGTCGAACACCTATATTCTAAAATTCCCTATGAGTTAAATAACTTTGGTTTTAACAAATTGAATTTTCCATTTGCATTTTCAAAAAATTTCATTCCCATAAAAAGTCCAACAAGTCCTAAAAATCACATGGTTTCATTATATTAATATTAAGCAAGGTTCTAAATAGCGTTTATAACGTCGTAGCGGGAAGGCTAAAAAAAAAGCTATAGCGAATAGCGTCGCTATAGCAGAAGCTATTCCAAATAACTTTTTTTTTTTACATTTCGTATATTCAATATTTGTACTAAATATCAACATTATCTAAAGTCTCATAGAACAATAAATAACACCAAAGTAATTAAGAAATTATAATATTCATATTGAACCCGTACAAAGTCCAAATTGCGGTTCAAAATATCCATAGTAATATCATAAACTATCGATTTTTCCTATTAAAAATATCTTAAGCATCATGATTCATGACATAATCTTTTTTTTTTCTATTCAAATTTTAATTTCGGTTTGGACTTTTTTTCTATTCAAATTTCAATTTCTATTCCCAATTTCAAATTGATTTATCTGTAGCAAGTAGCAACAAATTCAATTTCGGTTTGAGATTTTTTTTATCTTTATTTAAAATCCATATAAATTGCTTAAAAAAAAAACCCATATTGTATAGCGCAAATAGTGGACCGCTATAGCGCTGTAGCGGCCATAGCGCAAATAGTGCATTTTGATGTCATAGCGTAGCGTTTGGGGTCCATTAGAACACTGATATTAAGTAAAGGAGAAAGCTCAATTACCTGGCAAAATATGCAATGCACTCACCTGAATTAATCAGTTCTAATGCACTGTTTATAAAACAACTATTTTATTCAAAATTCAAAATCCATTAGATAGTTATGGCGATAAAACATTTAGAAACTGAAATTTCCAATACAGTGACTATATTTTAATGCACTGGGTGGGTTGCAGAGCGAGTTACAGCATGATAAATGCCTCTTAACACACTGAACAGTGGGTAACGGACGGGTCCGGATCCCCTAAAGTAACCCAATCTTTGAGTTTTGGATCGAGACCATCCGATTCAAATTCGTCATCGGAATGTGTGCGATCACTTCACGGATGGATTTTCTCGGATTCAAATCAGACAGTCTCGATCTAAAATCCAAAAGTTGGGTTACTTCACTGGATCCGAACTCGTAACGGACTAGGTGCATTGTGTAACAGTAACACACTGGTTATTTTTTTATATATAGATTTTAATTCTCTTTTTCTCCCTAGATACTAACTATTTTCCAACCATTAATAAAGTTGTTAAAACTGTTCAAAGTAAGTTCCTTTTAGGCGCCTCTCTCTTTGATAGGCTTTTGAATTTTTCCTTATAAAGTCATGTGATTAAACTCAAATTTACCATAATTGCAAGTGAGAACATACTGTGAATTGGTGTAATTACATATTCAGTTATTTGTTTATGTATTAGAAGCCATGTATACGTTATGTAGTGATGTTTTCTTTCTCAAGATTGATTACAACTTATATATGGTATAAGGAACAATTGCTTTAAGATTGAAAGATCCTATTATTCTTGAAATAATGAAATGATACATTGTGAGTTGAGAACCTTGAGAGAGAACATATAATTTACTCTTTATTTTTTTTTATTTTTTTAGTAAAGGTCGGAGGTCAAGCCATCTAACTATTAAATATCCACAAATGATTGTCCCTTTTGGATTTCGAACCTGTAATCTCTTACACGGAGAGCATTGCCTTTGCCACTAAACAAAAGACTGGTTCTCATAATTTACTCTTTATGATACGACCATCCAATTAAATTTAGCTAGACTAGTCATTTAAAATTATGTTTTCGAACTCCATTATCAAAGTTTGCATGTTATTTCTCTCCATATTTCATTTTTCATTTATTGTGCAAATTTTGATATTGTTTGATCATGATTGTTGTTGAACTTATGTGTTGTTTAATTTGTGTGTGGGTTTAATTTGCTTATTGCTTTAATTTGTGAGGTGAATTTGATTAAACATAAGAAAAGGGAAATTAGGGTCAAGGTACCTGTGCCCCCATCCCTCCCCTTTAATCTGCCAATTATACCAATATATTTTTGTAATTTGAGAATTAAAAAGATTTGAGAGGTGATCAGACAATGAAAATAGAGTTAGAGGCAAGTGTAGTGAGAGTAAGATATGTCGGTGATCAGATGTGGTCAAAAGAGCAGGTAGGATGGGGATCAGACTCTGCTATTTTTCTGATTCTTAACTATTCAAAATTTTTTATTTGTATATCTTGATAAAAAAAAAAATTTATGCACAAATTTTAATAAATTTAAATGGTTAGAATTGGAAAAACAAAATTATGTTTTTCTCTAAGAAAATCAGCAGAGTCCGTTCTGGTAGGATGGTACTGACTGGAATAGAAATTAAGTATCTCCCAGATTTAGCATTATGCTATGTTTTGTTATCGTTTTAGTTAAAAGATTCTCTAAATGGGATATAACTTTAAATTGGAGATAGATGGGCTCTCTTTTTTTTAAGCATTTAGTGTGACCGTGATATCTATCGAGATGTTTCCATCCAATATCCACTTGGAATATACTATATAGATGACAATGGACTGGAATAAGGATTGTCAGAAGTAACTCAAATTTGGAATTTAGATCCTGACCGAGATAAAATGCACTAATATTCGTGCCAAAATATATCTTACGGTTCGGATCTAAACTCAAAATTTGAGTTGCTTTAGGTGATATGAATTCCTTATAGAGAAGGCCCACCATAGCTTGGGTGTGGGCCATATTACAAATGAGGTTATTGTACCCTTCGACAGCAGTCCGTTTCAGTGTTTTATATACCACGTGGGTTACAGTACCCTTTGATTTCGATTTATGAAGGAATCTCTCAATTTCTCGTGGTCCATGCGGCTTTGCCATCACGCTTTATTTTTGTCTCAGCAAAGTTTTACTTTGCAACAAAAAGAAATAAAAGTAAAATTTGATGCGTTCAAAACCATTAGCCTAATTGTAAGAAGCTTAATTTGCTTCTTGCCAAAATGCCTCTGTAACTGTTTCTTCATTTGCCATGGGAAGAAGTATGTGCATTTTGAAACGAGAAATCACAATGTACGTGTTCGGCAATGAGGCTTTGGCTTCCTTAAACAGGCTTTAGTCTCCTTAGTTGCTAATTTAGCCGAACAGTTGTGCCTTAGACAGACTTAAAGCACCTTTCTTAAGCTTCCTTAGAACAAATTCTTAAGCTGATAAAAACTCAAGCTTAAGCACAGTGCCTCCTTAGAGCTCCTCCTTAGTATCTTTATACACCCTAAGCTTCATTGCTTAAGTCTTTGTCAGCCGAACAACTCCTCCTTAGCACAGCTTAAACTCTTAAGTCTCATTGCTCTAAGTCTCATTGCCGAACATGGCCAATAGCATGTCCCAATTGTTGTAATAACAGATATTTGAAAATTATTCAGCAGTACTAAGGCTCAAGACAACCTCAGGAAAACAAAATTCAGATAAAATGTCCTTAAAAAGGGCCAGTCGCATTACTTGAAATCTTCAAGGAAACAAACAGAAACCCATGAAATATTCAATTTACACTGTAGGGGTTGCTTCGCAGTTGCAATCTAAATCAAATATACAACAATAGAGAAAGAGGACAAAGTCCTCATTTCTCTTGCTCTTGCTACAATTTACAAACATTACACACAACAAAATGACTGCATTTCATACACTCGGATTCTCGGTCGTGCATACCACAAATATTTTTTTTTTTTCTTTTTAAATCCCACCCCCCTCCCCCCACACACCCACACACACAAAGAATCACCCGGAACCCACAAACAATCCCCCACCAAGCCTACCCCCTCCTCTTCCTTAATTGTCAATGTTATAACATACATGTTAATCACTCCAAAAGATTAGTATAATTTCAAAATTAAGTTGAGCAAATTAATCCTCCATGTTGCAGTCATTTTGGGAAGTCGGAAGCTCGATAGCAATCAGAAAGAAACATCTTTCAGATTCCCTTATGTATTGGACTTCACCTCCCAATAATTTTAGCAGCTTGCGGCCAATGCTGAGTGCAAGACCCTCTTGACTGCTCCAGCGGCTGTTGTGAAACATATCTTGAACCATCTCAGAAGGAAGCCCCTCTCCCGGGCATGCAAATCTGGACAACAAAACAAATCATAAAATTTTCAGCCTTATTTCCCAAATAATAGTATTAGGATAATATATAAGATGACTAAAAATGGGAACAGAATGACAGACCTAAACAGAAAGTGAATGGTTTCGGTCCCATCAGAGCTCCTCTTAGGAGTTAATTTGACTTGGATCTCTACCCAGCCATTCTCTGACGGTGCACAGCGCACCATACTCATCAAGAAATCTGCTAGCACTTGCTGGATCCGGCACTGGTCCCCATATGCAGAGGTCACCTTTATTTCTTCAGGTATGTCACGGATAATTTGCAACCCCCTTTCTCTGAGCAAAATCATGACTTGGCTTACTACTGAATTTATTACGCTCTCTACTAGAAATTCACTCTTTTCAATCGTCAATGATCTGCATATGTTTAAATAAAATAAAAACAAAAAACTTAATCAACACTGTATATTACTATATTTAAATAGGCATAAATATATTAACTAAACCAAATAAATTAATTAATAGAACACTTAGCACTAACCCGTCTTCTATATACTGTAAATTGGCATCTTTTATGATATTGTACATCTGACGTTCACATGAGACGCTTGTCTCTAGAAACTGCTTCTGATCCTCATTCATATCTGTCATCTCCAAAAGTGAGTTTGTAAACCGAATACCACTCAATGGGTTCTTTATCTCCTGACAAAGATAGGCCAATTCCTTCATGCTCAAATAGCATTTCTTCTCCTGTTGCCTCTGAATTTCTAGTGCCTGATGTAGCTCTGGACTTGCAATTTGCAAGAAGCAAAATGCACCAGTAGGTTGTCCATCCATGTCTCTCCTCGTGTTTGCAGTCAACAATGCCTACAAAAGTAGCAGATGAACCAGGTAGTGGAGGGAAATTAATTGCTATAGATATTTAGCAACAATGTTTAGCCAAAAGTCAATACTGACGCATGCATTGAAATGTCTTACTGATAAGTGCATCCTACGAGAATGCATGTCCACGAATCATTTGTACATGCATGTATGTGCACATGCGCATGCACAAACATGCAAGCTATACATGGGCAAAAGAAAGAACTGAATCTATCCTCCAAGATGAACTAATATGAATATTTCTTTGTGTGTTACTAGAAAAATTAAAATATTTCTTTGTGTGTTACTAGAAAAATAATAAAAATATTTTGGATCTGAGTTATTGATCCCAGTTCAAAAGCCACTTCTGGGTAAATAAAGAAATTATCGTAGCTCTTCTAGTACATTCAAATTTTAAGGTAATCCATCTATTTTTTTAGAAGTGATTTAGAAAAATATTAATATATTAAAAATATAAAATAGCTTCTAGGAAAATAGATGGAGTACCTATACCTTAGAATTTGAATGTACTAGAAGAACCAAGCTAATTTCTTTATTTATCCAGAAGTGACTTTTGAACCGGAATTAATAACTCAGATCCAAACATTTTTTTTTTCCAGTAACACACAAAAAATATTTTAATATTTTTTACAGATGTAAAAAATTCCGACTGAAAAATGTTGATTTGGATTATTTTTCACAGTCTTTCTAGTAAATTAAATTCTATAATATTCCATCTATTTAAAAAAAAATTCTAATATTTTAATAGAAAAATAAAAAAATCATAAAATCTTTAATTAAATAATAAAATTCACTAATCGACGGCCGATTGTCAAATAAAAAAGGTGATATTATGTCCAAATCGCTGAGAATTTTGGCGGTTTGAACATTTTTAAATTTTTTCGAAAATCGTAAGTATTTCTGTATTTTTTTTATTTAATCATGGAAATTAATAAACAAATCGGCGTACATAGATTAAGAAGTTTCCTTCATTATTCAAATTTAGCTAGTAATATTTATTACCGCAACACCATACTATAACTAGCTACTAGCTAGTATCTTTATTCGTAAAGACAGACGAGAGGTACACTGTACACATGATGCAAATATATATAGAGAGAGAAGGGGTAAAGATTAACACACACACACGATAGCTAGTTGCAAATTTCAATTGTTCATCACTTCTATTTGTTGCATTCAAAAGAGTACTGGACTACTGGTTCCGTTGCATTCATCATTTTGTTTAAATACTATAGTTATTGCAAGACAGCTATATATATTAGTAAGAAATAAAAACAATCAGTCAATCAATTCCAGCGAGGCAAAATCATGTGCAAGGAGAGAGCAATTAGGAGATCAAAAGATAAGGAAAGGCATTTAATGTATCAGCTGGTTGGTCCTCAATTATTTCCTTAACTTTCGTTTGTCCGAACAATCCACAACCTCGTTCACATTTTTGTGCAATAAAGCAATGATAATTAGTGATGATAAAATTTATTTGTCTATATTTCATATTATAATATTATAGTTTAAGCAATAACTAGTGATGTACTTTTTGCATATTTTTCTGCTATAATAAAAATGTTAAACATGTTAGTTGAAATTGATTGCACATTTGTTTTTTTAAATCTGTTTTATTAGTAACGTGATTACATATGTGTGAAATGAATGAGTTTTGATGTTACATTTATAAAATATAATTAAATTAATTATTATATTAGTATTATTCGTTATTCATCCGCTACCGTTTCGTTACTTGATAATATTAACTGGTAATGATAGGGTAGGGTAAGGTCAATTCTTAACGGGTAAAAGTAGAATATGGATAATGATTCCAGCCTACATGTATTGTACCCATTGACACCCTAATTCTGCACTGTATTTTTGAATCTTATATATATAGGCTATCATGCTTTGGGAAGAGATTCTAAGTTCACTAGTTCCTGCCACTAGCACTAGCATTGGTTGTTATACATCTAAGTCAGCATACAAGGAAATAATTGGAGGTGGTAAGGTTAATTTTGATCTACAAAAAAAATTTGAAAGTTCAAGGTGTCGCCTACGGTAAGAATTTTCTTGTTGTTGTTGTTGCACGAGAAAATTCTTACGCAAGATGTGATGGAAAAAAGAAGAATTGGTTGTGACTTGTGACCGTCACTGTGTCATATGTGTTTCATGTTCTTTTGAAACTTCTCTACATTTGTTTTTTCAATGTGAATATGCAAGGGAGGTGTGGCAGTGACTAATGGGTTTAGTTAGGTCAGTTAATCTCTCCGCCACTGTTATCAACTGTACATAATTTTAAACTTGACAAATGAAATGCGATTGATATTTCTTATTTCATCGAATATCCCAATAAGAGTGTCAATGGGTACGGTACGGGTCGGGTGAAGGCATTTTCATACCCATACCTATTAAAATTGACTTTACCCATACCCTACCATATTCATTAAAAATTGACCTTACCCTACCCTACCCTTACCCATTAATACTATCGGGTAACGAAACGGTAGTGGATGAATAATGGATATTACTAATATAATAATTAGTTTTATTATATTTTACAAATTAAATATTAAAAACTCATTCATTTCACACATATGTAATTATATTTCTAATAAAAAATAAAAATGAATGTGCAATCAATTCTAATTAAATTATTTTGTATAAAGGAAGAAAATTTTAAAACACAAATACATATTTAGGTGGGTTGGAAATTGAATTGAATATATATTTAGATTTTATAATTACCCTATAGGGTAACGGGTATGAAATAGTCATTACCCATACCCTTACCCATTTGGAAAAAAAATTATTATCCATACCCATACCCAATAAACTAACGAAAAAAAAACCTTACTCATACCCACCTTATCGAATACGATACGGGTCAGGTAAACGGCTAAAAAGGTACCATTGACACCCCTGTATCCCAATGTCCTATACAAACTATCTTATTTTTCCGTCCCTTAATTTTTTTTTTTCATTTAATTTTATTAGATGAAAACTATTTGTTTAAAAGGCCTGTGGTGTTGTTTCCTTTAACATATTGTGCTAGTTAGCCCTAACAATTCTCAAAGCCCACAAATAATGGCCCAAATCCCCAAAGCCCAGTGACCCGTAGGCTTTAGTTGCATCAATTGAGTTTTAGCATTAAAGTGCAGGGGCACATTTAATATTTAGCATTTCAATCTGATATAGCAACCATTAAACTATGACATCAATAAATTTTCTTAATCTATAAAACCCAATTTAATAATAACATAAAAATAGAATTAATATTTTATTAGTCCCATTATTTTTTTCTAGGTTTTTTTTTGTTGTTGAGGAAATTGGACAATGTAAGATCAATCAGAAAATAAAACTTCCAAGATTGATGGATTTATGCATAAATTTGACAAAATTCAAGATTGTTCAAGAGAAATTCTTCATCAACATGTAAATAAGTTATTTTATGTTCGGCTATTCATGTTCTCATGGTATTTTTGGGCGAAAAAACTAAATAAGTTAATTTTTCAATATAGTGTTCGGTGCAATAGGTAAATTACCCATTTTCATTTTCATTATCAATTTTCATCCCCAAATCCTTTTATAATTTGTGACAAAAATAAAATTAACTTTGAGCTAAGTTTTTTTCCCAAGCACAGGAGCTCCCAACTCCTTTTTCAAAATTGACTTTGTTTAATATTTATTTTGGTTTAAACAACTTTGAACTTTCAATTATTTTTTGTTCTTAATAAGAATGATTTGTTTAATTTTTTTTATTTTATTATTATTTCTTCTCCATCAGCAACATAAGCCTATAATTTTCTAAAGAATATTAAATTAATTGATCAAATATAAGACCGCAACATTGTGAAGTTTATTCATTTATATACTAACCATAATTTTCAAATTCAAATTTACTCTTAAAGCTAATTTGTTTTTTTCATTAACAATAAACACAATTAAACAAACACAATTTAATAATAAATAAAACAAATACAATTTAAACAAACACAAAGACAAAAATTAATTAAACAAACACAACATAATAATACAAGAAATTAATTAAACAAGTATAATTAAACTAGCAACACTCAATAATAGATTAAGCTAATTTGATCATAATCAGTGATAAGTATCAATACACTTAATATAATTTAATTTAAGTATTACATCTACTATAAAAAGAAAGAAAAAAAAAATCAACATTCTAACAACTTTCTCATGCATTTGCCGAACACCTATATTCTAAAATTCTCTATGAATTAAATAACTTTGATTTTGACAAATTGAATTTCTCATTCGCATTTTCAAAAATTTCCATTCCCATAAAAATTCCAACAAGTCCTAAAAATCACATGGTTTCATTATATTAATATTAAGTAAAGGATAAAGCTCAATTACCTAGCAAAATATGCAATGCACTCACCTGAATTAATAAGTTCTAATGCACTGTTTATAAAACAACTATTTTATTCAAAATTCAAAATCCATTAGATAGTTATGGGCTTATGGCGATAAAACATTTAGAAACTGAAATTTCCTATGCAGTGACTATATTTTAATGCACTGGGTGGGTTGCAGAGCGAGTTACAGCATGATAAATGCCTCTTAACACACTGAAGAGTGGGTAATGGACTAGGTGCATTGTGTAAGAATTTTTTTTATAAACCATAATTAAAAAATATATTTTTACGAAACCAACATGATTATTTATTTTTTTTTACAAAAATCATAAGAACCGAAATGCCATTTCGGTCTGAAATTTTGCCATTTCGGTCCGGAATAAAAAAAAAATTTCGGACCGAAATAGCATTTCGATTCTTATGATTTTTGTAAAAAAAAAAAAAAAGTAATCATGTTGGTTTCGTAAAAAACCAAAATTTTAATTATGGTTTATAAAAAAAATTCCATTGTGCACACTGGCTATTTTTTTATATATAGATTTTAATTCTCTTTTTCTCCCTAGATACTAACTATTTTCCAACCAGTAATAAAGTTGTTAAAACTGTTCAAAGTAAGTTCCTTTTAGGCGCCTCTCTCTTTGATAGGCTTTTGAATTTTTCCTTATAAAGTCATGTGATTAAACTCAAATTTACCATAATTGCAAGTGAGAACATACTGTGAATTGGTGTAATTACATATTCAGTTATTTGTTTATGTATTAGAAGCCATGTATACGTTATGTAGTGATGTTTTCTTTCTCAAGATTGATTGCAACTTATATATGGTATAAGGAACAATTGCTTTAAGATTGAAAGATCCTATTATTCTTGAAATAGTGAAATGATACATTGTGAGTTGAGAAACTTGAGAGAAAAAACATATAATTTACTCTTTATTTTATTTTTTATTTTTTTTAGTAAACGTTGAACTACATAAAGGATTATCCCTTTCGGATTTCGAACCTGCAACCTCTCACACAAAGAGCATTGTCTTTGCCACTAAACCAAAGGCTGATTTTCATAATTTACTCTTTATGATACGACCACCCAATTAAATTTAGCCAGACCGGTCATTCAAAATTATGTTTTCGAACTCCATTATCAAAGTTTGCATGTTCTTTCTCTTCATATTTCATTTTTCATTTATTGTGCAAATTTTGATATTGTTTGATCATGATTGTTGTTAAACTTATGTGTTGTTTAATTTGTGTGTTGGTTTAATTTGCTTATTGCTTTAATTTGTGAGGTGAATTTGATTAAACATAAGAAAAGGGAAATTAGGGTCAAGGTACCTGTGCCC
The DNA here is from genome assembly GCA_025461125.1 of Carex kokanica. Lineage (NCBI taxonomy): Eukaryota > Viridiplantae > Streptophyta > Magnoliopsida > Poales > Cyperaceae > Carex > Carex kokanica. The sequence goes on from JAJGRX010001484.1 coordinate 893,476, forward strand.
CCATCCCTCCCCTTTAATCTGCCAATTATACCAATATATTTTTGTAATTTGAGAATTAAAAAGATTTGAGAGGTGATCAGACAATGAAAATAGAGTTAGAGGCAAGTGTAGTGAGAGTAAGATATGTCGGTGATCAGATGTGGTCAAAAGAGCAGGTATGATGGGGATCAGACTCTGCTGTTTTTCTTAGAGAAAAGTATAATTCTGTTTTTTCAATTCTAACTATTCAAAAAATTTCATTCGCATATCTCGATAAAAAAAAATTTCATGCACAAATCTCAATAAATTTAAATAGTTAGAATTGAAAAAACAAAATTATGTTTTTCTCTAAGAAAATCAGCAGAGTCCGTTCTGGTAGGATGGTACTGACTGGAATAGAAATTAAGTATCTCCCAGATTTAGCATTATGCTATATTTTGATATCGTTTTAGTTAAAAGATTCTCTAAATGGGATATAACTTTAAATTGGAGATAGATGGGCTCTCTTTTTTTGAAGCATTTAGTGTGACCGTGATATCTATCGAGATGTTTCCATCCAATATCCACTTGGAATATACTATAGATGACATGGACTTGCATAGGAGTACGGTTTGTCAGAAGTAACTCAACTTTTGAATTTAGATCCGGACCGAGATAAAATGCACTAATATTCGTGCCAAAATATATCTTACGGTTCGGATCTAAACTCAAAATTTGAGTCGCTTTAGGTGATATGAATTCCTTGTAGAGAAGGCCCACCATAGCGTGGGTGTGGGCCATATTACAAATGAGGTTATTGTACCCTTCGACAGCAGTCCGTTTCAGTGTTTTATATACCACGTGGGTTACAGTACCCTTTGATTTCGATTTATGAAGGAATCTCTCAATTTCTCGTGGTCCATGCGGCTTTGCCATCACGCTTTATTTTTGTCTCAGCAAAGTTTTACTTTGCAACAAAAAGAAATAAAAGTAAAATTTGATGCGTTCAAAACCATTAGCCTAATTGTAAGAAGCTTAATTTGCTTCTTGCCAAAATGCCTCTGTAACTGTTTCTTCATTTGCCATGGGAAGAAGTATGTGCATTTTGAAACGAGAAATCACAATGTACGTGTTCGGCAATGAGGCTTTGGCTTTCTTAAACAGGCTTTAGTCTCCTTAGCTGCTTAATCTAGCCGAACAGTTGTGCCTTAGACAAGCTTAAAGCACCTTTCTTAAGCTTCCTTAGAGCAAATTCTTAAGCTGATAAAAACCCAAGCTTAAGCACAGTGCCTCCTTAGAACTCCTCCTTAGTATCTTTATGCACCCTAAGCTTCATTGCTTAAGTCTTTGTCAGCCGAACAACTCCTCCTTAGCACAGCTTAAACTCTTAAGTCTCATTGCTTTAAGCCTCATTGCCGAACATGGCCAATAGCATGTCCCAATTGTTGTAATAACAGATATTTGAAAATTATTCAGCAGTACTAAGGCTCAAGACAACCTCAGGAAAACAAAATTCAGATAAAATGTCCTTAAAAAGGGCCAGTCGCATTACTTGAAATCTTCAAGGAAACAAACAGAAACCCATGAAATATTCAATTTACACTGTAGGGGTTGCTTCGCAGTTGCAATCTAAATCAAATATACAACAATAGAGAAAGAGGACAAAGTCCTCATTTCTCTTGCTCTTGCTACAATTTACAAACATTACACACAACAAAATGACTGCATTTCATACACTCGGATTCTCGGTCGTGCATACCACAAATATTTTTTTTTTTTTCTTTTTAAATCCCACCCCCCTCCCCCCACACACCCACACACACAAAGAATCACCCGGAACCCACAAACAATCCCCCACCAAGCCTACCCCCTCCTCTTCCTTAATTGTCAATGTTATAACATACATGTTAATCACTTCAAAAGATTAGTATAATTTCAAAATTAAGTTGAGCAAATTAATCCTCCATGTTGCAGTCATTTTGGGAAGTCGGAAGCTCGATAGCAATCAGAAAGAAACATCTTTCAGATTCCCTTATGTATTGGACTTCACCTCCCAATAATTTTAGCAGCTTGCGGCCAATGCTGAGTGCAAGACCCTCTTGACTGCTCCAGCGGCTGTTGTGAAACATATCTTGAACCATCTCAGAAGGAAGCCCCTCTCCCGGGCATGCAAATCTGGACAACAAAACAAATCATAAAATTTTCAGCCTTATTTCCCAAATAATAGTATTAGGATAATATATAAGATGACTAAAAATGGGAACAGAATGACAGACCTAAACAGAAAGTGAATGGTTTCGGTCCCATCAGAGCTCCTCTTAGGAGTTAATTTGACTTGGATCTCTACCCAGCCATTCTCTGACGGTGCACAGCGCACCATACTCATCAAGAAATCTGCTAGCACTTGCTGGATCCGGCACTGGTCCCCATATGCAGAGGTCACCTTTATTTCTTCAGGTATGTCACGGATAATTTGCAACCCCCTTTCTCTGAGCAAAATCATGACTTGGCTTACTACTGAATTTATTACGCTCTCTACTAGAAATTCACTCTTTTCAATCGTCAATGATCTGCATATGTTTAAATAAAATAAAAACAAAAAACTTAATCAACACTGTATATTACTATATTTAAATAGGCATAAATATATTAACTAAACCAAATAAATTAATTAATAGAACACTTAGCACTAACCCGTCTTCTATATACTGTAAATTGGCATCTTTTATGATATTGTACATCTGACGTTCACATGAGACGCTTGTCTCTAGAAACTGCTTCTGATCCTCATTCATATCTGTCATCTCCAAAAGTGAGTTTGTAAACCGAATACCACTCAATGGGTTCTTTATCTCCTGACAAAGATAGGCCAATTCCTTCATGCTCAAATAGCATTTCTTCTCCTGTTGCCTCTGAATTTCTAGTGCCTGATGTAGCTCTGGACTTGCAATTTGCAAGAAGCAAAATGCACCAGTAGGTTGTCCATCCATGTCTCTCCTCGTGTTTGCAGTCAACAATGCCTACAAAAGTAGCAGATGAACCAGGTAGTGGAGGGAAATTAATTGCTATAGATATTTAGCAACAATGTTTAGCCAAAAGTCAATACTGACGCATGCATTGAAATGTCTTACTGATAAGTGCATCCTACGAGAATGCATGTCCACGAATCATTTGTACATGCATGTATGTGCACATGCGCATGCACAAACATGCAAGCTATACATGGGCAAAAGAAAGAACTGAATCTATCCTCCAAGATGAACTAATATGAATATTTCTTTGTGTGTTACTAGAAAAATTAAAATATTTCTTTGTGTGTTACTAGAAAAATAATAAAAATATTTTGGATCTGAGTTATTGATCCCAGTTCAAAAGCCACTTCTGGGTAAATAAAGAAATTATCGTAGCTCTTCTAGTACATTCAAATTTTAAGGTAATCCATCTATTTTTTTAGAAGTGATTTAGAAAAATATTAATATATTAAAAATATAAAATAGCTTCTAGGAAAATAGATGGAGTACCTATACCTTAGAATTTGAATGTACTAGAAGAACCAAGCTAATTTCTTTATTTATCCAGAAGTGACTTTTGAACCGGAATTAATAACTCAGATCCAAACATTTTTTTTTTCCAGTAACACACAAAAAATATTTTAATATTTTTTACAGATGTAAAAAATTCCGACTGAAAAATGTTGATTTGGATTATTTTTCACAGTCTTTCTAGTAAATTAAATTCTATAATATTCCATCTATTTAAAAAAAAATTCTAATATTTTAATAGAAAAATAAAAAAATCATAAAATCTTTAATTAAATAATAAAATTCACTAATCGACGGCCGATTGTCAAATAAAAAAGGTGATATTATGTCCAAATCGCTGAGAATTTTGGCGGTTTGAACATTTTTAAATTTTTTCGAAAATCGTAAGTATTTCTGTATTTTTTTTATTTAATCATGGAAATTAATAAACAAATCGGCGTACATAGATTAAGAAGTTTCCTTCATTATTCAAATTTAGCTAGTATAGTAATATTTATTACCGCAACACCATACTATAACTAGCTACTAGCTAGTATCTTTATTCGTAAAGACAGACGAGAGGTACACTGTACACATGATGCAAATATATATAGAGAGAGAAGGGGTAAAGATTAACACACACACACGATAGCTAGTTGCAAATTTCAATTGTTCATCACTTCTATTTGTTGCATTCAAAAGAGTACTGGACTACTGGTTCCGTTGCATTCATCATTTTGTTTAAATACTATAGTTATTGCAAGACAGCTATATTAATTAGTAAGAAATAAAAACAATCAGTCAGTCAATCAATACCAGCGAGGCAAAATCATGTGCAAGGAGAGAGCAATTAGGAGATCAAAAGATAAGGAAAGGCATTTAATGTATCAGCTGGTTGGTCCTCAATTATTTCCTTAACTTTCGTTTGTCCGAACAATCCACAACCTCGTTCACATTTTTGTGCAATAAAGCAATGATAATTAGTGATGATAAAATTTATTTGTCTATATTTCATATTATAATATTATAGTTTAAGCAATAACTAGTGATGTACTTTTTGCATATTTTTCTGCTATAATAAAAATGTTAAACATGTTAGTTGAAATTGATTGCACATTTGTTTTTTTAAATCTGTTTTATTAGTAACGTGATTACATATGTGTGAAATGAATGAGTTTTGATGTTACATTTATAAAATATAATTAAATTAATTATTATATTAGTATTATTCGTTATTCATCCGCTACCGTTTCGTTACTTGATAATATTAACTGGTAATGATAGGGTAGGGTAAGGTCAATTCTTAACGGGTAAAAGTAGAATATGGATAATGATTCCAGCCTACATGTATTGTACCCATTGACACCCTAATTCTGCACTGTATTTTTGAATCTTATATATATAGGCTATCATGCTTTGGGAAGAGATTCTAAGTTCACTAGTTCCTGCCACTAGCACTAGCATTGGTTGTTATACATCTAAGTCAGCATACAAGGAAATAATTGGAGGTGGTAAGGTTAATTTTGATCTACAAAAAAAATTTGAAAGTTCAAGGTGTCGCCTACGGTAAGAATTTTCTTGTTGTTGTTGTTGCACGAGAAAATTCTTACGCAAGATGTGATGGAAAAAAGAAGAATTGGTTGTGACTTGTGACCGTCACTGTGTCATATGTGTTTCATGTTCTTTTGAAACTTCTCTACATTTGTTTTTTCAATGTGAATATGCAAGGGAGGTGTGGCAGTGACTAATGGGTTTAGTTAGGTCAGTTAATCTCTCCGCCACTGTTATCAACTGTACATAATTTTAAACTTGACAAATGAAATGCGATTGATATTTCTTATTTCATCGAATATCCCAATAAGAGTGTCAATGGGTACGGTACGGGTCGGGTGAAGGCATTTTCATACCCATACCTATTAAAATTGACTTTACCCATACCCTACCATATTCATTAAAAATTGACCTTACCCTACCCTACCCTTACCCATTAATACTATCGGGTAACGAAACGGTAGTGGATGAATAATGGATATTACTAATATAATAATTAGTTTTATTATATTTTACAAATTAAATATTAAAAACTCATTCATTTCACACATATGTAATTATATTTCTAATAAAAAATAAAAATGAATGTGCAATCAATTCTAATTAAATTATTTTGTATAAAGGAAGAAAATTTTAAAACACAAATACATATTTAGGTGGGTTGGAAATTGAATTGAAAATTTTAAAACACAAATACATATTTAGGTGGGTATGAAATAGTCATTACCCATACCCTTACCCATTTGGAAAAAAAATTATTATCCATACCCATACCCAATAAACTAACGAAAAAAAAACCTTACTCATACCCACCTTATCGAATACGATACGGGTCAGGTAAACGGCTAAAAAGGTACCATTGACACCCCTGTATCCCAATGTCCTATACAAACTATCTTATTTTTCCGTCCCTTAATTTTTTTTTTTCATTTAATTTTATTAGATGAAAACTATTTGTTTAAAAGGCCTGTGGTGTTGTTTCCTTTAACATATTGTGCTAGTTAGCCCTAACAATTCTCAAAGCCCACAAATAATGGCCCAAATCCCCAAAGCCCAGTGACCCGTAGGCTTTAGTTGCATCAATTGAGTTTTAGCATTAAAGTGCAGGGGCACATTTAATATTTAGCATTTCAATCTGATATAGCAACCATTAAACTATGACATCAATAAATTTTCTTAATCTATAAAACCCAATTTAATAATAACATAAAAATAGAATTAATATTTTATTAGTCCCATTATTTTTTTCTAGGTTTTTTTTTGTTGTTGAGGAAATTGGACAATGTAAGATCAATCAGAAAATAAAACTTCCAAGATTGATGGATTTATGCATAAATTTGACAAAATTCAAGATTGTTCAAGAGAAATTCTTCATCAACATGTAAATAAGTTATTTTATGTTCGGCTATTCATGTTCTCATGGTATTTTTGGGCGAAAAAACTAAATAAGTTAATTTTTCAATATAGTGTTCGGTGCAATAGGTAAATTACCCATTTTCATTTTCATTATCAATTTTCATCCCCAAATCCTTTTATAATTTGTGACAAAAATAAAATTAACTTTGAGCTAAGTTTTTTTCCCAAGCACAGGAGCTCCCAACTCCTTTTTCAAAATTGACTTTGTTTAATATTTATTTTGGTTTAAACAACTTTGAACTTTCAATTATTTTTTGTTCTTAATAAGAATGATTTGTTTAATTTTTTTTATTTTATTATTATTTCTTCTCCATCAGCAACATAAGCCTATAATTTTCTAAAGAATATTAAATTAATTGATCAAATATAAGACCGCAACATTGTGAAGTTTATTCATTTATATACTAACCATAATTTTCAAATTCAAATTTACTCTTAAAGCTAATTTGTTTTTTTCATTAACAATAAACACAATTAAACAAACACAATTTAATAATAAATAAAACAAATACAATTTAAACAAACACAAAGACAAAAATTAATTAAACAAACACAACATAATAATACAAGAAATTAATTAAACAAGTATAATTAAACTAGCAACACTCAATAATAGATTAAGCTAATTTGATCATAATCAGTGATAAGTATCAATACACTTAATATAATTTAATTTAAGTATTACATCTACTATAAAAAGAAAGAAAAAAAAATCAACATTCTAACAACTTTCTCATGCATTTGCCGAACACCTATATTCTAAAATTCTCTATGAATTAAATAACTTTGATTTTGACAAATTGAATTTCTCATTCGCATTTTCAAAAATTTCCATTCCCATAAAAATTCCAACAAGTCCTAAAAATCACATGGTTTCATTATATTAATATTAAGTAAAGGATAAAGCTCAATTACCTAGCAAAATATGCAATGCACTCACCTGAATTAATAAGTTCTAATGCACTGTTTATAAAACAACTATTTTATTCAAAATTCAAAATCCATTAGATAGTTATGGGCTTATGGCGATAAAACATTTAGAAACTGAAATTTCCTATGCAGTGACTATATTTTAATGCACTGGGTGGGTTGCAGAGCGAGTTACAGCATGATAAATGCCTCTTAACACACTGAAGAGTGGGTAATGGACTAGGTGCATTGTGTAAGAATTTTTTTTATAAACCATAATTAAAAAATATATTTTTACGAAACCAACATGATTATTTATTTTTTTTTACAAAAATCATAAGAACCGAAATGCCATTTCGGTCTGAAATTTTGCCATTTCGGTCCGGAATAAAAAAAAAATTTCGGACCGAAATAGCATTTCGATTCTTATGATTTTTGTAAAAAAAAAAAAAAAGTAATCATGTTGGTTTCGTAAAAAACCAAAATTTTAATTATGGTTTATAAAAAAAATTCCATTGTGCACACTGGCTATTTTTTTATATATAGATTTTAATTCTCTTTTTCTCCCTAGATACTAACTATTTTCCAACCAGTAATAAAGTTGTTAAAACTGTTCAAAGTAAGTTCCTTTTAGGCGCCTCTCTCTTTGATAGGCTTTTGAATTTTTCCTTATAAAGTCATGTGATTAAACTCAAATTTACCATAATTGCAAGTGAGAACATACTGTGAATTGGTGTAATTACATATTCAGTTATTTGTTTATGTATTAGAAGCCATGTATACGTTATGTAGTGATGTTTTCTTTCTCAAGATTGATTGCAACTTATATATGGTATAAGGAACAATTGCTTTAAGATTGAAAGATCCTATTATTCTTGAAATAGTGAAATGATACATTGTGAGTTGAGAAACTTGAGAGAAAAAACATATAATTTACTCTTTATTTTATTTTTTATTTTTTTTAGTAAACGTTGAACTACATAAAGGATTATCCCTTTCGGATTTCGAACCTGCAACCTCTCACACAAAGAGCATTGTCTTTGCCACTAAACCAAAGGCTGATTTTCATAATTTACTCTTTATGATACGACCACCCAATTAAATTTAGCCAGACCGGTCATTCAAAATTATGTTTTCGAACTCCATTATCAAAGTTTGCATGTTCTTTCTCTTCATATTTCATTTTTCATTTATTGTGCAAATTTTGATATTGTTTGATCATGATTGTTGTTAAACTTATGTGTTGTTTAATTTGTGTGTTGGTTTAATTTGCTTATTGCTTTAATTTGTGAGGTGAATTTGATTAAACATAAGAAAAGGGAAATTAGGGTCAAGGTACCTGTGCCCCCATCCCTCCCCTTTAATCTGCCAATTATACCAATATATTTTTGTAATTTGAGAATTAAAAAGATTTGAGAGGTGATCAGACAATGAAAATAGAGTTAGAGGCAAGTGTAGTGAGAGTAAGATATGTCGGTGATCAGATGTGGTCAAAAGAGCAGGTATGATGGGGATCAGACTCTGCTGTTTTTCTTAGAGAAAAGTATAATTCTGTTTTTTCAATTCTAACTATTCAAAAAATTTCATTCGCATATCTCGATAAAAAAAAATTTCATGCACAAATCTCAATAAATTTAAATAGTTAGAATTGAAAAAACAAAATTATGTTTTTCTCTAAGAAAATCAGCAGAGTCCGTTCTGGTAGGATGGTACTGACTGGAATAGAAATTAAGTATCTCCCAGATTTAGCATTATGCTATATTTTGATATCGTTTTAGTTAAAAGATTCTCTAAATGGGATATAACTTTAAATTGGAGATAGATGGGCTCTCTTTTTTTGAAGCATTTAGTGTGACCGTGATATCTATCGAGATGTTTCCATCCAATATCCACTTGGAATATACTATAGATGACATGGACTTGCATAGGAGTACGGTTTGTCAGAAGTAACTCAACTTTTGAATTTAGATCCGGACCGAGATAAAATGCACTAATATTCGTGCCAAAATATATCTTACGGTTCGGATCTAAACTCAAAATTTGAGTCGCTTTAGGTGATATGAATTCCTTGTAGAGAAGGCCCACCATAGCGTGGGTGTGGGCCATATTACAAATGAGGTTATTGTACCCTTCGACAGCAGTCCGTTTCAGTGTTTTATATACCACGTGGGTTACAGTACCCTTTGATTTCGATTTATGAAGGAATCTCTCAATTTCTCGTGGTCCATGCGGCTTTGCCATCACGCTTTATTTTTGTCTCAGCAAAGTTTTACTTTGCAACAAAAAGAAATAAAAGTAAAATTTGATGCGTTCAAAACCATTAGCCTAATTGTAAGAAGCTTAATTTGCTTCTTGCCAAAATGCCTCTGTAACTGTTTCTTCATTTGCCATGGGAAGAAGTATGTGCATTTTGAAACGAGAAATCACAATGTACGTGTTCGGCAATGAGGCTTTGGCTTTCTTAAACAGGCTTTAGTCTCCTTAGCTGCTTAATCTAGCCGAACAGTTGTGCCTTAGACAAGCTTAAAGCACCTTTCTTAAGCTTCCTTAGAGCAAATTCTTAAGCTGATAAAAACCCAAGCTTAAGCACAGTGCCTCCTTAGAACTCCTCCTTAGTATCTTTATGCACCCTAAGCTTCATTGCTTAAGTCTTTGTCAGCCGAACAACTCCTCCTTAGCACAGCTTAAACTCTTAAGTCTCATTGCTTTAAGCCTCATTGCCGAACATGGCCAATAGCATGTCCCAATTGTTGTAATAACAGATATTTGAAAATTATTCAGCAGTACTAAGGCTCAAGACAACCTCAGGAAAACAAAATTCAGATAAAATGTCCTTAAAAAGGGCCAGTCGCATTACTTGAAATCTTCAAGGAAACAAACAGAAACCCATGAAATATTCAATTTACACTGTAGGGGTTGCTTCGCAGTTGCAATCTAAATCAAATATACAACAATAGAGAAAGAGGACAAAGTCCTCATTTCTCTTGCTCTTGCTACAATTTACAAACATTACACACAACAAAATGACTGCATTTCATACACTCGGATTCTCGGTCGTGCATACCACAAATATTTTTTTTTTTTTCTTTTTAAATCCCACCCCCCTCCCCCCACACACCCACACACACAAAGAATCACCCGGAACCCACAAACAATCCCCCACCAAGCCTACCCCCTCCTCTTCCTTAATTGTCAATGTTATAACATACATGTTAATCACTTCAAAAGATTAGTATAATTTCAAAATTAAGTTGAGCAAATTAATCCTCCATGTTGCAGTCATTTTGGGAAGTCGGAAGCTCGATAGCAATCAGAAAGAAACATCTTTCAGATTCCCTTATGTATTGGACTTCACCTCCCAATAATTTTAGCAGCTTGCGGCCAATGCTGAGTGCAAGACCCTCTTGACTGCTCCAGCGGCTGTTGTGAAACATATCTTGAACCATCTCAGAAGGAAGCCCCTCTCCCGGGCATGCAAATCTGGACAACAAAACAAATCATAAAATTTTCAGCCTTATTTCCCAAATAATAGTATTAGGATAATATATAAGATGACTAAAAATGGGAACAGAATGACAGACCTAAACAGAAAGTGAATGGTTTCGGTCCCATCAGAGCTCCTCTTAGGAGTTAATTTGACTTGGATCTCTACCCAGCCATTCTCTGACGGTGCACAGCGCACCATACTCATCAAGAAATCTGCTAGCACTTGCTGGATCCGGCACTGGTCCCCATATGCAGAGGTCACCTTTATTTCTTCAGGTATGTCACGGATAATTTGCAACCCCCTTTCTCTGAGCAAAATCATGACTTGGCTTACTACTGAATTTATTACGCTCTCTACTAGAAATTCACTCTTTTCAATCGTCAATGATCTGCATATGTTTAAATAAAATAAAAACAAAAAACTTAATCAACACTGTATATTACTATATTTAAATAGGCATAAATATATTAACTAAACCAAATAAATTAATTAATAGAACACTTAGCACTAACCCGTCTTCTATATACTGTAAATTGGCATCTTTTATGATATTGTACATCTGACGTTCACATGAGACGCTTGTCTCTAGAAACTGCTTCTGATCCTCATTCATATCTGTCATCTCCAAAAGTGAGTTTGTAAACCGAATACCACTCAATGGGTTCTTTATCTCCTGACAAAGATAGGCCAATTCCTTCATGCTCAAATAGCATTTCTTCTCCTGTTGCCTCTGAATTTCTAGTGCCTGATGTAGCTCTGGACTTGCAATTTGCAAGAAGCAAAATGCACCAGTAGGTTGTCCATCCATGTCTCTCCTCGTGTTTGCAGTCAACAATGCCTACAAAAGTAGCAGATGAACCAGGTAGTGGAGGGAAATTAATTGCTATAGATATTTAGCAACAATGTTTAGCCAAAAGTCAATACTGACGCATGCATTGAAATGTCTTACTGATAAGTGCATCCTACGAGAATGCATGTCCACGAATCATTTGTACATGCATGTATGTGCACATGCGCATGCACAAACATGCAAGCTATACATGGGCAAAAGAAAGAACTGAATCTATCCTCCAAGATGAACTAATATGAGAAAAATAAGAAGGCAATTAACAAGCCAAAGAAAAAAGAGAGAGAAAAGAACAAAATCATTTGGAAATGGCAATTCCTACCTGCACATACTTCTTATCTTTATCATAGAATGAAAATGGGAATTTATCGGTATCTTTCCCCCCAATCGCGTTATGGACCACGACCATGAATTTAGTCAGTGCATCAGGTCCCCTCAGCCGGCAAAAGCTGCCAAAAAACCTCACCCACCAACATCTTCCCCATCATCTCCCCTCTGGACCACCCCGTCAGTTTCTCCATGGCCGTGTTCCACTCAGAACAACATGTATTTTCATCAGCCGCAAATATGGGAGGGATTAGAGCGTTCGGGCTGTGCACTATGGCCTTATAATCTCCTTGTATGTTTGTAAATTTGTCCATGACCACTTTCTGGCCTGTTACGTCCTGGGCCAGGAAGCACACGCCAACTATATTGCCCGTGTAGTCCCTGCTTGAGCAGGCATTGACTACTACGAAAATGGCATTCTTTTGTTCTTGCGAGTCAACAAATGTTTTCAGTTTTATCTCCACATTTCTATCTTCTTCTCCTGCAAGGAAGTCAGATCAAATTTTTTAAACATGGCAGACAAAAGTAAACGGATTCCTAAGAGGCCTAAATACAATTAATAGCTAAATTAATATGTGAAATTTTAAGAATAGAAGCAAGAGCTCTCACATACCTCTCAGTGCCCGGTGCAGAAAATTATCTACAACCTCCTCGAACTCCTTAAACACCAAATCATGCACCAATGACTTCCCCATTGCATCCTCCCTTGAAAGACCCGTTAACTCAGCAACCTTAGCATTCCATCCATTAATCCTCCCATCAGAATCAACAGCAAAAATCGGCACAGTAGCTGTTTCAATCAACCTAACCATCTCTTTTGCAACTGAACTCAGCTCATCTATTCCTTGCAACTGCAAATCCCCTAGCTGACCGTTGATGATCGCCCTGGAGTTGTTCGCTCCCTCACCCACATCCCTGAAAGAATCACGTAAAATGAGTTGCAGCGAGTGAATTGCATCCATCTCGGCACTTTCCCAAGGCAAGCTCCGGCTTTTGACCACCTCCAGAAAAGATTTGAAAGATGAACGTGGGTGCATTCTTTGCCCATCGTCTTTATCCTCTGGGTGGTGCTTTGCACCTCCCCACTTGATCTCTTTGGCTGTGTGGGACCTGAACCAAAAAAGGTAATCCTTTGTAGTGGTATAAGCAACAGCCATGCCACATACTGCATCACCTAGAGCAGCTGCACCTGGGTATCCGGCATCTGCCAAGCTGTCCGTGCTTAGCCCAGTTGAGTCGCTGTGACAAGATGAGAGCCATTCAATTATGTCCTTAATCTGAGCCTCAGTAGGTGTGACACCAATTGGGTAGTACCTAAAAGCAGGAAGGAACATTACAAAATCTACCAAAATACATTAAAAGATATAAAATGCCAGTTTTTTTTTTTCTGCAGTAACATTGCTATCATAACTGATTATTTTTTCACAACCCAAAAATGCCCAAGTCAAACTGTAACATTCAAGTAATCTTATAGAACTAAAAATTAATCAGCAGGAGCATAAAATTTCCCACACATTCACACTATTGGAACATTACAAAAGAAGATCCATGAACCTGATAATTTTTTGGGCTATGGAAATGCTTAAGATGCTGTAATGACAAAACTTTCTAATTCTCAGTTGTTAGCCAACAAGATATGCCAAATAAGTAAAAAGAGCATATGATACCTGCCATGGTAGAACATAGCCGCACCATCACACTTCACCAAGTCCATGATACTTGGGCTCTGAGTAACTATACCTGTAGGCGATTCCCGCAAAAGCATATCACACAGTAAAGTCTGGGTCCTTAGAATATGTTTCTCAGACATCTGAAGCGCCAGCTGGAGCTCCATGTTTAATTGCAAGGCAAATGCCTGCATCATAAACTCGCATGCATATCGAAGTGGAAATGGGATGCATCTTGGTGAAGTGTGATGACAGACAACCAGGCCCCACAACTTCATCTGAGTGGTACCACGGGATGAAGAAGAAGATGGCCGCAAGGGCTCATCATCTGGTGAGTTGATTATCACGGCCATGGCAAGTGACGCAATAGAGCCCATGTTAGCCATGTATTGAGAATGGCAGCCATGTGGGGCCCGCAGGGTTGATCCAACAAGACAAAGTGGTTGGCGAAGTGACTTGTCTTGAATAATGCGGACAGGGGATGCATGACAATCAGCAATCATTCGGACCCGATTTTGCCTGAAGAGAAATCGTGATGCCTGGGGGATGTCAGTAGCTGGATAGTGCAACCCTAGGTAGGGTTCCAAATCGGGTCTGCGTGACTCCGCGACTACTTCACCGTGTTCATCTTCATGGAATTTGTAAACCATCACCCGATCGTACCCGGTGAGTTCACGCACAAGCTCTACAACTGTGTCACATAAGAGCTTAATGTCCCCACCAGGAAGAGCTTGGAGACGGGAAATGGCACGGACCGCAAGTTTTTGCGACTGTACAGCTCCAGCAATGGAGAGTGCAGGATCCTCTGACCGTGCAGGCTCGAGATCTATTACTAGGCCTACATCAATTCGGTGTATAATGGCATAGAAAGGTCGACCTGAGGCTCGAGAGTGGATCCATAATGGGTTTAATATGGATATTTCACGGGCTGAGGCAGCCTTCTCTAAAGGGCCGGATGAGGAAGGGGCAAAGAGAGAGCGCACATCTGTGCCTGTCGAATTTGGTAAAGTACGAATGTTTTGATGAGATATATCTTAAAGAAGAGGTTAGCCTTATAGTGCTCAAGCTGAAGGTATTACAATTTATGCAGGACTTGCAAGCAACCAATCCCAAATTTTCAAAATTTATAATTTTGAGAATTTGTTGAACTTAATGCTGATAATAGGTACTAATTATAATTGTGATGCGCTTTGGGTCCCAATTTAGTATTTTTCCTTACGGGGAGGAGGAAATGCCACCAAACAGCCCCGTTTTGAAAAACGAACAATACTTTTAATGAATAAGCGCACCTTTCAATGGTTTGTTTAGTTATTTTAATACATTCTAAAATGGGTAACTCACAGTGGCGTTACCTTTACGTTCTTCTTAAGATTACAATTTTGGTATGTTCAGCTCCCAACTTGGTTCTTTTTAATTAAGTCAAACGGTTAAAATAAACTAATACCTAATGCTGCAAGTACCAGTTTGATTAAAAAATCACCAACACCACAACTAGAAAGAAGAAGAAATAGAAATCTCACCAATGGTGAGGGGATCCGACCGCCTATCAAGCGTCGGCACAGAGTGGTGCGGCGACAAATCGAGCAACTCTGATGCATTCTCACTATATGCAATTAATTTAAACGTGCTCTCATCAATAGCCAGCGTGCATCCAAATGGCTGTATGTGGCCCCCACGCTGGATTTTCGATAAATAGGCTGTGATCTGCTGCTCAGGCGTGACCGACAGACCAGGAGGCGTTCTGACAGACTGGGAGTAGTTGAAAGACCGACCCGACTCGCCGGATTGTTCGAAAACAGCGTGGAGGCGAGCATCTATAGTGTATTGAGCTATGGCCTTGCTCACTGAGTCGGTTGCTGTGGCAGTGGCGGGACTGTTGGTGGGATTTGCTGTGGCGGTCGCGGTTGGGGTTGCGGTGGTGGTGTCTGTGTTTGTGTTTGTGTTGGTCGGTGTCAAGCGGGGGTTGCTGCCTCCGGAGAAACGGGAGTGGGTTGTGCGTGACCCACGGCTGCCCGAGGCCATTTGAATTTGGTTTGTGGTTGAATTGTGAGGAGGTATAGGATGGGGGAGTTTGTGGTTTAACTCGTTTGAGCTGGTTTCGTTGCTGTCAGCATAGAGGGAGGGAGAGGAAAAGAGAGGATTCTCGCAGAGAGAGAGAGAGAGAGAGAGAAGGGAAAGCGAGGGACTACTAGTGGAGGTGAAGATAAAAGGTGGGAGAGTGATGGCTGCCTGGATAATTAATACTTGGTTCTTTTGTGTAATTAAATTTTGGGTGCCCAGAAAACAGAGTATTTCTCTTTCGTACTTTGACCGTTGCTTCCTCTGTAATAATCTAAATCTGATGCCCGATGTAAAAAATAATGGCCAGTAGGAGTAGGCCACGTTTCAATTTTTTTAATTTTTCTGCTCGATGTGACTGCTAAATAATTCGGTTGTGATATAAATTAAAATTTGTTTAAGTTATGAATAAAAAAAAATCCGAAATTGGGATCCGGGTTGGCCTTGGACGGAACTCTGTGCGGATCCGTTTTCTCTGCATTAACTCAAAATCAAAAGGGAATCTTTTGAGTTAATAAATTTCAACCATCTGATCTTAAACGGAGCCAATCCGACTCGTGCCTATAACATAGAGGCCCTTTAACATTAGCGTAGATCTATTTCGCATGAATCTTAAAATAAATCGAACAGTCGAGATTCATTAACTCAAAAGATTCTCTTTTGAGTTAATGCAGAGGATATGAATTCACTCTGTGCTCCGTATGGTTTCTCGGGACCTGAGAGCTTGCGTCCGAATATCGCACTAATTTCGATTTTGGGGCAAAACAGGTCAGCTTGTGTGCATAAATCCATCAGCATTTTGTTTTGGCTCCTGCTGTCTTCGAGGAGGTAAAACGAATATTTTGATCGGACGGTCGAGATCGGTGTTGAGATGTAAGGTTGAGGTTAATTATAATTTATCTTCACCTTCAAGTGCTTCGATCCGCATCCGCACCTCCATTTTGGATGCATATAACAAGAATTCTGTAATGTTTTTTACTTTTTGTTGCAGTGTGATAACATCAGGGGTTGCGTGCATTGTCTATAGATTGTATAATTATTGTTTGGGATGATAAATTAGGAAAATCGTAGTCAGCACCAGTAGTCAGTAGACAAAATACAGTACCTGTATTTAAAGGAAAAATTTCATATATATAGAGAGAGTGTGTGTAATATCAAAATGTTTGTATCAAGGTCCTCGTGTAACCCAATCGTTTTAGGATTTTCAAAATCCATACAGTCGATCCAAACCGTTAGATGTTCAATCTATATTAAAATCTGCTTGGAAACCAAATTTTACATTTTTTTGGAATTTTTTTACTATTTATTAAGCCACTTTGAAAATTGCTTATCCGGATGAATAGTAAAAACAGTGCAACCAAATTCTGTATCATGTGATCAGCAATTTTCAAAGTGGCTTAATAAATAGTAAAAAAAATTCAAAAAATGTAAAATTTGGTCTCCAAGCAGATTTTAATATATATATCACATCTAACGGTTTAGATCGACCGTTTGGACTTTGAAAATCCGAAAACGACTTGGTTGCACGAGAGCCTTGGTGCAAACGTTTTGATATTAGCCACTCTATATATATATATATATACAGAGTGGTGCTACGATGCTTTGGGAAGTAAATAGGGTGTTTTACTTCCCGCTTATATCTCCATTGTCAAAGTTCAAACAATTGATCTGAATTTCTCAACATGATATTTATATTGATATATGCTTGGAGACCAAATTTTACATTTTTTGGAAATTTTTGACTATTTTTTTAGAATTTTTTAAAATCAGTGTTTTTATGAATTTATTATTATTTTTTTATTTAATGAAAAGCTGTGATTTTCAAACATTCTAAAAAATAGTAAAAAAATTCTAAAAAATATAAAATTTGGTCTCTAAGCACATATCAATATGAATATCATGTTGAGAGGTTTGAATCGACTGTTTGAACTTTAAAAATAGAGATATGAGCGGGAAGTAAAACGAGTGTTTTACTTCCCAAAGCATGATAGCCTATCTCTCTCTCTCTCTCTCTCTCTATATATATATATATAGAGTAGAACTAGGGTGCTCCTAAGCTCACCAAGCCCTTCGTGAGCGCGACTCTAAAACCTATCGAATTGGCTTCAAACGACATTTTCAAACCGTTAGATGTTCAATCTATATTAAAATGTGCTTGGAGACCAAATTTTACATTTTTTGGAATTTTTTTACTATTTATTAAGATGGTTTGAAAATCGCTGTTTTTATTAAAATTCTGCACCATTGGAAAACAGCGATTTTCAAACCATCTTAATAAATAGTAAAAAAATTCCAAAAAATGTAAAATTTGGTCTCCAAGCACATTTTAATATAGATTGAACATCTAACGGTTTGAAAATGTCGTTTGAAGTCAATTCAATAGGTTTTCGAGTCGCGCTCACGGAAGGGCTTGGTGAGCTTAGGAGCACCCTAGTTCTACTCTATATATATATATATGAGTGAGGCTATGGTGCTATGCATAGCACGGATGGCTAGTGTACTACGGCTCAATATGGTACTTTTTAAAATCCTAACGGTCGATCCGACCGTTCAATGTGATAACCATATGAATATGTACTTGCAAACTAAATTTTATATTTTTTTCGAATTTTTTTACTATTTTTTCAGATAGGTAGAATTTTGATGGTCCAGAATTTTCAAAAAACACTGATTTTTCTACCTATCTGAAAAAATAGTAAAAAAATTCGAAAAAATATAAAATTTAGTTTGCAAGTACATATTCATATGGATATCACATTGAACGGTCGGATCGACCGTTAGGATTTTAAAAAGTACCATATTGAGCCGTAGTACACTAGCCATTGGTGCTATGCATAGCACCATGGCCTCACTCTATATATATATATATATATATATATATATATATACCGAGGAGGGTTCAAATGCATCATGATTTTATGCTCCAGTATACTCCACATCATATATCTCCGTTTTCAAAGTCCGAACAGTCGATCCGAACCGCTCAACATGATCTTTATAATAAAATATGCTTGGACACCAAATTTTATATTTTTTAGAATTTTTTTACTATTTTTTAGATAAGAACAAAATCACTGTTTTAAGGAGATTCTAGACCATCCGAAAAAGTGATATTGTACCTATGTAAAAAAATAGTAAAAAATTCTAAAAAAATATAAAATTTGGTCTCCAAGAATATTTTATTATGAAGATCATGTTAAGCGGTTCAGATCGACTGTTCGAACTTTGAAAACAAAGATAAAGGAAGTGGAGCATATTGGAGCACAAAATCATGGTGCATTTGAACCCTCCTCATATATATATATATATAATGGCTAATATCAAAACGTTTGTTCCTAAGCTCAGGAACAAACGATTCCGTTCTCCAATTTCCAAAGTTCAAACAACAAATCCAAACCGTTAGATGTTCAATCTATATTAAAATGAGCTTGGAGACCAAATTTTACATTTTTTTATAATTTTTTTACTATTTATTAAGCTAGTTTGAAAACCGTTGTTTTTCAATGCTGCAGAAATTTCATAAAAACAGCGGTTTTCAAACCAGCTTAATAAATAGTAAAAAAATTCCAAAAAATGTAAAATTTGGTCTCCAAGTACATTTTAATATAGATTGAACATCTAACGGTTTAGATTTGTTGTTTGAACTTCGGAAATTAGAGAACGGAATCGTTTGTTCCTGAGCTCAGGAACAAACGTTTTGATATTAGCCATTCTCTCTCTCTCTCTCTCTCTCTCTCTGTATATATATATACAATGATGCTACGATGCTTTGGGAAGTAAATATGGTGTTTTACTTCTCGCTCATATCTCTACTTTCAAAGTTCAAATAGTCAATCCGAACTTCTCAACACAATCTTCATAATGAAATGTGTTTGGAGACTAAATTTTACATTTTTTGGAAAAATTTTACTATTTTTTTGAATTTTTGAAAATTAGTGTTTTTCTGAAAAAAAAATTTATTTAATGAAAAGAAATGATTTTCAAAAATTCTAAAAAATAGTAAAAAATTTCCAAAATATGTAAAATTTGGTCTCCAACCATATATCAATATGAAGATCATGTTGAGATATTCGAATTGACGGTTTGAACTTTGAAAATGAAGATATGAGCGGGAAGTAAAACACCCTCTTTACTTCCCAAAGCATAATAACTTATATATTTATATATGAGGAGGGCTCAAATGCCCCATTGTACCTCAACATCTTTATTTTCAATTTCAAAGTTCGAATAGGCGATCCGAACCGCTCAACATGATATCCATGTTAAAATATGACTGGAGACCAAATTTTATATTTTTTGGAAATTTTTACTATTTTTTAAGATAAGTACAAAATCATTGTTTTTAGACAGTCCACAATTTCCTGAAAAATAGTGATTTTGTACCTATCTTAAAAAATAGTAAAAAATTTCCAAAAAATATAAAATTTGGTCTTTAATCAAATTTTGACGTGGATATCATGTTGAGCGGTTCGGATCGTCTGTTTGAACTTTGAAATTAAAGATAAAAATATTGGTGTACAATTGGGGCACGAAGCAATGGGGCATTTGAGCCCTCCTCTATATATATATATATATATATACAGAGAGAGAGAGAGTGGCTAAGATACAAACGTTTGCACCAAGGCCTTGGTGCAAACGAATGGTTTTTGTATTTTCAAAGTCCAAACGGTCGATCTAAACCGTTAGATGTGATCTCTATATTAAAATCTGCTCGGAGACCAAATTTTACATTTTTTGGAATTTTTTTACTATTTATTAAGCCACTTTGAAAATTGCTGATCACATGGTCCAGAATTTGGTTGCACTGTTTTTACTGTTCACCCGGATCAGCAATTTTCAAAGTAGCTTAATAAATAGTAAAAAAATTCCAAAAAATGTAAAATTTGGTCTCCAAGCACATTTTAATATAGATTAAATATCTAACGGTTTGGATCGACTGTTTGAACTTTGAAAATCGGAGAACCGAATCGTTTGCACCAAGTCCTTGGTGCAAACGTTTGTATCTTAGCCACTCTATATATATATCAAAAACTTTGAAATTACATATTTCTTCTCTAAAATTCATAATATCATATTGCCCTTCTAATTTCAAGAACTCACAAATTTTACTCATTTGATTGTATTTTCTATTAAAACTCACATTTTTACTTATAAACTATCTATTTTATCCTTATTAAAAAAAAGTTACATAGTACGTTTCAAAAAAAATGTTCGTCTTTTAGTTGGTTGGTTTTCGAGAACAAATATGTCATTTCTCTACGTCTAACACATACATAGTGACTTTTAAGTATATGCTTGTATAAGAATTAGAAGTAGAAAAATGACACATTTGTTTTCGAAAACCGACCAACTAGAAGACTGATATTTTTCTGAAACACACTACATTTTTTTTTTTTTTTTGTAATGAGGATAAAATGGGTACTTTATAAATATAAAATGAATTTTAATAGAAAAGACAATAAAATGAGTATATTTGTGAGTTTTTGAAATTTAGAAAGGTTAATATGATGTTATAAATTGAGGTATGCTTCGGTGGACATAAGGACCTATTTGTAAAATGAATATATTTTCATTTTCAAAGTTCAAACAGTCGATCCGACCGTTCAACATTATCTCCATATTAAAATGTACTTGGAGGTCAAATTTTACATTTTTTTGAATTTTTTTACTATTTATTAAGATGGTTACAAAATCACTATTTTTCAATGGTCTGAAAACAACGATTTTGTAACCATATTAATAAATAGTAAAGAAATTCAAAAAATGGAAAATTTGACCTCCAAGTACATTTTAATATGGAGATAATGTTGAACGGTCGGATCACTGTTTGAACTTTGAAAATGAAAATATGTTCATTTTACAAATAGGTCCTTATGTCCACCGGAGCAAATGCCTTATAAATTTTAGAGGGAGAATATGTCATTTCAAAGTTTTCGAGGGGCATAGATGAAATTCCCCTTTAAAGGACTTTTCGTAGAACTGAAATGGTGAAACCGCTGTGGTCCAATTAGAAAATAGAAGGGAATTGCATTGCATAAGATTTACAGTTAAAAAAACTCATCAAAAAAATTATTTCCATCTCATCCAATAAGCTATTTATTTTAAAGAAAAGATAATTCCTCCCGTTTCAAAATCATTCATCACTGCTCCGGACTCATTCGTTTCCGTTTTTATTCAATTTTTTAAAAGATAAATTAATTTGTTTTGCATCTCTTCTCATCACGCTTTGAATTTTTTTTATAAACCATAATTATTTTTTTTTTTTTACGAAACCAACATGATTACTTTTTTTTTTACAAAAATCATAAGAACCGAAATGTCATTTCGGTCTGTTATTTTTTTTATTCTGGACCGAAATGACATTTCGGTTCGGTCTCCTTTTTGGATTTTCTGTGTAGCAGCTCATATGAAAACTTGTGAAACCAGTACCACAGAAAATCCAAAAAAGAACCTAGATCAAAATGTCATTTCGGTCCGGAATAAAATAATAATAATTCCAAATAAATTATCACAACCAAAAGTCCAGAATCCTTACCCTGGCCCACGGCGTGTGCTCTTACAACTCTCTGTTTCACCTCAATTAAATATCTCGATTTCTCATATCTATTTGTTGGATTTAACATGATTATTTAATTCTTAAAAGTCTAATTTAGTCTATTGTTTTCAATTACCCAAATTAAGAATCAAACTTCCTATTAAAATAACTAATTGCTCAGTCGGTAATTTCTCATTCTAACTTGTTGCTTTCTCAAAATTGCTTGTTGGTACTCCCCTTTGACAAGATTAGCAGTCTGATAGTTGCATTTGTGTCTCTAATTACCGCCGCACCATGGAAGCTGTACATTGCAACAACAAATAATGTTAGATTTTTCTTTTTCTTTTTTAAAGAAAAAAGCCCTTATTAAATGGTTAAAACAGTATAAATTATTTTATGAAATTTGTTAGGTGCCATCAAAATTGCCGCCGTGCAATAACATGCCCAACAACAGAGAGTTGGTGAGAATTAGGAATTGTAACATTTTAGATGACGGCTGTTATGATGAGGATGTGGCTGCTATTGATTTTCTCACATTGATTGCAAATCAAATGGTGTCTCTTACTTCTCAAGACAAGGCAGAGACCATACATAATTATATAACAGATGATGTAAGTTTAATATATTTATTATATTTTTGAAGTAAAATAACATATCTTATTCATTTGATGATTTTGACCTACCAGATTATTAATTGCTATATGAGGATTATGAGTAATGAGCAAAATAAGACACCACATATACATATGGTAGATGAGGACGGTTCAAATGCCTCCATTTTTCATGCCTCCACCATGCCTCCATTTTTAAAAACTTTAATAACTCAAAATTTAAAACTTAAAAGTCAAAATAAAACCGTTGGATATGATCTACATCATTTTATCTATGCACATGCAAAAAATTATGACATTTCAATTTTGTTTTGGTTGTCATCAAGAGCTTGTAAAAAACGTACTAATGTGGATAATTTCTAGACGTTGATTTTTCAACTTATTGATTCACATAAAAACAAAATCAAAATGTGATAATTTTTTATGAGCACATAGATAAAATGATGTAGATCATATCCAACGGTTTTATTTTGACTTTTAAGTTTTAAATTTTGAGTTATTAATGTTTTTAAAAGTGGAGGCATGGTGGAGGCATGAAAAATGGAGGCATTTGAACCCTCCTCATGGTAGATACTATGGTGGTTTCGTGGTTGATGCAACAAGGCCATACATACTATGACGACTCTGAATCCAAAACAGATAATACGTGGGTCAGAATTGCAAAGGCGGGGAGCATATATCGTCAATGCGAAATGGTAACATCTTTTATTCTTGATTAAAATTCTATATTGTTTTCAACTTTTTTATTATTGTTGTCTGACAATCTTCTTTGTGAAGATGACAGGGGTAATTTTCATTGGTACCTCGGAGTATTAAATTTTAAAAGAGAAGAACTTCAAATATTAGATCCTATGGTCGACCAAGAATATCCTGAGATGTAATTTTTTTATTTGCACAGAGATTGGGAATTCAATTGTGTTTGGGTTCAACAACCGTTGGAAATTCATTGGCAAAACCAGCACATGATAAGATTGACCCGTTAGCATAATCCACGACATTCCAAAACAATCTGATAGGTATGGTTAACAAGTTATATTTCTAGCTTTTGAATTAACTTGATCATATTTCTGATCGTATCCATCAGGATTTCGTGCGGCCTCTTTTATTTGAAATATATGCAGCTTTGGGATGGAGATAACATTAAAATACCATTTTCACAGGTATATTATTTTTTTTTTAAATAGTATGTTCCTCAAGTGCTAGTATAATTCAAAGTTATGGAATGTTTAGCTTGTGTTGCTTATTTTGTAGGCTGATGTGGATTTATTTCGAAATAAGTTGGTTGCTGAGTTGATCTTTTCTGACTTAAATGAGATAGAGGAAGTGCAACAAGCAAGAGGCGATATTATTCGCTTATCGAAAGAAAATTTTTAATTGATTTCAGTTGTAGTTGGCTTTTGAAGTTTTTTTTGTTAGTTTGGCCTGTCTGTTTGTTTTCAGTTTGTGTTTTAGTTTAGGATAATAATTTATTTTTACTGTGTTTATGCCTATTTTGAGTGTGTTACTTTTCATTTATGTTTTGTTGTAGTTAGATGCTTATTAATATTTAGTAATTTCTCAAAAATAGAGATATTTGTTTTAAGACGGTAAAGGCCTCTATGGGTTGATTTTTAAATTAATTTATAATGTTTAACTATGATATTAACTTATTATCAATAGATTCATACTTGAAGTAAATATGCACAACAAATCAATCTCTAGATCAGGTACATAGAAGATTTACCACAATATCATTGATAATGTTATTTTTGTATTTACCACAACAAATCAATTTCAGTAAAATTCCATTTCTATGAGAATATCTTTGTTAATACATTACAGGACAAATGAAATTGATATTTCCAAAAATCAACCAATGGATAAATTGATATTTACTAACTCAAAGTAAAAGCTTTTTAAAAGAAATTACCTCCGTAGTTTTCTCTTAAATATAACTGAATAAGCTCATCATTAGGAAAGTTCTTCTCTGATGCAATTTTTTCACACACTTTTGTCAGCCAATTTTCATGCCTTCTTCTTCTCTTTAATCTTACGCTCCAGACAACAATAACGCAAACTGGTTATTATGTACACCTCAACATAGTGCAGTATGACATGACCTGATATACTGGCAAGGTTATTATGTACACTAATGGAGGGTATTAATGTCAATTGGTGCTCTTTAAGGAATGTGCGGTAATTTATGGGGGCTCTTACTGGCCATTATAAGTTGACTTTTGAAATGGTTTGAGGTGCTATCTTTTGGATTGTTTACGTGAAAGAAATTTTTCGTGTTTTGATAATACTGGTAGAAAACTTTTCAAAACTAATAGAATTATTGCATTGCTGATTTCAGCTTTACTAAATTTTTGGCCAGGAAATGGAGGGCTGAAGTTTGCACTTACCATTCCCATTTCTCTCTCCTTGCGCAGACGAGGGACCTCGTCAGCCTTGGCACCAAAGAGAAAGAAGTTCTCTTCTCCAATCTACTCTCTAATTTCAACATTTGCGCCATCCAAGGTACCAATTATAAGGCAACCGTTGAGAGCGAATTTCATATTGCTAGTACCACTTGCCTCCATGCCAGCGGTACTGATGTGATGAGACAGCTCACTACCTGGTATCAACACTTCTGCCACAGATACATTGTAGTTTGGAATGAACACGACCTGATACACATCAGTATACCTGCTTTTACAGGAATGCTAGGTATAAGAGAGCAGGGGCGGATCCAGCATAGAGCAGGGTAGGGCAACTGCCCTACCCTGGAATTTCAAAATTAGTTTCCAAGTACTAGGTTTTTGGATCTTGCCCCATCCTGGAAGAAACAAATGCCCTACCCTGAAAGAAACAAATGCTCTTTTCTCTTTCTCCTCTGTAAATTTTTGTATGTCATGTTTAGATTTGAAAAAAAAATTTGGCATGTTGATTGTTTTTTATTTAGTACCCGATTAGATAGTAGCTTTAAATCCGATTAGATATTGGACCCGCATAAATATTATCTTGCCCTACCCTGACGGAAATCCTAGATCCGCCCCTGTAAGAGAGACAAAACTGGTATTTAAATATTATGTTGCAATATTTTCAATAAATATAAGCATATGTTAGACATACGAAAGCATACAAATACAACATTCAGTATGAAAAACAAGAATCCATTTGAAATACTTCTTTACATACATTGAAATTACAAAAAAAAAAAACACAGCTTATGCGTCGCTAAGGGGTCACCAGAAAATTGGTTTGGTTGGTTTTGATTTGGAATCAGCTTTAAATCAGACGGTGCGTGTACTATGAACTTCTAATTCCAGTCTAAGATTTCAATTTAAACCGCTTCAGTACTAGTTGTTTATGTCTGGTATTATCCCAATACTGGTGATGTACCAACAAGTACTTTTTACTGGTACCTAATTTGTTGATCTGTGCTTTTACTCATCTAATCTTAACAATATAAGAAGCTTATTAGTATTGAACATATTGGTACAGTTACCATGTACCAGCCTGTTACTAACAACCAACTTTTAAAAAAAAAAAAAACCATCTAACAACCAACTTCTCAGAAGTAGAATCTTTTATCTTTGGTTGGTGATAGATCAATCCTAGAGTCTCCATAGGCACTGGATTGATTGGTTACGATTATCATCAGACGGTTCTTTTAACATGGCACGAATCTCAAAACAGACCCCCACAGTCTCCATAGGCACTGGATTGAGTTTGGCCCAAATAGGTTAAATCTGGGCCGTCCGTTTCAATTTGCTTTAGTCAGGTACTCCCATACGGATCCTCCCTTCTCTCCGTTTCCCCCTCTGTGCTCAGAGTCTAAAATATCCAAATTCCGGCTCAGGATAGCTTCTCGCCTTTTCGCCTCTAATGCCTCTACTCGCTTTCGCCACTCTCCCCCTTCCGACCAATTCGCCATGCCGCCTCCCTTTCCTACGCGCCTCTTCCCATGCCCCCTCTTTTGCACCTCTCTCTCTCAAACCCCTCTGCTATAGCCCTTCCCGCCGCCCAACTACAACTCTCGCCACTGCCAACTCTGACCAATCGGAACCGCCTCTCGCCTCGGCGGCGGAGATCGAAATGCTCCCGGGCCGAGATGGAGTCTTCTTGGCCCGGCTTCCTTCGGTCGTCATCCTCTGGGACCTCGACAACAAGCCACCACGTGGGCCCCCTTTTGACGCCGCGGCCTCACTCAAGCACACCTCCTCACTCCTCGGACAAGTCGGGGAATTCTCGGCATATGCAAACCAGCACGCCTTCTCGTACGTGCCAGAACGGGTACGGTCGGAACGTAACGAACGGCGCCAACTCGACTTGCTTGAGAAGAAAGGGTTGGTGGCACCGACTGATCCGTACACGTGCGGAATGTGTGGGAGAAAGTTTACGACCAGACCGGAGCTGAAGCGACATTTTAAGCAGTTGCATGAAAGGGAGCGCATGAAGAAGGTCAATCGGATGCGGTCCCTCAAAGGCAAGAAGCAGCAGAAGTATTGTTTCTCTTTACAATGCTAATTGATTTCGATCAGAGTAATTAGGAGTGCCAGATATTTTGTTGTGAAATATCTAACAAGATGACATTTCTGTTTGATAGGTTTCGGGACCGGTACATCAATGGTAACCCCAAGTATGAGGAGACAGCAAGGGAACTGCTAACTCCTAAAGTTGGTTATGGTCTCGCCTCTGAGTTGAAACGTGCTGGTGTAAATGTTCAAACTGTGAAATCTAAGCCACAAGCTGCAGATGAAGCTTTGAAAAAGCGAGTGAGGCAATCTTTGGCACGTGGGGTTGACTGGATGGTCTTAGTATCAGACGACTCTGATTTTGTTGAAACAATCCAAATGGCACGCGAGGCTGAGTTGCGTACAGTTGTGGTTGGTGATAGGCAACGGGCTCTGGGTCGAAGAGCAGACATTTGGCTCCCGTGGGCCCAAGTCGAGAGAGGAGAAATAACTGACAAGATGTTGAAGTCCAAAATGCAGGGCGGGGGCTTTGACAGGGAAGAAGATGAAGAAGAGGATGACGAAGATGCGTCCTTTACGAATTCATGGATAGAGTTTGGTGAGGATGAAGAGAGCGATGACTTTGACGATATGTTTGAGGTGATTACCGGGGTGAGTTCTCAGGGAAGGAAAAAGGGGAGAGGGAAGGGGAAGGGGAAGGGGAGGAGGAAGGGGAGGTCGGATTTCTCAGATGAGGATGGGGGTTTTGAGGAGTTCAGTGTTGAGATGGATTTTGACGATGGTGGTTTGGGTATAATTGGCTCATTGTTGATGGGGGACGAGCTCTTTTGGGATAGTGACTAAGAGAATTGGTGTGCCTGATTGGTATAGGCTTGATGTATATATTTTCTGAATGGGTTCCCTCCTCACTGCCTTCAAAGTGGTAGTATGTTGATTTTTTCCTTCACTTTTTCGTCCCTCCACATGGTGACCTTTTAATAGTCCATCAATATTGCTTCTTCATGAGAGCCAAATAGTTTGATATAGGTATTGGATTATTTGAAGTTTTAGTGTAATTGCAAACTTTTGTTTTGTTATCTCAAGTTCTAATCATTACAAAGTTCTATTATTACTGAGATTTGAAGCATGTTGCTTATATATTTTTATATTAAAAAAAAAAGTTGGTCCTTTATAGAAAGTTCCTTTTGGAAATTGTCCAGGCCCTTCCAACTAGTGTAGTATGCTAGTCATGTGACCTTTGCTGAGATACAAGTAACAATAACACATATTTGATTCATTCAAATACCATTGCTAGAATTCAATATTCTTTCTTATATGAACAATAAGAGACTAACTATACTCTCCTTAAATGGAACCATGTTTATAGAAACAACTGTAGTTCGCTAGTTTACAAAAACAATTCGATAATCTGTTAAACTGAAGCATGTAACATGTGCTGCTTTCTAAAAATATTTGAAATATATAACTGATCTAACAAACTAGGTATATTTTGAGGGTTTGTCTATAGTACATTAAAATTGTTTTGGCTATAGTACAGTAATTGGTTTTAATTAAAATCTGACCATTAATCGGATGTCTCCCACTTTAAATTGTTTAGGGATAAAATAGTCTTTTTCCCTGCTCCGTTATATCTTTCTCACGGAGGAAATAAGACATTGGTAGATTTCTTTTCTCCTTCACTCTCTCTTTCTCGCCGCTCCATCTAAGGTCTGATCGGAACACCAATTCTCTGACCAAAATGTGAAACGATTTGAAACGACCAGTATATTTTTTGTGTGTTTTTAGCGAGGTGCTTTGGAGTTTTGGAGATCCAGACCCAATCCAACATACTTGGCGCTAACGTGAGATTTGCTCTCAAAATCCGAAACCCCATTTTGGTAAAGTTAGATGCCAGTGTAGTAATTCCTGAGAAGTGATGGTGTTGAGAAATGCGTCACTAAAGGGTCACCAGAAAATTGGTTTGGTTGGTTTTGATTTGGAATCAGCTTTAAATCGGACGGTGCGTGTACTATGAACTTCTAATTCCAGTCTAAGATTTCAATTTTAACCGCTTCAGTACTAGTTGTTTATGTCTGGTATTGGCCCAATACTGGTGATGTACCAACAAGTACTTTTTACTGGTACCTAATTTGTTGATCTGTGCTTTTACTCATCTAATCTTAACAATATGAGAAGCTTATTAGTATGAACATATTGGTCAGTTACCATGCACCAGCCTGTTACTAACAGCCAACTTTTTTTATTTTAAAAAACCCTCTAACAACCAACTTCTCAGAAGTAGAATCTTTTATCTTTGGTCGGTGATAGATCAATCCTAGAGGATCCTCATTTGAGTATGCATAGCAAATGTTCAACAAATGTCCATTTTACTGGTACTGCTATGGTAATGGTACGGAACAGTACCAGATGAACCAAAAGTACTACATTCTCTTAATATAAGGGCAAAATGGTCATATCTGAATAAAATATATGGTAAAACCAAAAGTAATTCTCTTATTATCAAGTTCCTGATTCTAGTAGGTCTTTTGAAATTTACCTCTCACACTATGTCTCTTCGATTGCTTATGAAACTTATTTTCCTTTTGAAATTTGTACCCAAATTGTTTTCCTTTGTGCGTAGCCTATGTCACCTCTTTAGAGTTTACTGAAACTGAATAGTACCAGTGCATTTTTATTTTCTGATATATTCTGCTATAATTTTCTAAGGATTTAGTCGTGAAATTTTCAAACTTTAAAAGGCTTGTTCTGTAAATTTTTGGGTTACTAGCAAATTGACCCTGTCAAAGGGATTAATGTGCAAAGTTTATAAAATTCACGAATCTGAATTAAGTCTAAACTTCTGAACTGGACAAATATATATCTCATTTTTGTATGCATCACTTTTGTGGATAAAGACTTGTGAGGGTATGCATCTTAGTTTTTATATTTAAAGACTTTAGTGAGAATTTTAATTATAGATTGTGTCTTGAAAATTATTGTTTGGTTTCTATTGTGATGTCTCAATTCTCACTGATTGATCTGAGTTAAAAGGAAGTAGGGCATGCATCTTAGTCTTAGATGACTTGATAGGGTTAGTTGGATGTAAAATATTGAGCTGAGTTAACTCAATTGGAGCCCTCAATGGCTGACATGGAGAGTGAGGCGAGGCCGGTGCTTGTAACTGGAGGGAACAAGACAAGACCTGTTAAAATTAGTCCCCTCAAAACCCATTTCGAAACCTTCAAGCCCTCAAATGGTGAAGTCTAAAGAACCAACCATTACAAAATCCCCTTCTGCTATTTCAAACCCTCGGTTAATCTTGTAGCAGGCCATCTAGTACGTCAACCAGTAGGAGCCGCTGAAGAAAGAGGTGGGCAATGAAGGCAAGGTAGAGAAAGAAGAGAAAGAGATGGTTTCTGCTGCAATCTCAGGATTTTATTGAAGGAAAGCGGCGCTGCAGGTGGGTCAAAGCAAATGCTGGTAAACATTTTGTTTTTTTATCACTTTTGGGTTGATATAGTTAGAGTTAGTCTGTCGATACCGTTGAAGGTGCCTAAAATCAGTGACATTCTTTTTCATGATCCAAATTTGCTTGCCTTTAGGGATGATCAAATATATATTCTCAGCCTATGCAATATATTTATATATGTTTACTCTTTCCATGCATCCAATTTTTATAATCAACCATGCATGCAAGTGGCGACTGACTGGCGAGCTTTTAGAGTCGTTTGTGGGACCATCATGCATGATTTTTCACTACATGTTCATGTGATGAAAGTAATGTTTTTTTATTCGATGTGGGTCCCGACAGGATAGGAGAAGACATTCCGATTTTTTTTTTAAATAGAATTACTTTAAATTATTTCAACGGAACAAGCCTTCGCTGGACTGATTCTCGAAAACTAGCCTCCACCGATCCCTAGGATCGGTGGAGCAAAAAAAATCCAATCTACACCGGTCCTAGGGACCGGTGGAGCCTGTTTTGCACCAGCCGATACCCTCGCCACAGAAAATTTCTCATCTATACCTCCACCGATCTCTAGGACCGGTGGAGCCTTGATTTCCAAATTTGAAGCCCCACGGCTCCATCTCTGTCTCTCCCTTTCCTCTCCTTCATCGTTTTTCCTCTTCCGAACTCATCAGTTTTTTTCTTTTTCTTTTATCCTCTCAATTTACTCAATCATTTCTTAATTTACTTTCATGAAGTTTAAAGGTAAATACAACCCCTATGTCATAACCAACACCTGTTGAAGTGCTTTGGAGGTTACCACCATAATACACATTGATCAATAGCAGTGACATTTTGCTGAACAAAAATCAAACACTAAATAAACTCCAAATATTTTTCAATTTTACAACATTATAAACATATGAGTAAAAAAAAAACTCACAATAATAATCAGAAGACGATGCTGAGTACAATGGTGGTGGCGATCTGTTCATATGGCAACTCCTCTATTGAATTTGAAAAAAACGAAATAATGAAAGAAAGAAGAAAGAAGAATGGAGGTTGGGAAGAGAAGAAGAGAGAAGAAGAATGGTGCGGCTATCTGGATGATAAACCCTAAACCTACATCGATCCACAGGACCGGTGGAGGTATTTTTGAAGCTCCACCGATCCACAGGATCGGTGCAGGGGTATTTGGTGTGGTCTTCCGTGTAGCTAGTATGGTGTGGTTGGTGCAAAACGGGCTCCACCGATTCCTAGGATCGGTGTGGGTTGTGTTTTTCTTGCTACACCGGTCCGTAGGATCGGTGGATGCTAGTTTTCTAACTTCGGCCCAACCAAAGCTTGTTCCGTTGAAATAATTTAAAGGAATACTATTTAAAAAAAAAAATCAGGCATTCCGATAGAGGAAGAAACCATTGAGCAGAACATAATCAAGTATTTAATTTAATTAATTTGTATTAGATACTGAACGAAATCCCTTCGCCCTCCTCTCCTCTCTATCTCTCTCCTCCGTTCCCTCTTTTTCTCTCTCCTTTTCTCTCTCTTTCTCTCTTTTCTCTCTTCCTCTCTCTAAAAGGAGGGTGCTCCTTTTCCAGACTATGAAAAAGGAGCAAATTCTCACCCCGAGAGGCTATGCTACTTCATAATGCGTGGATCAAGTTGTATTATGAATTTTTATTTTTATTTTTAAAGTTCAATCAGTTAGTTGGAATTGTTTAACATGACAATATTCATATAGAAGTGTACTTGAAGATCAAATTTTAAATTTTTAGAAACATTTTATTATTTTTTAGATAGAAAAATCAATATTTTTGGATGGTCCAGAATTTCTACATATCTAAAAAAACAGTAAAAAATTATAAAAATATAAAATTTAGTTTTGAAGTTCATTTTCATACGAAAATCATGTTGATCGATTTGGATCGACGGTTAGGACATTAAAGACGAAGAAATGAATCTATAGTACGGCTAGATATGAGCATTGCAAAAGTACCATATATGCGGTACTTATTATTATTATCGTTGTTGTCGTCGTCTTCTCTGAAAATTAATTGTCTTAGTTTTGAAGATAACTATGTAGAAAACAATTTACTTTCTCAGAGTTCATTATTTTAAAAATCGTTCTACTTAGTATCTTTTTTTTTTCTCTCACTTTTATTGTCGTAACATTCAAACAAGGTTGTTGTACTCCTTTCTCCTAAAATGTAATTTTTCTCGCTGGCATTGACACAAAAGTATTCAAGGCGATTGCTTCTTGGATTCAAGTTTGTAGTAGTGTTCGTCTTACATGATAAAATTGTCAAAACTTTTCATGATAAATAATGATCATCATAGTTTTTATCTTATTAAATGCTTAACAATGACTTAATACTAATCCAGTCTGATTCTATATATTCACGGTAAGAACCACTTTTATGAAAAAAACATATACACGACAAAATACGTATTATCGGCAGACAGGGCCACGTGACCCTGATCATGACCCATATTAGTCCAAAAATCTGAAAAACAAAAAAGACAAACACATTTGGGTCCATAATA
The DNA here is from genome assembly GCA_025461125.1 of Carex kokanica. Classification (NCBI taxonomy): domain Eukaryota; kingdom Viridiplantae; phylum Streptophyta; class Magnoliopsida; order Poales; family Cyperaceae; genus Carex; species Carex kokanica. The sequence continues at coordinate 926,773 of JAJGRX010001484.1, forward strand.
CATTTTTTATAAATCATAATTATTATTATTTTTTTTTACGAAACTAACATGATTATTTTTTTTTATAAAAACCATAAAAACCGAAATACTATCTCGGTCCGTTATTTTTTTTTTTATTCCGGACCGAAATGACATTTTGGTCCGATCTCCTTTTTGAATTTTCTGTGATACTGGTTTCACAAGTTTTCATATGAGCCGCCACAGAAAATTCAAAGAGAGGACCGGACCGAAATACTATTTTGGTCTGGAATAAAAAAAAAACAACGGACGGACTTTTCGGTCCGGAATAAAAAAAAAAACAACGGATCAAAATGGCATTTCGGTTCTTATGGTTTTGTAAAATTTGTTTTTTTAATTATGATTTATAAAAAAATTCCATAATACATGCGAGGATAACGGAATAATAATTTTTGTGTGCCATCAAATTTCAACAAGAGAAGATAAAAAGAACTTTCATGATCTGGCATTTCAATATATAGCTACCCCAATCCTATGAGTATATGACAGAGTAGTTTTATATGACAGAGTAGTGTAAATCTGAAGCATGCAATTGAAGGTGTTGATAGAATGCATAAATTTAGATTGTAAATTGTAATTATAGAAATATAGAAGTCCAAACATCCGCAATCTAAAATCTTCAATCTGGATTTTAGACATGATTTTTCTATTTAAAAAGATTTTTATGAAAAGCAAAAATTGCCATGGCCCATATATAATACAAACTCAATAGTTTCTGAAAAGCAAAAATCTTCGCTTTTGTGTTTTGAAAACCATTCTTTTCTGAAAAGTTGTTTTAAAATTCAAAAGCCCAAATCAACTAGAATCCATAGCGCACAAATACACACACAAATGTGTAGTTTATATTGAACAGGAGAAAACAAAGGGCCAATTTCTACAATGTCGAAATTGCAAAACTACCGAAAGCTATTTTTCAAATATTACAAGCTTCTTTAAACTTACAGTAAATACAAATTGATCCATGTATTATGACAAATTAGGCCTCCAAAACAGAAAGAAGCTTATTAAGCGAAAGAATCAAATGCTTACGTTTCAAAGACAAATTATAAACAAACATCCTTAAGCTTAGTAAATCAGAGCAGCAGGGCAGGTCCTCTCACCTTCCTGCAGGATGAACAATTTGAGAGAAAACTGCCGTGGTGCTGACCTGAGCCATGTCATGATCAATCCCTCGGCTATTTTGGATTATGCCCGATTCATCTGACGTCAGCGACATTGAATCACTAGAACTAGCAAACGATCCTGAAGTATCGCCACCATCAGCACTAGGAGATCCACCATTTTCAAATGTCTCTTGTAATTGTAGTGCGAATTCGAGGTTCCACAATACATCTCCCATGGATGGGCGGTCGACGCCGTGTTCAAGGAGGCACTTCTCGGCTGCATAAACAAATTTCTTCAAGCACTCGGGAGCAATTTGATCCTTCACGAGGGGATCTATAATGTCGTTGAGCGCTCCCTTCCTCAGGCTATTCATGGCCCATTCACTAAGATTCATTTGGTCCCTAGGAAGACTCGGGTTCAGAGCAGGCCTTGCACAGAGGACCTCAAATAGTACAACCCCGAATGAGTACACGTCGGATTTCTCGGTCAATTGTTGCCGCTTAAAGTACTCAGGATCTAGGTAGCCGAAACTGCCCTTGACCATGGTGCTCACATGCCCCTGGTTCATTGTGGGCCCGGTTTTGGAGAGCCCAAAGTCGGAGACCTTGGCGACCCATTTCTCGTCTAAGAGGATGTTGGTGGTCTTGACATCACGGTGGATAATGGTGTATTTAGCACCAGTGTGTAGGTAATGCAGACCCCTTGCGGCACCTATGCAAATCTCGAGGCGTTGCTTCCAATTGATTGGTGGGTTGCTGCTCTTGTAGAGGTGTTCCCTCATCGTGCCATTTGACATGTAGTCGTACACCAGACACATTTCTTCATCTTCTTCGCAGAAACCTATCAGGGACACAAGATGCTTGTGCCGGAGCTTTGAGAGCATCTCGATCTCAGTATTGAACTCATTCACACCTTGCTCTGATTGTGGGTTTGATCGCTTGATCGCAACCTTGACCCCATCAACAACACCCCTGTATTATGTAAATTGTTATTTTATTGGCATTTATAATTAATATAATTAAATATTTGAACATTTACCAGTATTCAAAATAAGTCTCTTTAAGATGTAAATTCAAATTGGAATGTCATTCTTACTTGTAAACTTTGCCAAAGCCACCGACACCAATCACAAGTGACTCATCAAAGTTCTTTGTCGCATGCTTGATCTCTTGAAAAGAGAAATGACGGCAGATCGCCGACAAATTTGCGAAATTACTTCCTGCAGAGCTCTTGCCAGAGATTGAAGACTTGCTAGTCGATGAGGTATGAGAGTTTCCATAGAGAGGTAACCACATGCCATTCGACTCATTACCTGCCATTCTGCTCTTCTTTTTGTACAACACTGCCACAACTGCAACAACCGCAGCAGCAGCTACAATACCACCAACTGGAGCAAGAATTATTACCGAATTACTGCTAGATTCAGACTTAAACGATCCTGCAGTCAAGTTTTCCTCAGCATTTAACAACATTTGGGACGGTTCAGGATTGGGTCCAGCTAGATTTCCAGTTTTGTCATTCATTTTAAAGATCTCCAACCCATTTAAAATCGAGTCGTAATACTGAGGTTTAGCATCCACAGACGGGTGCAATGCAACCCACAATTGGTCATCCCCAGGCCCGTCAGTAACAGTAATAGCGAAATCCTTGTACACTGGCACAGCTTTTGAGGAGGCCCATGCGATAACATCAGCATCATCATATGCGGTCTTGTTGTTGACATATATGTCGAATACCCGTTGGTTGACTTTTGTGTGAATTAGTTCACAGAAGTGGAAACGGACAACGTAAGTGTAGTTTCCGTCAACCGAAAACACCCAGGTAAGGTTGAAGTTGCGGTTGAGATTTGGATCAGGTCCCATAGACCTCATGGTACTGTATACACCTGTTGGTGCAATGTACTCTGCTTCGTCATCTGGATAATCGACCCTAACTTTGTCAGTTGCTTCATAAGTGACCCCAAATGCGGCTCCATACAAATAAGCGGAGTCATCATACCATGTTCGGCTCATGCCGCTATCATTGCTGGGTGCAACATATTGGCCACCCACATTCAATCGGTACATAGTCTGCAAGCCGGCCCCACTGGCTTCCAAGGTTTGATCAGAAAACCCTACCAACGATGCCGGCTGGCTAAACAGATCCGGCATCGAGACAACCTCAATACCATTGATAAATGCATATGAACCGTTGTACTTGTCTGAAGGGGTGAACGTCAGAGAAATCATTCCATTATCAGAGGCAGGTAACGAGAACTCCTTCACAACATATGCTAGGCTGAGTGCTTTCGCAGTCACATGTGCGCTGAAATTACTGAGGAGGGTTAACCCGCCAGAAGCCGCAACTGAGAAATATGCGCTATCAGGAGAAAATCCGGTGTAGGTTGCCGGATAGAAATGGAGACGCACCCAATGTCGGTCTTTTTTATTTACTGAAATATTGTACGAGGCTGGGGCAGTAAAAATCCTAGCTGACATGTAAGGGATCGGTGAAGGGAGTGCTGGATCCTGATAATCAGCTGTCACGACAGTTGATTGCACCGAGCCAGCGAGAAATTTCGAGTTTGTATCCGTCACCCATTTCCGATTATCTGCATCCGTGCCACCTGAACTCCCTCCGCAATTTAACAGGATTGAATCGGACGGTTTGTATCCTCCTCCATTGACATTGGTGATTGAAGATAGAACCAAGGAAAGGGAGATTATGATACTAACCAAACGAGCGGCAGAATTCATGGCCAAGGTGGATTTGGAGGAGGAAGAGCTGTCTCTGTTTCCAATTATTTCTTTTTAATTTGTATTTTGGATCTGTTTAGCTTCTCCCCCTCTCTCCTTGGAAATTGTCATGGAGGCAATAACTCGAGAAAACTGTTTGAAAGGAGAGGAGGGGAATAAGACTCCAAATTTAACAAGTGGTTACATTTATCTGGCCGAAAACAGTTCACATTCACTAGCTATTTATAGCAAAAGCAATAAACAGTGGCTGTTTTCTTATTTATAGCATTTTTCTTTGATTAAATCTCAACGAGATCAAGAGAAAAAGATCATATTTTTCCATGTTTTCAACCAATCAATCGTTATCCTCCCTTCTCCTCCCTCCTTCATTTCTTCATTTCTGAAAAAATGATTGAATGGGTTCTCAAAGGAAGCACATCTCATAATCTTCAATTTCGTACTGTAACAATTATTTATTATCACCTGGTAGCCTCTACCACGTATTTCAAAAAAACATTTATTATCAAAAAGAGCAAGAAAAAACTAACAATAGAGATTAAGTAACAGGTAATATGTAATAACTGCCATCTCTTGCTTGGGTTGCGCAACACTAATTGCAATTTTGGCTGTTGTATTCTCAAACCAATTCAGTCAGATACTTAATCACTGTTAGCATAGATTTTTAATCTATGTTTCTGAATGACTCCGAATCAAGGGTTAGAGAATATATTTTAAATTTGATGTCACTCCGCTACGAAAAGGAAGAAGGAGAGGAATAGCTTAATAGTGAAATTGGGAATTCTACGTACATAACATTGTTTTTCACTCAAAGGTGCCTTCACTTTTATAATTTTATAATAACAAAAAATTTAAAATTTATATCTCAAAATAAATTGTTAAAGAGAAGGGTTCCAATACCTCATGTTTTTCATATCTCATCTTTTATATCTTCGTTTTCAAAGTCCATACTGTGGATCTGAACTGCTCAACATGATATTCATACTAAAATGAAATTTTATAATTTTTGAAATTTTTTTTCTGTATTTTAGGATAGGTACAAAATCACTGTTTTTGGACCGTTCAAAAAACAGTGACTTTCTAGCCATCTTAAAAAATAGTAAAAAAATTTCAAAAATTATAAAATTTCATCCCCAACCATATTTTAGTATGGATATCATGTTGAACGGTTCGGATCGACAATTTAGACTTTGAAAACGAAGATATAAAATATGAGGTATGATGAGGTATGAAAGGCGTGAGACATTGGAACCCTCCTCATTGTTAAATATAATTCATATTATTTTCTCTACGTACATATTAAAAAATTATTATTTTTCAATTTTAGTCTTGTATGAATTAATAAGTTAAAAAATTAACATCCAGAATTTATCCACATTAGTGTATTTTTACAATCTCTTAATACTAATTTAAACGACATCGAAATATCGTGATCTTTCACGTATGTGTACATGGAGAAAATGATATAAATCATATCTAAAGGTTTTATTTGACATTTAAATTGACAATTTTAAGTTGTTGTAATTTTAAAATGGAAGCATAATAAAGACACAATAAATAAAGACATTTGAATCCTCCTCACATAAAATAATGTAATAATTCAATAATATGCTCTATTTTTATTTTATTTTATTAAAAAATAAATTGAAGATTATACATTTATTAAACTTGAAGATATTATGCATTTTAAATTTAAAACTGAAGTTCTCTGAATAACTCTAGTCAGTTCTAAAATTTTGTAACTTTTTTTAAATAAATATCTATCTATGCATTTTATAATATTTATGTATTGTGCAGTTGTCAACTGTATGCATATTATAAATTACATTTTATAATGTTAATTATATGTATCCAACTTAATTAGCAACTGTGTTGTGTGTTGCGTCATATGTTCAAGAACGGAGTAGGTCCGATGCTCATTGGATCTACTTTTGGATTCAATGAGCTCCAAGACCGTCCGATCCGCTTTCAGATTTGTGCGCACGAAAAATTGAAGTACACTCGCACGAAATTTAAAGTGAAAAAAACATATCTTAAAATAAATCGGACAGTGATTGAGCCCATTGAACCAAAGTAGATAAAATAGTTGGGCCAATTTTAATTAACAACCGTGTCGATAAAAGAGTTGGAATTTATTAACAATAAATTAAGTTAATAATTTTAATAAATACTAAAAATAATATTAATGTTAAAATTCACCATTTAAAATATGATCTACTTTGTACTTATATCATGCACATAAAAAAATGATAAATTTAGATCCAAATTAGCGTTTATCGTTTAACGATTAATAAAATTATTATTCTAATTTAATCTAAGTTTGATGATTTAAAATAATATCAAAGGACACTAATAAATGCAAACGTTGTTATTTTAAGAATGAAAGTTCGAAGATATATGTAAATAAATGAAATCAAGAGATTGCATATATGTTGTTTTAACATGTTATGTGTGTGAAATTAGGTTATTATGCATGTTCGGTAGATTAAAGGATATAAATTCAAACATCAAATCAAAGAGTTCAAGAATTTGGTCAAAAATCAATTTTTAACAGAAACTGTTATAATGGTTTCTTCTACAGTGACATATCATTAGAACGATCCGGCACTTATAAGCTTAAAACATACTAAATAATTAATTATTTATTGAATAGTATTAGCTAACGATCTAGTTATTCCATTAGCAATAGTTTATTCATGACAGTGCTAACAATTTCTGAAAACCGTTCATTGTATTGATTATTTTGTCGTTAAGAGCCTGATACTATTAGAGTTTCTAATTTAGTTTTAGATATGTTCTTGTTTAGAAACTATGCAGTAAAGTTTCTTAATAGTCTACTCATAATACAATCATCTGTGTCGATGGACTGTTCAACATTCCAATGGTTTATGATTAGTAATCAACGATTTTCATACATTTTCTTCAAACGATCATTTTACAAGAAAATTAACATAACGACTAGTCTGCTGACAAATAAATTACTACATCATGAGATTTGCAAATATAGGGTTGAGATAATAGCAAATTCGGACCGAATAAAGTTAATACTAATTGTGTACCTGTTGTTCATTGAGAGGATACAAATATGAATATGGATAGAAAATGAATGTAAAATTTTAAAATCAAATCCGCCTTAAACGGATACAAATACGAATACGGAGCGAATAATTCACGAATACAGATACGAAACGAATGATTAACATATAATTAAGTCATATGAACTTTAAAATACAAATCCTGATTAACAAAATTCAAGTATAAAAATTCATCTATTGAAATAAATATCAGAAGTTGCAAATCAAATACTTAAGATCCGAAGTTATTTAATAAAATTATACTACAAGTATTCATTTGCAACTTCAAGCAGTGATTAAATAACACGTAAACATAACAAATTTGTCTTAAGTGGATCGAAAGTGCATCTAAATACAACAATCCAGAAACGTCAACAACCCACTTAACATATTATTAGAATCAGCAAACAGCCAGGCGCTTTGTCCGTTTTGTAGATGTCACTCATTTAGTCCCACAGTACTTAACAACGATACAGAGATACAAGGAGAGAGGCTATATAAGACGTCTTGGTAGAACGGTATAAGAGCATCTCCATCCCAATAACTAAAATGAGTTTCTAAATAATTGTTAATTATCTTTCTAGAAACTAAAGCCTCTAGAGTAGGAGTGTCAATGGTACCTTTTACCCGTTCCCGATCCGTACTGTATTCGATAAGAGGCAAGTATGAGTAAATTTTTTTTTTTCGTTAGCTTATTGAGTATGAATATGGATAAGGATTTTTTTTTCATTAGTTAAATAGGTAAGGGTATGGGTAAAGACTATTCCGTATCCCTTGCCCTATAAGATAATTATAAATTTTAAAATTATATGTATTCAATTCAATTTGCAATAAGTAAAATATAATTTGTAATTAAAACACTTGAAAATCTGAAAAGATTGAGTTAAGTTTATGCAATAGATTCATACCATTAAGATGTTTGATGAAATGCTCAAATCAAAGTTAGATTTATATTTTGATAGAATAGTTATACGTACACTGTCATTTTTGGATTTACATTCTCAGAGAATGCCGAATCCTTTTATGTTTGAAAAAAAAATATCATTCTCATTGTTCCATTTATCACAGCAAGTGTGTTTTTTGAAAAACACATGATAAATAATTGAAAACAAAGCTAGACAAGCTAATTCAATTAGATAACTTAATTAACTTGTAATCTGTATTACGAATTTGCACTCTACAAATTTTTCTCTGAGGCTCAATAGTAGGTCTTATTATTGTTAATTATAATTTTTCACAGTTTTAGTTCAGTTCTGATTACGGTCAGGATTAGACTTTTTTACCAGCAGGCCAAGATTAGACAACCAAATGTCACTAAATGTAACTAATTATTATATTAGTATTATCCGTTATTTATCCGCTACCGTTTTATTACCCGATAATATTAACGGGTAAGAGTAGAGTAATATAAGGTCAATTTTTAATAGGTAAGGGTAGAATATGGTTGGTGCTTTTGAGAGGTGATTCCCGGTCATCCTAATGACATCATTCTATTACCCGCTACCGTAGCGTATTCTATTACCCGATATTTTCTTTATTTACTTAGAAGTGACTTTTGAACCGGGATCAATAACTCAGATCCAAAATATTTTTATTTTTTTCCAATAACACACAAAAAAATATTTTAATTGTTCTTACAGCCACAAAAGATCTGACTTGAAAAATGTTGATCCAGGTTATTTGTCGCAGTCTTTCTAATAAATTCAATTATATAGTATTCCATCTATTTTCAAAGAAATATAAACATATTTATAATATTTCAATAAAAAAATCATAACATTTTCTATTTAATTAAAAAGGAAAAAAAAAAACAAATCCGGAGAATTATTCTCCGGATCCGCGTTAACTGAGGCGCCTCTGGATCTGGAGAATTATTCTCTGAATTGGACAGATTTGGAATTATTCGAATTTGGGTACAAATTGTTCAATTTTATATATTTTTTAATATTAATAAAAATTTCAGCGCTAAGGCTAAGCCCAAGCTGCTCGAGAGTAGTAAGAAATTTCTACCTTACGCTGTCACAACAAAAAAGCTTGCACTTAACCACCTGATAAAAGAAAGAAAGGAACAGGATGGATTAACTCGTCCCCAGTTTTTTTATTTTCCGCTGTTTTTTTTTTGTGAGGCTTTGCACAGGATGGTTTGTACCATCTTTAAATTTTTCTTTTAATCTATTTAGTTAATTAGAAAACTCGGAATGTTATTATTTAAATTATCTAGACGCAACCATCTCGTTCTTCCTATATTTTAATATTTACTGAACGAGATAAACCATCCTATTCTTTTTATATTTCAATAATTCACAAAAACATTCCCCTTTTTCCTATATATTTTTATTTATTTTTCTATTATCTATTTATAAAAAAATCAGGTATATGAATCCCTTCAAGGCAGTCACGGGCATCTTTACTGTGAAGAATGTGAGCTACCGGACAGATGAATACAGGGAATCGCAGGTGGAAATAAAAAAAAATAAAAAAAATCAGGTCTCGGGCAGCCTCTCGTTGCAAAGATCCTTCCCATCTATGACTATGACCAATCGTCGACCGGTCAACTTTGGAAACTGGCATCCAAATGACATAATTGCCCGTCTCGTGTCACCTAATTACCAAACTCTTCCCTCACTAATTAGAAAACCAGTCAACTAGATTTAGGGATAAAACCGTCCTTTAACATACCCAATACAAGATTCAGCCTCTTCTGGAGCCAATTTTTCTTGTCAGTTTCTGAGAGGCGGCCCTCTATACCTTCCCTTCTCAATTCCTCCCCGAATTTTAAGTACATTTCTCGTCGATTTTTAACTATGCGACGACTAGTTGCGTCGTCTCTCTTCGCCATAGCTCTTTCATTCTCTGCGATTTTGTGCGTACGGTCACACGAGCACCATGGCGATTCGAGCTGCGAAATGGACCCCAACGTGCTAGTACTCGCAGAGTATCGTCAGGGAATAGTGACCGTCGATGGACACTTGGACGATTGGGATACGATTGACGGGTCGGAATTTGAGCTGCGTCCTGCGCTTGATCCAGATGAGGATAAGAAGTACCAAGGTGGCAAGATCACTGTGAAGGTTTGACCGAATACATCTTCTTCTTTTTTGTTCTTCAAATTTTGCTTATCTCGTTATGTCAGGGACTTGATTAGCTTGGTAGTTGCTTAATCCTCAGTGTCTTACTATTTTTCAGTGGAGTATCAAATTTGAAATTGTCTTTGAGATTGCTACCGATCTGAATAATTTGAGATTGCTTAATTGAAGTACTGACAAATCTGCTCTATCACTAAAGTCTATCTATTAGGTCAAGCTTGCAAAAAAACATTGCTCGATTTAACCATTGGTCACATAAATTATAAAATCTCACCCATATAGCATGTGGCATTCAGATAAATCAGCACCAAATTATCTAAATTTTAATATCACAAGTGATAATTTCCTTTGAATTCTGATTGCTCAAAGTTCACTATTGGTGAGTAATTTCTTTTGCTTTTTTGTATCTGTTTAAATTTGGTGAAATCCTTGCCAATAGCGTATTTCTTGGTAGTTAGATATTAGGAATCAAGAGATCATGATTTTAGTCCCCCCATTGTCTTAATCATGGTTCTACAAGCTTTCTTCACTTCATGAAAAGACTTTCATGAATTTTTTTTTAAATATCAAGGATTAAACTGTCCATTTTTTTTTAAATGGGATGCAATTTACTGTTTCGTATTGAACTGTAGGCAATTCATGATGGCAGCAACATTTACTTCGCACTTCAAGTTGATGGGGAGTATGCATACGCCAAAGGGTAATTCTGTCCTTTTACTATGCTATTTTATTTTGTCAAGTAGTTTTATCTTGGAAAATGTGGAATTATATTTGACCAGGCTTCAATTGTTTTGTAAAGTTCAAATCAGCTGGTTTCAGCAATTTGTTTTTTTATTGGTACCTTGTCCGAAATGTAAACTTTAAGACTTCATCCTCATTTTGTTACTAAGTTGATACAATTGCAGTGAAAGGAAAGAAACAGTGACAGAAGATTTAAGATTTTGAGATTTTATCCTGATTATGTTAATTACCTATTTCATTAATATTTCATTCATTTTTGTAAATTCAGTGATAGCACGCAATGCCCTTCGGTGGCTCTCATGTTTCAAGTTGGTGAAAATGCCACTTACGACAGTGTAAAGCTTCGCTCCCCATCTTATATTACAAGCTACATGAATAAAATTCTTTTTTCTTCATCAAGTCTGTTTTTTTTTTCTTTAATTTAAAATTATCTAGGAGTATTTTTCCTTTTTAGATGGGCGGATGTGCAAATTTGCCTGGAAGCTGCACAAGCCAATCCTGTCAAGGTCATGAGGTTGATATAATGCATTTCTCTATTGGCACTGCTATACCAGGCCGCTTATATGGGGGGAATATATTTGACAACACAGCAGGAAATGGTGGTGACAGGTATAGATTCATTTCCTCCTCATAAGACAATATATATGCAAAATGTTTAATTGATTGTTCTCATCTTGTTGACAACTCATTTCCTCCTTTTTCTTCTTCTAATTTGTTTTATCTGAAGGTTTGGCCATCTTGTTGACGTATATGCTTGGAATCCACATTGTCGTTACCTTGACGGAGTGGGCCCTGATGGTAAGCTCCTTTCTTTAAATCTACAAACTGATTTCATAATCAAACACCAACTTCTGAATTTGGCTTTACTTTTCTAATGTTATGCTGCTGCAGTGAATAACACAAATGCTTTGAATGATTGGCATGGAGCATGGTGGCACAATTCACTAATGCTGCATTCAGGTACTTGTTAGATTTGTTATTAGGAACGAAGGCATCAGCTCTAACAGAACTTGATCTATGGGTAATGTTGAACTTTGAAAAATTAAAATAACAATTTTATGATAGGATATGTTGAAGGGGATAGTCCATATGCAACACAAGGTCAGAAGGGAACATACTACTTTGAATTCTCAAGGCCGCTCAGGACAATGGATCGTTTCCAACAGGTATTACTGCCTCTACTCATCTATGTCATCTAAAAAATGCCAAGATTTTTAAAAACATTTAATGGTATTAAATGGTAAGGTGTCATTTAACGGTTTAATAGCTTTAAATGCATTATAAATGCCATTTAACGGTGTGAGTTCTTTAGAAGATTATAAGGCTAGGGAATCCATAAAATGGCTAACCTGTATAACGGTTAACATTTAGTTTAATATGTTTTTTAAAACCTTGATAAATGCTGTGATAAACTGCTTTTGCAAATATGATCTATGTGCTTAGACTTGTCTCCATGAGCAACATGAAAGAACTAGTGCATCCCACCTTTAGTTAACCTTGTAGTTGCACCTTTGCAATTATTTTTTGAGGCCGTATGGAACCTTCTCCCCGTCATTTGAGGTGTAAATGATATGCATTGGTATATACCTAGGTTCTCAAGGGAAATTTCAATATTAATCCCAAAATCAGCTGAAAAAAAAATATATCAACCATTACTGGCAGCTACGCACTAATTGCCTGCTGGTACGGATCATGACTCAAATGTTGCTTTCCATCTAATCATCGCATCTCACTGCAGGATGTACAATTCACCATCGGCCAGGTTAGCAAAATTGCGGTTGCTTTCTGGTACCCTACTGGAGGCAAACCATGGAGCAAGTCGCAGCACTATTCTGGCAGTTGCAACTGGATACCACTTGATGTTGCATCAGCATCTCAGGCCTCTCTTTCACATTCCAATAACAGTTCTTGGGACGCCATGACAGCTTTCTCGCTGCTCCTCTCAGTAGTTGCCTTCTGCATTTCAATTTTTGTCGGGTATTGGGTATCAAAGAGAAAGAATGTGCCATTCATGCCGATTGAGATGTCCCCAATGAGGTGAAAGCAAGAACATTTCATTTTCCATTGTAGATTCTTTTTTTCTTTTTTTTCTGATGTATTAAGGGGCAGGTGGTGTAATATTTTGTATTAGATTTAACTTTAGAGTTCATTTTGTATAAGATTTTGCTTTCATAGTTTTGAGATTATTTTGTATAAGATTTTGCTTTCATGAATTTTAGAGACAACGAGATCATTGATTTTTTTATTTTATTCAGATTTGATTCATTTGAATAATAATAATTAAACACTGACAGCAAAAAGAAGGGTTTCAAAGGTTTCTTCAAGCACGGGGATGGGGCATATTTGTCATTTACATAGTTGTTTTAATTCAATAGGTTAATAATCCTGAGAATTAGTTTGTTATTTTTTGCACATTTTCTGGGCTCAATTTGATTATCGGAATAACAGTAATATTTTTTTCAACTAGCTCAATTTTTCCAATTATTTTTTTCAGTTATCCTTTTTTCTCGAACTTAAAAAGGTTAATAATTAATTTCATACCTTATTAAAAAAAGTTTCTTCTTCTCTTAAAATGAACATAAATTAAAGAGAAATAGAGAGTAAGGGTTGTGGAAAGGAGGAAATACCAACGATGTAAATGAACTAAAATTACATGCGAAAGCTTAATCAAAACATAAAATTATTCTAACTTAATCTAGATCTACTTTTATCTATTTTCATCATACTCTTTAAGTTAATCTATATCTATTTCTATAAAAAATGAAAGGACCGAGTCTCCACGCAAGTTTTCAAAAACTTATTTTTATTAAGAGGAGGATCAGATTACACCTCTTTTTTTGATACATTTTGACACCTACTATTTTTAAAGTCCAAATAGTCGATTCAAACCATTCAACATGATGGATATATTAAAATGTGCTTGGAGATCAAATTTTATATTTTTTTTTTGAATTTTTTTTACTATTTATTAAGATGGTTACAAAATCGTTGTTTTCAGACCATTGAAAAACAACGATTTTGTAACCATCTTAATAAATAGTAAAAAAATTCAAAGAAATGTAAAATTTGATCTCCAAGCACATTTTAATATGGTGATTATGTTGAACGGTTCGGATCAACTGTTTGAATTTTGAAATCGCAAAATTGACCTATAAAAAAACAGTGTCAAGATGTGTCAAAAAAAAGGTGTAATTGGATGCCTCCTCTAAACTCCTCCAATAATTAAGGATATTCAAGAACCAATAATTGCTATGAAAAATGTCAATTGATTTAGGATCATTTAGAGAATTGTGGTTAGGAGAAAAATTAAAGATCATTTGCAAGGTCTTGAGCAGAGCTTAGCTTATATCATGCTAAGTTCTTTTTTTTTTGTTATGCAAGGAAGAGAGACTTACATAGGCTCAAGAGATCAAATCATAATTAATTCATAGTGATTCATTATTAATACGACATGTTAGGAGCAATTTAAGAATTCATATTCAGGTTGACATGGTAGAATGAGATCCGGACCTTTTATTTTAATCTGATATGAATCTTAACGACTCCGTAAATCTAAGATAGATTTGAAAAAGAAAATCGCTCAGCTGGAATTAACTCAAATATTACTCCAATTTTAGCGAGATAACTGTGATTACCCGATATATATATACTCGTTGAAGCCTGTAGAATATCTTTTATCCTTCACCTGTCAATTATCTAAATTCTCCCAAAAATTATTTTGGATTGTGTTTCAAATTTAGGATAATTATTAGTTTTATAATATTTAGTTTTAGCCTAAATTAATATTTTAAATTATTTATTGATTAAATTGGATCTTGCTAAATAGTAAATGCTCTAAATAGTTCAAAATTAATTTATTTTGTGGATGAGCATTGTAATATAAAATACCAAACTTAATTATTAGTAATTTTAATTTGACATATTTAATTCTATCAATATGTTATAGACTTATAGTTGTTTAATTCTGAAATTGTCCGTCTTGGAGTTGTTTATTAATTTATTCTCTAACTCGACATATAACTGAATTTTTTATTTGTCCCAATCAAGTCACTCAGTAACTTTTTCATCTAAAATATTAACAGAATATGCTCATTCCGTCCAAAATACAAATGGAAAAGTTATATTTTATTAACTTTTTAGATAGAAAAGTTATAGGGTGACTTGATTGGGACAAACTAAAAGTTAAGTGGTTATAGAGGAACAAATCAAACATGAGTGACCAATTCGTAACAAATGACAAATTAGTGACCTCCAACAAAATTTACTCTAAAAAAATCAATTATTAATTATTTTTTTTCCCTGTAAATGTGTGTCTTATTTGTACATAAATAAGAATAATTATTTAAGTACCTTCACTCCAGTACTCTCAAAATCTCCACACCTCATTTATAGAAATTATATACTATGATCCCCACTAATTATTATTTTAAAAAGATATTATATGGTTCCCGCTAATTATTATTCTAAAATCCCTACAACACTCTTCCTCTATAGTCCCATTAATTATGTGCCCCCCCTTTCTTAGTCCCCGCATCCGTCCCCGTGTCAACCTTCATAGATATAAATACTTGGTAGATAAGATATTAACACTTGAAAAATAAGATATTAATACTTTGATGTGTAACATGTTATGATTATTCCTTTTCAGTCTCCCAATCATCCCCGCGTCAACCTTTATCTAATGAAGTAGTGGGGACCCCATATCACCGCATCAAGCTTTCCCAATCGTTCCCGCGCCAACCTTCCTCTAACAAAATAGTTCACCTCATAGGTATAAATACTTGCACGATGAAGTATAAATACTTGTGTGACAATGAGTCCGAAAGTACGTCATCATGAATCTCATTTGAAAGAGAAAATAGCATGGAAGACGTTCGTGGTTTTAGATTCACAAAATTTCTCACGGATCGTCAGAAATATGGACAAGATTGAACGGAGAAAAAAAAAACCATCTCTAAAAACGTATATGGTCCCTAGTCTCCCACAGGTATTTATTGTGTGGGTACGTTTGGGAGATTTGATTGGAGAGACAATTATTTACGTAAAAATTGTTCACCTCATTTGTATAAATATTTTCGTATAAATACTTCATTTCATAGGTATTAATACTTTAAAAAAAATTCAGTGCTGGAGTTTTTGCGACTCCCCAGATAATTATGATAGTTATAGTGCAGATATAGTGCGGGTACTGTTATCAGCTCCCCATAAATAATAGGTCTGATTGCTAACTGCTGTCGGAAGATGTAGCGCGGGTACTGTTATCAGCTCCCCATAAATAATGGGTATGATTGCTAACTGCTGTCGTAAGATATTTCATCCGATATCACCACTGGTAAATTTTATATAAAATGAAATGTGAATTTGTACTAATTATTATTATTTTTTTATAAAAGGCATAACTATATGTTTTAGTCCAAGAGCAGTAACAGAGTCTGATAACACCAAAATAACATCCAGCATATACTAAAGATAGAACTAGCTAAAATAGTAACTAAAGATGTCCAACCATACTGCAGCAAAAAGATAAGCAAGTCTAGGACCTAGCTAATTAATACAAACTAAAATGATCAACTTAGAAGGTGCTCCTAGTCAGTAAAGTTAAAAAAAAAACAATGTTTTCGTGCAAAACACCGATGACGCACCGATACTTTATGCACGGCTTAACGACGGTAGAAGTGTATCAATGTTTCATTATAAAAATATCAGCGACGCACTGATGTTTTTTTAGCACTACCCTACTTAATTGTCAATACTAAGGCTAATAAAACATCGATGTTTCATTACAAAAATATCAGCGCCGATGTTTTTCTAGCACTACCCTACTTACGCACCGATGTTTCATTGCAAGAACATCTATGATGCACCGATACATGCAACCGATGTAACACACGCATCCAGCCAAATGCATTTGTTTGATCTTGGGCAAACCGGATGCAAACTTCAATCCGAGTTTCCTACGACGTTTTCTTCTAGCCAAATATGCTATGCCCATCTTAAGAACCTTTCTCTCTCCCATCCTCTCTTTCTAAAAAAAAAATTGGGAACCGGCCATTAAATGACCGGCTTTGAATTAAAATGGGAACCGACCGTTAAATGACTGGTTTAGACATTTTTAACAAAACTATCTGAGCTGGATATATTTATTAATTTTAATTAACTTTGAATATTAATAAAAATGTCGGGAATCTCTCTACCGAAATTTTTATTAATAGAAAATAAAATATTAAAATATCTACATTGAAGAAGAGTTTCGGTGAAATTCGAAATATAGTAATTCCGTTATTTTCTGTAACGTCCGGAAGACGTTGTAGAAAATAACAGCCCGATTACTAATCATATTATCCAACCGATTTACGAAAATCAAATCTCAGACTGTTATAGAAAATCACGGCCAGAAAGCAGCGGAAAAAAAAAAAAAATTTCGGACCGCTATAAAAATCACAGCCAGAAAGCAGTGGAAAAAAAAAACCCTGACCGTTTTAGTCTATAACGGCCAGGTCTCTCTTTCTCTGTCCGCACAGCACAGCACCGAACCCAGAAAAAAAAAAACACGCGCGCGATAATTATTAGCTTTCATGTGGCAGTAGGTAGATGCATGTCACTTTAATTATTAGCTTTACCGGGTAACCAGAGCAGTTCTGTTCATTGTTCAATACTAAGTTTACTAGTACTACTGATAGATTTCATGATATTTTTAGAAGATATAGTGGAGTAGAACTAGGGTGCTCCTAAGCTCACCAAGCCCTTTCGTGAGCGCGACTCGAAAACCTATCGATTGACTTCAAACGTCATTTTTAAACCGTTAGATGTTCAATCTATATTAAAATGTGCTTGGAGACCAAATTTTACATTTTTTGAAATTTTTTTACTATTTATTAAGATGGTTTGAAAATCGCTGTTTTCCAATGGTGCATAATTTTAATAAAAATAGCGATTTTCAAACCATCTTAATAAATAGTAAAAAAATTCCAAAAAATGTAAAATTTGGTCTCCAAGCACATTTTAATATAGATTAAACATCTAACGGTTTGAAAATGTCGTTTGAAGTCAATTCGATAGGTTTTAGAGTCGCGCTCACGAAGGGCTTGGTGAGCTTAGGAGCATCCTAGTTCTACTGGATATAGTGAGCCAGCTGCATAATTAATGTTAATTATGCAGAATGGTAGAAATTGGACACAGAAGATCCGGTCGTGAAATACCTCACATCACAATTCCTGGCCTCTTTCAATTGTGCATTTTTCTTTTCTTTTTTTCCGCTGATTCCTGGTCGTTATAGACTAAAACGGCCAGGATTTTTTTTTTCGCTGCTTTCTGACCGTGATTTTCTATAACGGTCCGAGATTTGATTTTTGTAAATCGGCTGGGTAATCTGATTAGTAATCGGGCCGTTATTTTCTACAACGTCCTCTGGACGTTATAGAAAATCACAGAATTGCTATATTTCGAATTTTCTCAAAACTCTTCTTCAATGTCGATATTTTTATATTTTATTTTCTATTAATAAAAATTTCGGGACTCTCTAACCTAGAGTAATCTAAAATGGAGAAATTTGGATATATACCCATCACAACTTCTTTAATTAGATATTTACCCATCCAAAATTAAAAATTAGATATTTCCCCATCTAATCATAACATATTTATTAATATACCCATTTTCATTTTTTCTCACTAGAAATTATTAATTAATATGAATTAAATATTTCAATGACTATTTTGCCCTTATCAATCCTTTCCTAAAATCCTCTCGCGTAACAATTTGTGCAGACCGTTCTTCTTCCCCAATCCCACCCTTTCTCTCAAGAATTCATGAATTTGATTGAGTATTTGTTTTTTTATTTGAAACCATAAGTATATTCATTGAATTTTGGAGTATTCAGAACCACCACAATGAAACTGGTACCAACACTGGTACAATGAGGTATACGGTACCAGCAATCACTGATCCATGCTGAGACATAAGAGATGAGAAGCGCTACCAATTGAGGTGGTGAAGGGAGCAACGAAGCTTCCAGTTGGAAAAGTTTCCAGTGATGGGAGCAATTGAGGTGAAGGGAGCAATTGAGGTGGTTAATTACGGCTTTTGTTGGAAAAGTTTGGAGATAGAAGAAGCTTCCAGTTAAGGGAAATGATTGATAAGGGCAAAATAGTCATTGAAATATTTAATTCATATTAATTAATAATTTTTAGTGAGAAAAAATGAAAATGGGTATATTAATAAATATGTTGCGTTTAGATGAGAAAATATCTAATTTTTAATTTTGAATGGATAAATATCTAATTAAAGAAGTTGTGATGGGTATATATCCAAATTTCTCTGAGGGTTATAAAATTAGCCGGATGATATTTTTCTTAACCAATCAAATTATTGCTCGTTAAAGAAATATTTTATTCAGGATAGGGGAAAACTGAAAAGGAAAGCAAAGGTTTATCTAGGGTTTTTCAGGCCAGGCCTCGGCAGAAGCTGATGAATTCTAGTCTCACCGCCATGCTACCTCGCTCCCTCAGCAATTTATCCGTGAATTAGGTTTTCACTTCTCATAAGTGATTATTTAGTGGGTACGCATGGATGAAGCTGATGAATTTGGCGATCTTTATGCTGACCTCGACGAACAGGTAAATGCGGGAATTACAACAGTTACTTCTAGCTCCGAGTCGGCCGGAAAGGAATCGAAATACGATGCTGGCGCGGCGTTGGATTTGGTAGATGGAATTCATAGCGATGATTACACGAGTGAGAGCGAAGATGATCTTTTTATAGTGTTGAACGAAAATGAACGCTTTGATTCCACAAACGGGAAGATTGGAGGCAATGAAGAGAATCTTGTGATTAGTAATGGCTTGGAAGATCATGAAAGGTGTCAACCTGTTGGTTTTAGGGGTAATGGGAGTATGCTTGGATATGGTCAAGGTGATTGGGATCATTTCTTCTTGCCAAGGAACTGGTAAATTTCATTTACATTTTTTTGTTATAGAATCTATTTTGGAGTTTGTAACCTGTTGTGCCATTAATTTTTGCATTGGATGAAAACTTTTTGTCACTCCAATGATAATAAAACAAACACTTCTGCACATCAGACCTCAATTTCATAGTAAAATAAAATAAAATTTTGATTGAG
The DNA here is from genome assembly GCA_025461125.1 of Carex kokanica. Lineage (NCBI taxonomy): Eukaryota > Viridiplantae > Streptophyta > Magnoliopsida > Poales > Cyperaceae > Carex > Carex kokanica. The sequence goes on from JAJGRX010001484.1 coordinate 946,646, forward strand.
GTTACAACGAGTATCAGTTGTGGCAGTATCCAGCGTTAAATTGTTCTAGTTATATTATTTTATTTGCTAAATCTTGGCTTTGGATATGTGATATGATTGTTAATTACATTTTTCAGTACCATTTTTAATGTAAACATAGAAGAACTTGATTATAAGCCTTGGAGGAATGAAGGAGCAAATATAAGTGACTACTTCAACTATGACCTCAATGAAGATAGCTGGAAAATCTACTGCCGAGACTTGGTACCTTATATGTTGTGGTTGCATAATTTTTTTCTCAAACAGTGCAAAAGTTAGGCGACTAATAAAACTTGTTTTGTCAGCATCTATTAAGGGACAAAGATACAATGTTCAATCGGGTGAGGCATGATAGACTAGCATTTGTAGACGAGGAAATTAGTAAGGAACCTGAGAAGGTACTTCTGCATCATACATAGTTTCCCTTCTTTTAGAAAATTGCAATTTAAGTGTGTGACAAGTTTAATTATCAATAAAGTTTCCTAATTATTAGAACCTTATTTTATATCTTTTGTAGCCAAAGGGAAGAGCTATTCTTGTTAGAAGTGATTTTGGTGAACGTTTACCTTCTACTGATATATGGCGACCACCTACAGAAAGAGATTCAAATGTGGTGATACATGTGTGTGATGTTATTATTTGACCAAGCTTTCTTATATATATTTAGTATTGTGAAATGCTGCACAAATGTCATCTATCTTTTACATTGCTTCCATACGATTGTGTTCAGATAAATATGGCCGGTTCCATGGAGGATGAAAACAGTTTAAATACAATAGAGGATAAGAATCCAGAAGCTCAAGAGGGAGAATTTGAGAGTACATTAATGGAACATGATAATGAGACAATAGAAAGGTATATATTGCAATACGATCCTAATAGTAGGTTCCCAAATAAGATATCCTTTTCCTTTATCAGTTTATTTCCCATGCAATGATACTTAGATAAGCTTTCTATAACCCTACACTTGTTTGGCATTGTATTACAGGTGCTTGGGTCTGCAAAAAGATGATAATTATTATGGCCTAGATACAGATTCTTTGCTGTATAGTTATAGTGAGAAAGAAGAAAGCGAAAGCCAAATTGCTAAAATGGATACCGATAGCTGTTCTATAGAATCAGTTGAGGAGTGTGATTTCAATGGAGTTCACAGTTCCTCCGAACAAGAAGCCGAGTTTCAATCAACAAGGTGCTCTAGTAGTACAACTGAGGCTGATAAAGAGTCTGAAGTGCTTAAAAATAGAAGTTTAATTGAGGAATGTCACGACAGATATACTTCTGTTTCTGTTGGTTATAGAAGCAGCTGGAGGACTATGAAGCATAGGAATTTAAGATGTAATTCAAGAATTTTATCGACTAAAGAGCAGCAAAGAGACCAATTGTTTGTAAAGCAACTAGCAGTACCTAGTGCCATGTGGCATGAAAAGGAGGATAGACCACCCTTTGGTATTCGGAGATACCATTATATGGGTGTACAAGACCCTAGAAATCCAAGGTCTGAAATAAGAGGCCGATACAGACGTAGTACTACTGGAAATATGAAATATAACAGTGGGGGTTATATGGGGTATCCTGAAGGTGGGAGACATCATTTCAAGCAAACAACTGTTTACAATGAAAATATACCGTCTCAAGAAGACAGACAAAATTTTTATTGTGGACACTCGTATACTGAAGATGAGTTTGTATTGAGCACTCTCAAAGAAAGGTGTGATGAGAGGAGATACAACCGGCCGGTTAATAGAAGATTTAACAGTTTTAACAAAGGCTTTGTTAAAAGAGGGTCTTGTTATGGTGGTATTTCAAGGAATGTGGCTACTTATAAGCCGTTTATGAATAGTAGGAGATGGTACGGCATTGATGGGTTGGTTGAGGGTAACAATGGAATTTGTACCTCTGTTGATTTGAGAAAAAGGAGTTATATTGCAGACAGCTGCGAGGAGAGATATAGTGATTTGTTGGCTTTAAGGCGTAAAGAGACGGTTAATATTTGTTTTGGCGATGACCGAAAGAAGGTACTTGGGATCACCCAAATCTATACAATTGTACTACATAATTTTGTTGTGTTGAGTGGATGTGTGTGCGCAATTGTTGTATGGGCTGCCTTCAGTTTCTTTGTTTTGTTTTTTTTACTGGGAGAGTTTTACTTCATCCTAATGAGTTCTTTTTTTCATTTACAAAAAAGTATTATTAAAAATAGCATTGTGAAAAGATGTTGCTGGATAAAATAAAGATTTACAAACATATGCCCATTAAATTTTCAGAAATGGATAGCTAATTAGTTTGATTAGGTTGTGTGGTGGCTTTTGGTTGTCATTGCTATGTTGTCGTGCATGTGGGTTTTGTTCATTGTTTGGGTTGTAGCCTGTAAATTTGCAGAGAGGTTCATTTAAATATATTTTTCAAAGCTTTACATGTTATGGTTCACTTAGTTTATTCTGGTATTAGTGGTGGTTTTCCAGACATGACTGATTCCTAGTTTAGGGGTGCTAATGGTGATCATCATGGTATATGTTCAATTTGCTTCAATGTAAGTGAACCAACTTTAATGAGTTGTTGAGGTGCTTTATAAAAGTCGTGACTGGTAACTAGCTTCGCTTTGATTCATAGCAGTATTTTTTTTTTCCATTATGGTTATATATATTCATGTTTCATAACCATAAATTTTGTACTTGAATTAAGTCTTTTTTAGTCCTCTTAAAATCTTCAAAGCTCTTTTCTTACTAATACATAGACAAGTAAAATATTGTTCTCTTTAATCCTGCTGAGCCTTAATAGATCAAGGGTTACAACTAACTACCAGAGTTGCATAACTAGGAAGAATGGTCGTTTAGCATTGTATAGTGCATGCTGGTTCCTTGCTGTAATTTGTTTTTGGATGGGGCATTTTAACTTGAAGCATATGCCATGATGGCCCTTTCCCTGATTTTTATTATTTGTCATGATACTTCATCTTATTTCCTAATTAACATTTGGTATGCAATTAATCGTGTCTCTTGAATATCATCTAATCTGCTTTGCAGTTGCCGCGAAAAGACTATGAAATTTCAGGTGAAGAATGCACTCAACACATCAAGAGGTCAACAAACTGTATTGAAGATGTTCAAGATAGAAATCCAAGGATTTCAGGATTTGAAAGACGCCTCCCCTACCAAGCTGGTCTAAACACTATCTCAAGAGTTGATAGAAATGGCGATTTTGAGAAGGTAGTTGTGACAGACAAAATTGGAGAGAGAGAGAAGAGGTTCTCTGAGAGAATAATGGAGGCAATGGATAAGATGCAGAAACGAGGGGAGAGGTTTAACGAGTCGCCTTTTATGAAAAAAGGAGATCAAGAGAGCGAGAAGAAGGCCTTAAGAGAAGTCGAGGCAGATCCAGTTGCAAATGATGGTAAGCATCTGAGACCAGTTAGGAAGAGGAGGTGGGGATGCCAATAATATTATCTTCAGAAGATTTGATTTGTTGTTGTTCTTTCTGAAATGTTAGTTGGATTGTATAATTCCTTTTTGTTTGTATTTTTTTATACTTTGTTTTGGATAGATGTACCTTACCTGGTTGTTCAGGCCAGAATTGCCAATTTTGATATCAGCTCAATAACCTCGGACTCGTGTAATAACCTAGCAAGTGCTAGGTGGTGACTGTGTCATTGACCTTTACTTGTTACTGTAGTTTTTTATGAAGAAAGGAGACCCTTGAACTTGTCAATGTGTATCTTTATGTTGAAACGCTCATTCTTTAACTGTCAGTTTTGTTATTATATAATTCCATTACTCCAGCATTTTGCGTGTTGCTGAAAGGGCTGCTACTAATCTTGCTATACAGAGCTTGTAGGCCTACAAGCTAAGAGTAAATTATACAAGAACCAAGGTAAGGTGAACCCTGTGTACTGTTTTGCTTGAGAGGATATGAACTGTGTACTCCAGCCTCCTGTTTTTGCATGGTTGGCTAATTTTGTAGCTACTGCTTTCTTTCTCCCCACACACGAATTTAATGCTTGCGCTTTCTCTCAAGTCTTAACATATTTAGGCTCTTTAAATGATCTGGTAAGCACGCAAAATCGCCAATCCTCTGTGGACTAGTTTTGTCTGGTAACTGCGGAAGTTAATTCCGGGCTGCATCTAACAGGTCCATGGTTGATGGTTGTGAGATCCCGAACTGCCTGAATTAGAGCTTAAAGCCTCCCCGAAATTTTTATTAATCGAAAAAAAATAAAAAAAATATCGAAAAGGGGCGAAACTTTAGTCACAATTTTAATAGTTAGAACGGCACCATTGGTACCGTTCCATGGGACGGCACTATCCTCGCCGTCCGAGATTACATTCCGCTTAACCAAATTCGTCGCTAATCCGGATTCAAGGACGGTGATAAAATTCCCGTCCCACAAAAAAAAAAAAAAAAAAAAATCCGGACGGCAATGTTGATGCCGTCCCATACTCCTCCTGTTTTTTCTTTGCCCACGGTCTACTTGGAATTTTCTGTGATCTTTTGATGAAATGCAATGTCTAACAGGGGCACTATCTTTTGGGTTATGGGAATTTCAACTTTTGCTCATGTGACCTCTGGAAATTTAAAATGCCACGAAAGACATTTGATTTTTGTACGGACTCTTTTGTTCCTTCTCTTTTGCCTTTTCTTTTTGGCGTGGGGTTAATATCCAGGGAGGATTACACAGACTACTTTTTAATGTCAAATAAGATATGGGACGGCATCAACATTGCCGTCCGGTTTTTTTTTTTTTTTTTTTTTTTTTTTGTGGGACGGGAATTTTATCACCGTCCTTGAATCCGGATTAGCGACGAATTTGGTTAAGCGGAATGTAATCTCGGACGGCGAGGATAGTGCCGTCCCATGGGACGGTACCAATGGTGCCGTTCTAAGTACTTTTAAAATTGTGACTAAAGTTTTGCCCCTTTTCGATATTTTTTTTATTTTTTTTCGATTAATAAAAAATTCGGTCTATTTCCAAGGGGCATACCTTCTGACTGTGCTACCTCAAAGGATATTTTGGGCCGAGGGCTTCATGGCTTGATGTATAGCCCAATAGCCCCTCCAGTACTCCAGCCTTGTTGTATGAGCCTAGTGCTTGATGGCTTCAAAAATCAGAAATCAGCTGAAATTTTGGGCCTCACATTCCTCGTTCTATGTGCATTAATTTTAAGCCCAGGTTTGAAGGCCAGATATTTAAGCAAAAAGATATTCTTAATCTTATTCTTAGCAAGAAAAAAAAGGATTTCAGCTTCTTCTATTCCGTCTTAAGAAACATGATGGCAAAATTAACGCGACGTGGCGCGTTGTCCACCTCCAGCTCAGCTCCCACCCCTTGGCTTTGGATTTTTACTTTACCAGTCAGTTCATCCTCCTAGTTCTCTATCAGCTTGTTCTACCAACTTCTTATTGAACCAGTTCACGCTCGTAATTCGACCAACAAAACCCCGCCTTTCTGTTTCCCTATCGTTTATTTTCATTTATGACATATCCGTCGTCTCTCTCACCATTTTTAACGAGCGTGCGCGCGCGCAAGTGAGAGAGAGAAAAGAGATGCAAGTCTTCTCTTATTCTAAATCGTATCTCTTACCCCATCTCTCTCCAAATCCTAGTTCAAATCCTAATCCAGTTTTCAATTCTAGTACCTCAATCTGCAGCAGCCTCTTTTCTCTTCCCCGTTCAAACTCTCTTCGCTTTTCCCACAAGCTCAGTTCATCAACCCCGCTCCATGAAGAAATCAAGATTGGCAAAGACCTCAAACCAGAACAAAACGAGACTGAGGAACAAGTACTCATCGCACGACGGCCAATGATGGATCTGACAGCGGAAGAGGAGGCGATACGGTCTCTGACAGATTCTCCGAGGGGAGACGACGTGAATTCGTCCTATTCGTCGAAGATTGACGAGAAAATGTCTGAAATTGCTAAGAAGCTACCGATATTTGAGCCAGAGAGACTGGCACCTCCAGCAGAGAGGCCATTACAGATCAATTTGGAGCTTGCACTCTATCGGGCAAAGGAATTTACGAGATGTTTTGAGTTTGACAAGGCTGAGGAGCTCCTTCTCAAGGTATAATTCCAACCAATTTTTTTAGTTACTGCTAGCAAGCTAGTTATGATTGTTCTACGGCAATTCAATCAAAAGAACAGAGTTGCTTCAGTTTGAGAATTCTCAAACTTTGAAAATTGGGTTTGGTGTGCATTGCTGCAATTACTTGTTCAAAAATCGGTGTTGCTAATACTCTTTTTTTTAATCAAATATTTTTGTTAATTGTAGAAAATGTTACTATTCTTCAATGAGTCTTGTTTCCAATTAAATTTTGTTATGGTATTTTGCACTATCATAACAATTATTTTGTGGCACTTAAATTTAGACCATTAATTCGATCAAGGCAAAATTGTCAAACTTCAATCACATTAATTTAAAATGGCTCTTGATTGCACGCAATTCTTCTTTGTCACGTGAAACTTCAATCACATTAATTTTGGGCTTCATGCATTGCACGGATAATAAAGTCAAAATGCTGCATATCACTCATGCACAACATGAAGCAAAAATGCTCTGTCAATATCTTTACCTGGCTAAGTGCATTTGGAATTTGCAATTTTCTGAATATAGTAAAAGCAATTGTATTAAGGAAGAAAAATTGCTGATGACAATTTGTAATTACCAGGGGCGGATTCAGGATTTTCATCAGGGGGGGCAAAAAAATATCGAATTGAGTTTAAATCCATTAACTAATTGGGTACTCGATAAAAAACAATGTTTTAACTTGTAATTTCCAATGCTTTGACTTGTAATTTCTGATGCTCTAACTTATAATCCTAATTACCAATCAAAATTCAATAAATTTATTTCAATTTTAACCCTAAATTTAATCCGAATTACAAATCAAACATCCAGAGGGGGGCAAAAAAAAATTTCAGGGGAGGCAAAGTCGGTTAGGACCGATAGATCTCCACTAAAACTCAAAATCTAGGAGGGGACAGTTGCCCCCTTGGGACTATGTGGGTCCGGCCCCGGTAATTACTAGTTATTACGCATAAATAATTATTGTGCTATTCTGCCATGACACTATGAAATGATAATTAAAAGTTCCTTTGTTCTTTTAGACATGTTATAATTAAGTATCACAGTGCTATATATGTTCGAGTTAATTAAAACACAGTTTTCTTTTCTTTTCTTTTTTGTTAAGTAGAAATTAGTCTATTTATTGTTGACTGGATGTCTACAAGCACATTATGAAAATTTAATAAATATCACATTTTTAAAAGGATCAACGGTCTGTCTAAATTTCTTTTACAATATATTCTGAAACAAATTGCATAAAAAGAAGGAAAATATATATTCTGAAAGGACCTTAGTTTTATGTTTCAAAATCAGCAAAATTAATTTTGATGACGATATGCAATGTTTGAATTCCAAATTCAGATGAATAAATAGATAATACTCTCTAAATATTTGAAAAAAAATATATATTAGTCGCATACCCGTGAAATAACCTTACATAATGCTTTACTAGTTAATATGTTTGTATGTTGAACGCACCATACAAAAACTAAGAAGTTATAAATTTGTTATGTTAGAATCCAGTACAATTGTATCATGCTCATGCATTAATGAAACAAACTGCCAATAGAAACTGTATAGCAGTTGTTGATAATTTAATTTGTCTTGTTTTGTTTTTATTGCAATTAAACGTCATGGAAAGTCTGGCCAATAATTTCTACTTTTTTTTATTAGTGATGATCTTTTTTTCTTATAATTAAAGCATGATCAATTGAGGCAAAATAAGAATTAAGCAAAGTACATATATTTTGCTAGTAAAAGCTTAAAATAAAAGTGGAAGACCAAAGATATGAAGTAGCAGAAGGCAAATGATAATTTATTTAGAAAACAAAAATCAAAATGAAACATAATAAAGCCAATGTTTATCTTTTTTTCTGTTTTGTATTACTGTGTTTGAGGCTTTATTTCAAAATTTTAAAAGAACCTCAACATAATTATGTGTAATGCAAGTCCAATTTTCTTTTCTTACCAATTGACACTAGGTCCCACGTGCCATTTAATTTTAGAAAGAAAAAACATCATGGCAGCCAGTCTGAACTCCAATATATACAAGTTCTTGTATTCTTGCCAAATTTGCCAAATTCAAAAGAAGTCTCTGAATTTGTTAAAAAGAGAACACCTTAGCAGAACCCTACTTCAATAAGTGATATGATATTAATTATTGCAGTGCATGCCATTGTGGCCAGAAGATGGAAGAATTTATGTTGCCCTTGGAAAAGTATTTGTTAAGCAGTTGAAATATGCTGAAGCTAGAACAGTCTATGAGAGAGGCTGCCAAGCTACCCAAGGAGAAAATACCTACATTTGGCAGGTTTTAATCTATTTTTCTTACTTCTTCATTTGTTGTGCTATAAATTTCTTAAGACTAATTTTTAGTGTATGTCCAAAAATTATGGTACATCCAATTCTAGGATACAACTAATGGCTCAAATAGCTTAAGTTATATAACAAATTTCTATTTTATCTTATAAGATCATTTAATAAGGGTATTTGTGCATACTAAAAATTGGGAAATAGAAACTTTCTGTGCAATTAAAGCTGGAGATGAGGGATTGAAGCTAGTGATGTAAAAACGTGGTGTGATTGACGCACTATGATTTGGTTATGTGACATGAGTGACTTAAATGGAGAGCAGTAACGTATCATGCTGTGACCACACATGCCATGACCAAAGATGACCCACATGTGCTGTGTAGTCGTGTATAGTCAGCCGTGACCATACGTCTATGCACACACTGCATGCTTACTATCACTGTATGTGGGTCTGCGCACGATACGCACAGTGCCGGAACCACTCCGTCCCCACACCACTTTTTTTTCAAATGCAAAATTAACCGTCTAATCAAGATCTAATGGATAATCACATGTTCCATCAGTGACGTGAGGTTCCTGTGGCTTCACGTGACCGCATGCTGTGTTATGACGTGTCAAGCTGCTCCGCGTGACGTGACATGCCGCTCCATTTTCATCCGAGAGTGGTCACATCACGAGAAAAGACACGTCACCACGAGGCACGCCAATCACGTCATGTGACAGTCACGTGTGTCGTGACGTTGGACCCGGTCATGCCGTGACTTTTTTCCTTCTCTAATTGAAGCAATTATAGTACATGAGATTTTCTATGGCAGAGAAGCAACTTCCTTATTAATTTGTTTTACAAAGCTAGCCCCTTTTTTTAGGTGATGATTTTGAAATTCTCAATTTCTGGACTCTGTCATTGAATCTAAAAGTGAGAACAGAACAAATGAAAGAGAACTGTACATTAAAAGAAGCATTGTGTATGATACATGTAAAGCTGACCTTCATTCATAAACAGTCCTCTGAATTTTTTAAGAAACAAAAAATTGCAGCTCAGCCTTCCTTTAAACTGGATAAGAATTTTCTTGAGATATGCTCTATTTTGCTGGGTTTCTGGGTGTTTTATGTGGGACTATGGTACTGGTGCTGGATGGTCTACTGCAACACTTTCTCTGAAAAAAATAGAAGAAAGAGAAGAAACAAATTAAGATGAACACGAAATTGTCAAGAAAGTCTACTGTCCTCAATCAAAAGTACTATCACAACTTTTTATTGATTTGACCAAAGAATGAGAATATATCATACCTTACCATCGAAATTCATGATTGAATTGGAGGGAGATTTAGAGTCAAAGCACATCAAGAAGAGAGATAGAGAAAGAAAATGCTGGCTGGAGAAACGTAGAGACTTGCTAGCGGCACGAATAGAGGAAAGCAAAGAGAGAGATCAAGAAGGTTCTCTGCTTTCTCTCTCTTCTTCTTTTTTGCTGTTTTTACTGGGCTGGAGAAATTAATACATTTTTTTTTTACTATTTTATTTCATATTGTCATACATAGTTTACTGGGCATGTACATATTCAGATACAACAACAACAACAAAGCCTTTTAGTCCCAAACAAGTTGGGGTAGGCTAGAAATGAAACCCAACCGGATCGTGAGGGTTTCATTTCCATAAAAAGGCTGTATTTTACGTTGACTCGCCACGCCTATCACAACCCTCCTCCTTTTTCCTTTTTCCTGGCTTGGGACTCATGTACATATTCAGATACTTGAAAATAATCTGGAAGATCCAGGAGTGGCTTAAATAAAGGAGACAACATCTACTTCTTTAAATAAGTGATACTAAATTGCTAAAGTTTGCTCCCTCAAATGAAATTACTCTTATATCCTTCCAGAATCAATGGTCCTTGTTTTGGATGTACCATAATTTTGAATGCACCATGAAACTTGGAGGTACACAAGAACCACCCGAAATCGCATTTAGGTTGCAATATGTTCAGTTGATGCATTTATCAGGGGAAAACAAAAAAATATAATTAAAAATCAAACTAAAAGAACACTAGTTTACTGTGCCTTTTCATTTCTTGGAAATTGTTAGTGTTGGGCAGTGCTAGAAAGCAAAGCTGGTAACACCAAAAGGGCAAGAGAGTTATTTGATGCTTCCATAGTGGCAGATAAAAAGCACGCGCCAGCTTGGCATGGGTGGGCAGTCCTAGAAATGAAGAAAGGAAATCTCAAAAGGGCTAGATATCTTCTCCGGAAAGGGCTTCAGTTTTGTGGTGGCAATGAGTACATATACCAAACACTTGCATTGCTAGAGGTTAAGAGTAAGCGGTACGAGCATGCTCGGCATTTGTTTCAACGAGCGGTTGCTTGCAACCCCAAAAGCTGTGCAAGTTGGCTGGTAAACTTATCTATCTTTTCCTGGTAATTTCTAGGGGTGGTAACTGGCTGGTCGTGTCAAGTTCAGGTTAAGTTGGGTCATTTTCAAGTTTTTGGTCATCTCATGTTCAAGTTGGGTCATGTTCGGATCAGTGTGCTTCAAATGATTTCTGAGTCATGAGTTAGTCGGGTCGTAGTTAACTTCGAATACGTAGGTCAATCAGTTTCGAGTTATGGGTTAATGGGTTCTAATCAATTTGGTTCGGAATGTTTTAGGTAGTAGGCAAACTGATTATGGTCATCACAGGTCCGGGTTATTTTCGGGTTTCGGATCATTTTGATTCCAGTTGGTTTAGGTTTTAGGTTGTCCAGTTTCATACGCTGACATGGATTATGGATCGTTCTGGTTCGATCGGATTGGGTTTTGGGTTGTTGGATTCAGATCAAGCAGGTCTGGGTCAACTGCCACCTGTAGACTAATTTCTTAGTTGGTCTTGGAATTATTGGATCAAGCAAGCTAACTGTCATTTTGCTGCTCACAGGCTTGGGCTCAGATGGAAATAGAAGATAATAATAACTCAAAGGCAAGGGAACTCTTTGAGGTGAAAAACTTTCTTAACAGGTTCTAAAACTTAGTTTCCATTCTTGTTAAACCAGAGATCTCTCCTTTGAAAAATAACTGCTAACATTATAAAAAATATATCCTGTAATATTAGTTGTCAAGCTTTTGGTGTATCCTGAGGGAAAAACTGAACTGGCTGCTCATTAAATATTTAAATTAATATATATTACTTTTACAAAATGATCCTTTATTCTTCTTTCAGGAAGCCATCCAGGCTAGTCCAAAAAATAGGTTTGCATGGCATGTGTGGGCTGTATTTGAGGCCAATCAGGGTAATATCGAGAAAGCAAGGAAACTTTTGAAAGTGGGTTATGCATTAAACCCTAGAGATCCTGTACTTCTCCAATCTCTTGCATTGATCGAATATAAACATACATCAGCTAATGCTGCTCGTTTGTTGTTTCAAAGGGCATCGAAAATTGATCCGAGGCACCAACCTGTTTGGATGGTATGGACTTCATTCCTTATCTTTTTCACCATCTATGTGCTTGTCAGTGTAAAATTGTTCATTATTCCGTAATTTTGTCATTGAAATTATTGTGTAGGCTTGGGGATGGATGGAATGGAAGGAAGGAAATATTAGCACTGCACGAGAACTGTACCAGAGAGTTTTGTCGATTGATACGACTAATGATAGTGCTGCTCGATGCTTTCAGGTAATGATTCTCTCCTGCTTAAATGAGTACCCTGTCATTAGCTTAGAGTGATTGATAGGTATACTCCCAAGCTTTGCCAATCGTGCCCCTAAATCTACTCCTTGTTTTACACTGAACAAATTTAAAAGAAAGGACAAACTTATATGGTTCTTATTTACATGAAACTAGTCTGTGTGGTCAAGTCCATGAAAAGATTGCGTACATCAATTAATGCTTCCTGACCTTGCCTTTGCTTTAAATGGTGGAGAAAAAAATATGGTGTAAATTGTTTGCAAATGTAGAAATCTAGTGAATTATTTGCAAATATAGAATTCATTTGGTTTGTACAAATTATATTAATGCAGTTTGAAATGAAGAAAGTCTTTATGTCTACTTAAATCAGACTGTTATCTTCTTTTGTTTCATTTTGCCCCCTGAACGTTTTAGTTTTTGTTCAATTGACCCCTCTGTTAGTCAAAAGCTAATGGAAGTGACCAGTAGTAGGTCCCAGGTTAGGGGTGTAAATGGATCGGATATTATCTGATTTCATCCAGATCCAAATCCGGAACTTTACTAAAATTATCCGATCCGTATCCGTATCCGAGACTATCCATACCCGTATCCATATTCGAAAAATTATAACGGATAAGGATACGGTAAGATTTTTAACTATCCGTAATCCATATCCGATCGTTTACACCCCTAAATCACAACAAATGTACTCTATGTTAGATTGATTCATTAAATTGCATATACATACCAATGATTTATTAAACTGCATATACATATATATTTTGATGAACAATATAACACTATGACATTATTAGTGACTAATATTTTGATAATATGATATATGTTATATGTTTTGTAACTAACAAACTTATTATGAAAAATATTAGATCTAATTTATGAATGAAAAAATTATATTTAGATGTTATTCTTTACTAGAATGTACATCAGTAATTAATTGTTAATTATCCGAATTATATTCATATCCGATCCATACCTGTATTCGAGACTATCCGTATTCGTATCCGTATCCGAAAAATTTTAACGGATAAGGATTGACCACTATCCGATCCATATCCGACCGTTTACACCCCTATCCCAGGTCATACAAAAGCTCAGAAACTCACATGGCAACAAGAATAAAAGGGAAATGAATCACAACCAGTCATTACTATTTCAAAGAAGTCTCCTTTGTTCTGGCTGCATTACTCGATAATAATTTAGAATTCTTTCTCTCTATTTTTGCATAAAAAAGACAGCCGTATATATGATATGGTCTGAACTCAAGTAGGAGAACTTAATATGGTTCAAGCCTGCATTTTGGTATAAACATATCATGAGTTGTATCGACTTAATCTTACATGTGTGCTCATTGACCCTACTTTGATGGTTATTACAAAGTTTGTTTTTTGCTTTGAGTCAGCTAATTGTTGAAGATGTTTTAGATGAACAAAAATGCACAATACAAAGGACCTAGTTGAATCAAAAGAAAGTTTCTGGGGCTTACTTCATCAACCACATTTGAAGGGCCAAAACTGAACTAATATCTAAAATTAAAACTATGAAGCATCATGCTTTTTCTTTTCTTTTCAGGCTTGGGGAGTACTAGAACAGAGAATAGGCAATCTAGAAGTTGCCAGAAGGCTGTTCAAATCATCGCTAAATATCAATTCACAGAGTTATATCACGTGGATGACATGGGCTTCCCTAGAGGAAAGGAGAGGCAACTCCATTCGGGCTGAAGAAATTCGAAATCTCTACTTGCAACAGGTCAATTAGAAATGCATTCCCTATTCTGATCCAGTATAATTTATACAGATTAAATGGGTAGCATCTGTTAGAGAATGCATTCCCTATTCCCTATTCTGAGCCATAGTTAAATACTTGTAATAATGTTGCTTGTCTTGAACAGAGAACTGAGATAGTGGATGATCCATTATGGGTGATGGGGTTGCTCGACATATTTGATCCAGCTATGGGTAGCATCAAACGAATGCTAAAATGGGAACAACCGCCTGATTCAAAATCAAAGAAACATCTCTCTCGAGCCAAAGACCAAAGTGAGACAGGTGGAGAGAGTAGTGAGACCAGAGAGATTGACAAGAGTGATTTTGACCTTGATGCTTTTCTCAAAAGAAGGCTCTCTGTTGATCCGTCAAAGCTTGACGAGCTGTTTGAAGGTACAAATCCGAAGACATACATTTCTACAAGAAGTATATATAGACGGTCACAAAGAGCTCGCCATGCTGCCATAAATTAGAATATTTTCATGTTTATCTTGTCTATTGTCTTGAGGGAGGGAGGATGTTATGTGGGAGGTGTGTATTTACTCTTGTAATTTAGCAATATCTGGGAAATGAAATGAATTTATAATTACCATGTTATGTACAAAGAAACGTTGCTTAGATAACCCCGGAGTCTTGAAAAATAATACTCACTCCCATAAAAAAAAAAAAAAAAAAAAAAAACAGGTGGTGCAACTAGAGAAAGACTGTTTTCATATCAACAATTGGATTAATAGTGTGAAGCAAGATTTAGTTTTCTGCACGTATCATTCTAATTCAGATAACACCAGGTGCAAAAAGAATTGTTATACTTCCTTTTCCTGATTTCTTGAGGTTCATTAGGCAGAAAATTTTTGGGAAAAGAATCAGGACTCACAGGAGAATGCATGAACGATCGAATAGGTTAAACTGAAAACAATATATGCAAATCCCATTTGTCTCAATAGATGTTAAGTATTTGATTGGCAAAAACTAGGCTCTGTTTTAAAGACTAGTTAGAAGTAGAGGGCATACATCCAGCCTTGTGAAGTGCACAAATCTGACCTTCCAACTTTAAAAACAGTATACTGATAAAGCACTGTCAAAATCTCTTCCCAAATAATTTAAACTCGCATTAGTACTTTACTATTTAAATACCAAACAAGTCATGCTCCAAAATTCATGTCAATAACTTATTTCCTAACATCTCTAGATGTCTGGCACAGTTAAGTGAGTGAACAGTTGGATGGACAGACTCTTAGGCATGCCCATAGAATTCATTAGAAACTAACCTATGATTTTTTTACTTCTTTTCCCTCTCTTCTCTCCCTCAGCTTCACTTCTCTGCTGTGACCTGAATGAGCCTCAGCTGCTAGTTGTGCCGGTTGAATGGTCTCAATGGAGCCAATGGGGCACTCTTCCCACCCAATCTCATGAATGTCTCTCCCGGTCTGCTTCAGTGATGGTGCTGCCACCTGCCCACAGCCAAGCAATGGGCTACCTCCATTATGGGTCATGGATCGGGTTGGGTCCATAAGGTCAAATAAAGCCAGGGCATCCATGACCTCATGCTGTTTCATGGTGCATAAGTAATGAGAGAATAGTGGTGCAAACTTACTCCTATATGAGAAGTTGCCTCAACTAACAAGAATACATCAGTACCCCAGAATTTCAGCCTTTGTACCAACTTTATGTTCTGTTAATTTGTATTTGCATACTTTGCCTTGTGCCAAGGACTTTAGTGTAATTTGCGCTTTGATAAGAAGTAGATCAATACAATATTAAATGCATACTGTAAATAATATTCAAAGAAGACACAGGTTGGCTACTCAGAACCTAACCTACAAAGCTAACCATAACTATGTGCAAAGTGAATGAACTCAAGGCCTCAAAGGTGTGTTTCATAACTCCCCGTGTGAAGGGACAGGGGGCTGGATCTGATCAAGGAGGCGTCAACTAATAAGAACTAACCATATAAACTTGGCAATTTTTGTCACTTCCAAATAGGAGGCGTAGAGAAGGTGGAACTTTTATGGTGCTCCCTCCCTTCCCTTCCCCTTCCCTTACACGGCGAGTTCTGAAGCACGGCCATAGCCACAACAACAACCAAGCCTTTTATTTCCAAATAAGTTGGGGTAGGCTAGAAATGAAACCCAACCGGAGTCACAAAGCCAAGGTAAAGCACGGCCGTAGCCTGACCGTACAATTAGTAATCTAAAATTGCGAACTAATTTTTAAAATGAAAACAACGGGAAAGGCCAAATTGAAAGGTATAAGCTTTTAGGAGTCTATACGTATATAAGTTTGTTGTAAGAACTATTTGATTCAGAAATTTGACCTTGTGCGCTCTCGATTTGACGAATCCATGAATGGAGAGAACCTGATAATAGAAGAGCAACTCAGCAAGGATGTACGAAAGAAATTTATTCATATTTTCTCCATTTGAGCGAGAAACAGGTACCAAAATAATACGCCTCCAGTACCCGTACGGGATTGAAAGAACTTGGAAGAAAGAGGAGAAAGAGAGAGAGAAAAGAGACCTGTACGAGCTGATCGTAGGTGAGTTCGTCGCCATTGCGGGTTCGAAAGAAAGAGAAATAATCTGAAAAGGTGAGCTTTTTATGGCTTCCGCTCATGGCTGCGCCTAATCAAACAGTTTTCACTTGTAAGTGAGAGAGGGCGAGGGGCCGGGGGCTGCTTTGGGCAGCTTAAAATTTCCTCCGAACAGCATTGTTAAATTTCATGGACAAACATACCCTTGCTCCTAATGGACATTTCATTTGTGGAATGAGATCCGGTGCTCTTCAAATTCCTACTCTTCCTTTATTATTCTCTCTATCTCTCTCCTCTTTTCTCTCTCTCTCACGTGATTCTCTTTCTCTCTCTCCTCCTTTTTGAAGAGAGATATAGACAGTAAAGAAAAGCAGCAGAGTCGGACCCTTCATTTGTAGCTATCTAATGATTTCCCCTCCTCTGCATTAACGCACTATTTGAATTTAGCTCTGAACTGTCCGATCAGAATTCGAACCAATTAACTCCCACCTGTAATGCACGGGAATTTTAAAAGATAAAATATTTCTAAATCCAGTCTACTGTATTCGGTTTTTGCCCATGTTGTCTTTAATCCACTTCTAAAATATTTTAAATATTCGGTTCTCACTCCGACCTTCCTTTTTAAAGCCTTCTTCATTAACTTTATTTTCAATTTCCCATCTCTCTTCTCTCCCCTCCGGCGGCCTCCTCTCCGACAGGTTCTTAGATCACGCTGGATTTGAACGGCGACGGAGTGCTCTCCCATGCATACTGAGATGAGAGAGAGCCGATCTAGAGGAGATAGGAGGAGATGATATGAGAGAGACAATATAGAGGAAAGAGATTGAAGAGAGGCGATCTGGAGGAGATAGGAGGAGACGATTTGCAACGGTTTTATTCATATTGTTGTTTACAGGATTCTATGACGATGTTTACATCCACTTCCAGGCGAAAGGTGTTTCATCCAAAGTTTTCAGTCAAACAAGTGGCGAGGTGTCTGATGACACTGGGAGGCAAAATTCACAAGGTTTTCCTTCTTATTTTTCTTTTTAGTATTTATTTACAGTGTATTGAAAGGCTTTAGAGTAGTAATTTTGAAATTTCTTACTGAAATTACTCAATTTTATCGTCATTTGATTTTTTTTTTGTCACTTGATCTATCAGGGTTTACAGTACCGATTAGTTAGTTTTACAATATCTATGTAGTAGAGTTATAGTATGGATTTGATCAGTTTCTTACTGATGAAATTTTAACGCCTTTTTATTTGTTTCACTTGATCTGTTTAGGTTTCAAAGTGTCAATTTATTATGTTTACAGTCTAGATCAGTTAGGGTTACAATATTTACTTGATTAATTTCAAAAATGTTTATTTATGGTAATATTATTGATTTATTCAAGTTTATAGGTTAGTTTTTGAAACTTATATGCAATAGGTTTACAGGATCTATGCAACAGTTTACAGGATATATGCAATAGTTTTTCAGTTCTTTATTTTACATATCTGGATTGATTCATGACGGAATTTGTATTCACCGACAAAGATTGACGATATTCATCATCTCTGATCATCGTTGCGATATTGAAGCTTTAATCGTGTCTTAGAATCGTCGCATAATCGAAGTTTTATCGTCTCTGATCTTCATCATCTGCAATTAGGTGAAGAACAGCAACAAAATTGAAATTTAGTGAGTTATTTACTGATTTAAATTAAAGTTTGATTTGAATTCCTGCAGTAATTTTGTTATCATAACGGATCTCGCATTATCTGAATGTCTGATTTGACTTATAGTATGATTGATTTGAATTTTTTATTTAGAATTTTGATATTTGAATTCAAAATTACATAAATCGTTTTGTAAATGTCGTTTATTTACATTATATATTTAACAATGTTCTACACAAAAGATTTACAGTGTCGAATGTATAAAATTACAGGATTCGAGTTGTAAATATTGTTGATTTACATTATTTGTTTTACAATGTTGGATACATTAATTTAGAGTATCGGGGTTAATATAATTGCAGGTTGTTTTTAATGTTATTATCATCTCATATCAGTTCTTACATTATGTCAATGTTTAATTTGAATTTTTGATGTAGTTTTTTATATTCAAATTCAAAATCAAGTATGTCATTATTGTGAATGTTGTTAATTTACATTTATTTTTTTACAGTGTTCTATACATTGGTTTATAGGATGTAATATACACAATTAAAGTGTTTTCATGACGGATTATTTTCTGGATTATAGCATTTGTTATGGTGTCTTACATGATTTATTATTTCTGTTTACAGATTGTATACAATGGATTTTGACTTGAATCAAGATTTTGGAGGTGAGATTTTGATACCATATGTTGTTGCAGTCAATCAAAAATTGTACACCGTCTATGGAATTACAGTATTCATGGGGTTGTTTTATAGTATCCATTGTTTTCTTTTATAGTATCCATGTGATAGTTTTACAGTATGTATTATGTTTATAGGATTATTGAGTTCTTATGATTACAAGATTGATATGATTGTATTACAGTATTAAGTACTTAGTATTACAGTAAAAATACATTATGTTTACAGTGAAATTTTATGTTTGTGTATCATTTTATTTTACAACATCTTCTGTTACAATCTAGTGCAAACCATTCCAATCTTCATTTTACAACTGTTACAACTGTTGCGTCATGCCTTTTACAACATCTTCATTTTATTTTGCACCATTCCAATCTAGTGCAAACCGATCTTCTGTTACAAATTCATTGAAGAAAGGCATGACGCAACAGTTTCAGAGCAGGTTCGTGTCTGTTTCAGCAAACTCTCAAGGCAATTATGCTAGGGTGGTGCCTGCTGCCCGGCCAACAATGCGTGGGTTTGTTGCGGGCAGTACAAATGGTGGTGAGTCTTATAGACCACAACCTGTGCTGACCAATGTTCCGGCGTCTACAGTTGATCCTTCAAGTCAACATGGAAATAGGAGTAATGACAGGTTAGTGTGCCTTTTCAGTAAAAGTTTCTAAAGTAGAATGTATATGCTTTACTGTTGACAGGTTAGTGTACAGATAGTATGTTGTTTAGTTTTGTCGGTATGTTGTTGGCCAGAACCAAAGTATCAATGTTGAACACTTCTTGATCCAACATACCATCACAGCTACTGCTTTGGGGTTTGGACACTTCTAGTTGTGCGTAATTTTTTATTTATTTTTCGGTGTCTGATGGCACAATTGAGGGGAATTTAATCCCAGTCATCCATACTTCTCATATATGACAAAAGATGCAAAATAGTATCCACTTGTGCACAAAATTTCTCATCAATCTCATACTCAGTGTTTTTAAATACAATTTTGTTCATGCATGCGAAAGACTCTTGCATACTGTATGCGAATTTTAATGCAAAACTACATATGTGATTTTTCTATGAGTTGTTAAAAGAATATACATATAATAAAACTAATTTATAAAAGAAGAGTATTATAGCCTAATAGTTTGTGCTCTTTGCCACACTCTCATAAGTCATAGATTTGATTCTCTCAACAACAACCAAGCCTTTAGTAGGGGTGAAAACAGAGCAGATTCGGAGCGGATAATGCTGATACCATATTCATATCTACGTTTCAGTGAGCGGATACGAATACGGATACGGATAGTAAACGGATGTCAAAATGTAAAATCAAATCCACCTTAAATGAATACGGATACAGAGCGGATAATCCACAAATACGGATTCAAATACGGATACTAAACGAATAATTGTCGGATAATTGATTCATATGAATTTTAAGATACAAATATTAACTAAAAAATTTAATTAAATTAAGAAAACCAAATCAGAAAATGAAAAAAAATGGAGGTGTTCTTGAATATAGAAATGGAGAAGAATTTATACAATAGGAACAAACTTCAAAGCAGTATGTCGTTGTCGGCAAATTCAGTTCAAACTCGAAAGCAGCGACGTCCGGAATTGTTGACAATATTAATCCCACATTAGAAGAAGAGTAAGGGAGGAAGCAGTATATAATGCACTTCTGTTTGTAGCGCTTCAAACAGTGAAGTGGAGAGCTACTGGATACCGCTGTAACTGGATCTGTGAAAATTCGTATCCGAATATATACGGATATCCGCTCCGTTTAGGATCTACAAAAATTATCCGAATCCGTATCCGAACGTTTTCTCCTCACCTTGAATATATCCAAATCTGAATCCGGATATTATCCGCTCCGTTTAATCCGGATTCGGATTATCTTCAAATACAGAGCGGATTCGGATCGGATAATCCGGCTCCGTTTACACCCCTACTTTAGTTCCAAAAATAAGTAGTTTATTTAGTTCCAAAAGGAGGTAGTTTCTACACAGCCTTTCCCAAGCTAGGATAAAGGAGGACCATGACAGACGTGGCGAGCCAACAATAGACCAATGGTCAAAGAACAATCATTCTCTCATGAAATAAAACTCATAGATTCGATTCTCTCTCAATGCATAAAATTTCTGAGTTTTTTTTTCAGATTTTGAAGCAATTAGCAAAAATCCACGTGAATAGTTACATAGACCGCATATTCAAATCCGCACAAGGACTGCCTTGTTATATAGGAACACAACCTATACAGATATTTGGTACAGATAAACGAATATAACTAGAGCGAGAGAAGGAATTGTCAGACTGCACTGCAGGGTGCCACAAGATAACATAAGATTAAAAAAGAAAGATCTAACTATCAGTTTTTGTTGTTTGATCGTGTTAGAATTATACAATGGTACCACGACAGAAAATAATTCCTACTTTAAGATGTTAAAATGCATGCTTCATAACTTCAATTACTCATCTAATTTAATAAGATTACAAAGTGTAATGACAACAACTCATCAAGGAAAAAGTATAGATTACAATTTTGACTTGGATGACCTAGATATAGAGTGATTCAAAAAGAAGAGATGCTAGCGATCCCATCCAGAAGGTCGTTTTCTCTCCCTGGTTCTTTCCCTTGAGCTGCACACCACACACAACAAAATTTTACATTAGCTATGTTTGGCAAAAGAGAAAATTAGAAGATTGTCCAGTAAGGGCATGGTTGACAATACCAAAGGTGCAAACCAAGTGAACTTTTTTTTTTTGTCATCAAATGCCCTAAGGCTCAAACCAAGTGAACTGACATCTCACAAGTGCATATTATATCAGACCTGATCACAAGTCGGAAACTAAGGAATGGCTACTTTAAAATTAGCCATGTTTCAATGCAACTTTTCTAATCCTCAATTAAGACTCCATCCTCAATTGGAATCCGCATCCCCTCAGGTTACCTGAGGGTAGAATTACTAAATCCAAACCATTCTTTAACCTGGCACGAATCTCAAAGCGGACCCTGTATCTACAATAAGCACCGAATTTCTTTTGGACCAGCTGGGATTAAATCCAGACCGTTCTTTATGTATTGTAGGGTACAATACCTGAGGGGATATGTTTCCCCTCAATTGTGCCATCAGACACCGAAAAGTAAATTAAAAATTATGCACAACTAGAAGTGTCCAAACCCCAAACAATAGCTGTGATGGTAGGTTGGATCAAGAAGTGTTCAACATTGATACCTTGGTTCTGGCCGACAGCATACCGACAAAACTAAACAACATACTATCAGTGCACTAACCTGTCAATAGTAAAGCATATGCATTCTACTTTGGAAACTTTTACTGAAAAAGCACACTAACCTGTCATTACTCCTATTTCCATGTTGACTTGAAGGATCAACTGTAGACGCCGGAACATTGGTCACCACAGGTTGTGGTCTATAAGACTCACCACCAATTGTACCGCCCGCAACAAACCCACGCATTGTTGGCCTGGCAGCAGGAACCACCCCAGCATAATTGCCCTGAGAGTTTGCTGAAGCAGACACGAAACTGCTCCGAAACTGCTGCGTCATGCCTTTCTTCAATGAATTTGTAACAGAAGATCGGTTTGCACTAGATTGGGATGGTGCAGCACTTGATGGTCCTTCAGCGTTGTAACCAATCCCGAGGCCAAAGTCAACACCACGCACACCCCGACCACCTGCACCACCTTTTCCCCTGCCACCTTTCTTGTTGCCTGAAGGAATTTTTTATGTCATACTTTTAATTTATACTTTCCTAGAAAGCAGTGAAAGCTCAGGAAGTTTTCAACCAAAAGAAGGAAAGAGAAGTAAAGAAATATTCAGTGCTATCACAGTATGAAGTATGAACATACCTTTCCTTGAGTCTCTTTTTGATCTGTACCTCGAATCCTACAATTCAAGAGAAAACAAAGAGACAAAGTTAGAAAATTTTCAGTTTGATAAAATCAACTAGTACTAAAGAGAAATAGTATAATATATAATAACTAAATTATGGCCTCTCATCTAGTCAACAGGTTCTAAAGTAAAATACAACAAAACCCTTGCAGAAGTCCAATATATGGAACAAAGGGAAACCTCACCTTCATAGCAAGATCCATCAATTCAGTCGAGACATCTTGCCCGGCCGCAATTAAACTACCGACCAAATCACCCGCAAATCTCGACTCTTTCAGGGTAATGAGAGTGTATGCCGTACCGTCCTTGTCCCCAGCACGGCCAGTACGCCCAACCCTATGCACATGTGTGTCCATATCTCTAGCAATGTCAAAGTTCACCACCGACTTAATAGATTTTATATCAAGCCCACGTGCTGCCACGTCAGTTGCAACTAGTACATGGTATGTGCCTGCCTTGAACTTCCTTAATGTTTCACTTCTAGAAGCCTGATCCTTATCTCCGTGAAGAGCTGCAACCCGGAACCCTTTCTGGCCCAATTGGGTCTCTATCTCATCAACGGTGGCCTTTTTGGATGCAAAGACAAGAACATCACCTTCATCTATCAGGCGGGGTAGATTTTCAAGTAACCAAGGCATCTTTTCAGCATCAGAAGGGATTACATGCACCAGTTGTTTAATATCCTCGTTCGCCATTCCAACCTCACCGACTGCAACCCTAATTGGGTCAGATAATATCTCTCTGGCCAACCTCTCAACTTTATACGGCATAGTGGCTGAAAATAACAAAGTCTGACGATCAGGTCTGATCTGGCCCACAATTGAACGGACCTGTGGTTCAAACCCAAGATCAAACATGCGATCAGCCTCGTCAAGCACTAAATAAGTCGCCCTTAACATCTTCACAGCCTTCATCTTCAAAAGATCAATTAACCTCCCTGGAGTAGCAACTACTATTTCACAACCGGCTTTAAGCTCTTTAAATTGTTCATGCTTAGAAGCACCACCATACACAGCCGATACCTTAATGTTGTAAGGTTTTGAAAATTTCTTGGCTTCTAGATAAATTTGATGTGCCAATTCCCTTGTTGGAGCGCAAATTACACCAATGGGGCCCTCTTCTTTCTCTAATTCAGGTTGGTCCATGATGTGTACTATCATAGGCAGTACAAAGGCTGCAGTCTTGCCAGACCCGGTTTTTGCAATGCCGATAATATCCCTGCCAGACAGCACAACGGGTAATGCCTGGCATTGTATTGGTGTTGGTTTTTCATATCCTTGTTTAGAGATGGTACTCATTAAGGGAGCCCCAAACCCACAATCTTCAAAGAGCTTTATCGGTTTGGGTACGTCAAAGCCCGAAACCCGTATGGCTAGGATTCTTCTGTAATCTGCCACATCCTGCTCACTCATTGCTGCATAGAAAAAAAAAAACATATTGATAACGGAAAAGAATGGCAATGTCTTAGTTTGTATTTTGACGTCAAGATGATGCTCTATCATGATTTATTAAGTCAAAAGATTACATTTTTTTCACAAATTGTAGTGTTTGTAAAACCATAAGATAAAGTACTCCATAAGAATCATCACTCCACTGAGACAATGCCAAGTCAGAAGTAAGAGGTACATGTATGTAAAAAAAATATATAAAACAAAAAGAATTAAACAACTACAAGTTGATGCAAAGATTTTTGTATCTAGGGCTTCAATTTCTAAAACTGATAATAAGGGATAAGCTCTAGTTTACCCGAAATAGAGGGCTTCTCATCATAAAAGTCCTTATTAAATGGCTCATAATCAATTACACTATGGTCCAAAGCTGGAATTGGCTCGATCTTTCTCTTATCCACCACAATAGGGTTATCATCAGAATCATACTCAACCATGCCAGCATCCACAGCTTTGGCCGCAGCATACACCTCCTCATCAGATCCGTACCCAGCATTCAATGCATCAGCTGCCAATGCTAACCCTACATCCTTCTTTGAATGCAGAAAACTCTCCATTGGATCATATTCTTCATCCTCTTCTCTGTACTTGTCAACCTGTTGAGAGAATCAAACAATAATTATAATATGCTATTTCTATCAGAATGAAAATAATGATCAATATATTCAGATATGCAACAAGGGAGCAAAGAATTTTTATCTATAAAATATCCATGTAATTAAGCAGAAAAGACCACTACAAGCTGTTCTACTGCAACAACCTATATTTATTTCCTACCCTTTCTAGTCATTTCAATCAGTCAAAAAAGTGTTCAATGTTACAGAAGGACACTGACAACTAGAGGGGAGAAAAAGGAACTAAACGTAATGTAAGTCTGATTCTTGCTGATTCTTAGACTAAAAACCTTTTGATTAGAAGGAGCTGGATCGGGAGCTTTACTGATTTCGTCGTGAATTCCCTCCATGAAAGCATCAAGCGGGTCGATCTCGCCATCGTCAGCAGCTGACGTGGCGTTGTGCGATTCGGCTCCCTCCGACTGGTCGTACTCGATGTTATCTATGTCAGGATCTTCATGATTGTCGTCAGAGGAAGGCATGTAGAGGCTCTGCGGGGCCTCCGGCCGGTCGAAGTTGTGCCTCGCCTGTCGGTTTAACCCGAAACCCTCAAAACCAAATTTGCGCTTTGACATGGAAGAGTTAAATAGAAATAGTCAGAGAAAGAAGTGAGGATTTTTAACGAGAGAGGAGAAAAGGGTTTAGAGCTGTGTCAGTTGCGAGACTAACAGAGGCGAGGATAAACCAGGGAAAGAGCAACCGGCTCGCTCGGATTTTGGGGGCGGCAAAGGACAAGAAATGGTCGGGGAAGGCGAATCTGACCAAGGAGCTTAGCCCAATAGCTCGATCAATATGGATTTATTGGGCTTTACGTCAATTCTGGGTCGAGTTAGCTGTTAGCGTTAAATACCGAAGTTGTTGACTGGGAATAAATCCGGACTTGCCTTGGTCTATTCATCTTGTAAATTTTTATCTTATGGACTATGGTCATGAATGTGGAGTAAAGTTTTTTTTTTTTTAAAAGAGATAAAAACCCGTTCCATTAAAATGAAACTATTAATTACAGAATCAGAATCAGTTCAACCAAAGTATCATACTTTGGTACTGCAACACCTAATACTGGTGTTCAAAAAAGTCTCAAAATAGCAAAGTAAACATAACAACCAAGCAATGTATCAAGCTTAAGAAGTATCTAAACTTTAGAAGTAAACTAATGTAACAATAACTAAGCCACATAACATGGGATGAGAATATAAGCTAAATGTGGAGTTAAGTTGATAAGAATTAAATTATTTACTTCATTTTACATCTCATTTTTTATTTTTACTTATAACAATAGGACCTACATATGAAGTAACTTAATCCGTCTAAAAAAGTGAAATAACTTGTTTCACATCAACTCTCCTCTTACACCATTTTACTACTATTTTATTTGATGACTTAAAAGTGTAGAGTAACCTCTTACTCAACATACAAACAACAGGCCACACCGCCACAAAAGTGAGCTTGGTTCCGTTCAGATCTTCAAGCCTTAATATCTTGCCTGGGCTTGACGATTTGACAACAGGCACAAGGCAATTATTTTGGTTGGTGAAAACAATAAACAATTATGCTGCAATTAGCTGATGCGGCTTTGGCAGCTGCAGACCGGTACTGTCAGCTATATAAATCAACTGTGTATGTTATTTATTTCTTTTTGCAAAGCCAAGCTCTATGCAGCTTGGCAACACAGCTCAATATTAGGCGCCCAAAAGATACCATATTTCTTAGCACCCTGAGCTATCAAAGTTCAAAAGATATTGTATAAGCAGCAGTATGGCAAAGCTTAGATGAAACATGCAATCAATCAAAGACGGAGCTCCAAGACCTATCAATCAAAACATCAGAACTCTTCCTCAGACAACAACTAGGGCCTATCTAACGCATTTTTAATTGAGCATGATATATGAACAAGCAATTTGAGAGGGCTTGTCTAGTCAAAACATCAGGATTTCAATTAGGAACAGCCATTAAAACCTTTCCTCAACACATCCCTACCCAAAAGACATGCAACGGTGAAATCTTTCATTAACCATATAAATAAAAAGCAACTGAAGGAGACAGCAACTCGAAACATCTGAGAGAACATAATTTTGAGAATTTGGAATGCACCTAACACGGGTCTGCACAAAGCCAAATGGGAAAATAAGCCGCACTTATCGGGTCTTCTTTGTCAAGTTAGTAGCAGGATTATACTCTGAAACTATCTTTAACACATGAACCAGGGACCGCAGCCGGTCCCACACGCTGAGACCATAAAGTGTCTCCACCAGCGACTCCTGGAATTCAAAACCAATCTCTGAAACAGGATACTGCAATTGAGACATGCAACATTAGTGAGAATCTGATGAAAAGGTAAAAAGTTAAAGAGTATGATAACTAAACAAAATTTCAACACAAACCTGAATAGGCTTGGGAATCTTGGTCTTGATGTAAGGCCAAAATCTATCTTCAACCACAGATTTAACAAGACAGCATGCACGCAGGCCTTCAACTCCTGCAAATCTCCCAAATCCACTGTGCTTCACGCCACCAAAAGGCAAAGACTGTACTTTTGCAACATATCAATTAGTACTTGACTACAGTTGGAAGTTAAAACCCAAATTTCAAGTGCAAGTCACAAAACACCCAAGATAGTGCTTTCAGTTTTAGATTGAATCAACCGTTGTTTCATATTCATTTACCTGGCACATGTAAGATGAAGCAAAGTCATTAATAGCCGCAACTCCACATTGCAATTGGGAGGCTATTTGGATGGCCCGCTTCTGGTTCCCAGAGAACACAGCACACCCAAGTCCATACTTGGAATCATTTGCCAATTCAATTACCTCTTCATCCGTGCTGAACATCATAATCGGCAATATAGGTCCAAATGCCTGCCGGGAAATCAAGTTCAATTGTCATAAGATTTCAGAACTTTATACTAAATATCTAGATAAGTAAAAATTAAGGGATCCAATGCCAATGACTTTAGTGCCAAATCAGTGCCAATAAAACTAGATCTCAAATATTTTTTTTAAAAACCTTCATATAACAGGTAGTAGTTGATTGAATATTTTATACATATGATACATTACACACACACATTATTTATGTCAATTTTTTTCCCTCTTGGTGCCTATTTAAATGAAGTCATAATCCTCTATTTTGTTATGCCCGTATAATTGAGATGATATAAAATATATCCAACATATTAAAGTTATTAATTTAAGCACGAATAAAAAAGTTGGCACCATTTGGCGCCAAGATCCATCAGCATTGTCCCTACTCCCAAGAAAATATGATTCATATTTTCATTAGATGCTTAAGAGCAGTGTCACGTGAAGATGAGGCAGCAACTTAGCATTTGTGACCAAGCAAAACAATAGCAGCTACCTTGGTCTATATTTAAATTTCCCACTAAACAAATATGCAAGGAAAAATTCGTAAAAAATAAAGATTGAACTAAAGAATACATGGGTATAAATGAGCCACTAGTGGCATATTGCAAGTTGAGCATGGACCATTCTAGTAAGTGCTGCACAGGTCAAGCATATGGCTTTAGAACCTAAACTACTCAAAACTATCACTACTATACAAGTTGCATATATTAATACTATCAATGCCGCAGCAGCAGCAACAACAACAACCAAGCCTTTAGTCCCTAACAAGTTGGGGTAGGCTAGAATGAAACCCAATCGTAGTCACAAGGTGAAGTAGATAGTAATAAAATAATAGTAGTAGTAGTACTAATAGTAATTTAACATAAACAGTGTGAAAAAGGTACCTCTTCCTGCATTATTTTCATGGTGTGGTCAACCTTGATTAGCACAGTAGGAGGAAAGAATTGATCAACTGCGTCTTCCCCAAGATGACCAAAGCTGCCTCTACCAGCAATCTCAGCACCATTGTTGACAGCGTCATTCACTAGATTCTGAAGCTTTTCTGAGTGCTCTTGCATGCAAATCGCCCCCATGTCAAATCTGCCAGATAATGGTGGGCCCTGCCAGTTTTACTCCAATCAATGCATAAATTGCTACAAAAATTTCATACCCTAACCTAGAGGCATTAAAGAAGCTAACAAATATAAAGTTGAAGGCTTATTATGAAATAAGGTGATAAAAAGATAAGCTAAGCAATAAAAGCCATATCAAGCAGCCCCAAAGCATGTCGCCAGTACAAAGAGCAATATTAGCGAATACTGCGTACTTACAACGGAGATAGATTTAATGACTTTGACGATTTGATCAACAAATTCAGGATAGATATCTTTGTGGACATAGAATCTCTCAGCTCCAGCGCAATTCTGGCCACTAGATTGAAGAGCTGCTCGCACAGCAACTTGCACAACCTTCGAAACAAAAAAAAAAAACAGGAAAGTTCATTTTTTGTTAGCAAATCGCAACAACAAAAGCAAAAGGTCCTAAATGAGAAAGAGATGCATACAGTAGGTAGATCCACATCTTCACAGACAATAAATGCATCTTTTCCACCAAGCTCAAGAGTGACAGGTATTAGAGTCTCTGCAGCCTTTTGCATGATCTGTTATTATTAGGTATAGAAATAAGGATCCTGACCAAAACACAAACACAGTGAATTACCGGGGAAGGGGGGGCATACCATCTTTCCTACGCCTGGAGATCCAACAAAAATGATTTTGTCAACAGAAGAAACAAGAGCTTGTCCGGTTTCAGCAAACCTGAGAGGGCAAAGATAAGTAAATAAATTACAAATATCAAAGATATATACAGCTTGTATGAAACTGGCAACAAGATTAAAAAATTGTGAAAAGACAAAAAGGAAAAGGCTGTGTACCCTGTTATTATGTGGACCAGGTTTTCTGGTGCACCTACAGCAGCAAGAGCAGATTGTATGATGCGGTAATAGAAGCACCCCGACCAACTCGCATGCTCAGAAACCTATCAACATTTTCTACTGATATTAGTTGCCAAAAATACCCGGCTGATACTGAGATCACTTTGACTATGCAGAATTTCAGTGACACAGCAAAAGACGTACCTTGATAACCGCAGCATTTCCAGAGAAGACGGCAGCTAGCATAGGGTTGAACACATTGTGAAATGGGTAATTCCAAGAGACTATCGCCCCAATCACTCCCAAAGGATAGAATTCGACTTTCGCCTTCTTATGCAACATCGACCGTCCAGACGATCTATACACCACAAAAACAAGGGGAACAAAAAAAGTTATAAACTTATAGTAGTCTAATGGGACTCTTCTAAAGTGAATTCTGACACTTTTAATGAACCAAAGGCTGACCTATATTCAGGTTTCAACCACTTCTCGCCTTCATCTAGAAGCCAGGTTATCTTCTCACAGGTGGTCATTATCTCTCCCAAAGAAGCATCCACCATTGTTTTTCCAGTATCGCGGGATGATACCCTTAACAATACAAAAAACAATGTTTCTTATTTTTCATAATAGAAAGAATGTCTATTGTCTGTTCAAGCTTTGAAATCTCAGCTGTTCAGCTGATTTTCCATAATCACATATATCAGTACAGCATCGAGACCTGTATGGAAATTGTGTGTGAAAAAGTTCCCAGTTTGTTATGTTCTTCGTTACTTGCTTGTGATTATCATTATCAGGGTAAGAAAAAAAAAACACGTAACTTCCGCAGAACTGCAAACAATGCATTGAAGTTTCTTACTCGCATATAAGCTCCTGATGTTCAATAATGAACTTGAGCAAGATTCGCAAAAATTGGCGCCTCTGTTTAAAGCTACTCTTTGCCCAAATTTTTTGAGCCTTTCTTGCCTGTTCCACATGCTCCCTAACCTAACACAACACAAAGTTTACCTAGTAAATAATTATAAAAATAAATATATTGCATAAATGAAGTGACACAAAAGAACATCATATTAATTTGTAAGCTGAAATGCTATTTGCTGTGGCATGATTTACCTCCTCAGGTGTCAGAGCAGGAAAGTATCCCAGGTACTTCATAGTAGCCGGCTCATAACATTGAACTTTATCTGTTTGAACTGTCTTACCCCTCCTTGGTATCTGCAATATGATTTAGATAGAACAAATAAGTACACACAATTGAAAATTGAATGTTAGAGCATCCTCAGTATCCATCATTAGCAGACTACAGATCTTTTATTGAAGCAATGGCACAGCTTTTTCCTCAGTCAGTACAAATCCGAGTGAGGATGAACAAGTGAGACTAATAAAGCTTTGTACAAGATAACAATTGATCTCATATGATTAATCAATTTTCAGAATCAGTTCTTTATGTGATCCATAATCTGCAAGTGAACCAAAATAATTTCAACCTGGAGGATAGGTTTTTCAGTCTCGTTCTCTAATTAAAAAGGGCTTAAATCACAGTCCCGGAACTAAAACTAATACATGCAATAGCTTCAGCAAAAAATAAAAATCATGAAATTAAAACATTTGAATCTAACTTACATAAATGAAGCTGTTGTCCTTGTTCTGACTCGAATCCTCCAAAACTATTTAAATCAAAGTCAGTTAAACCTCGAAAGTACTAGGAAAAAAATCACAAAAGAAAATCTATCGCAAAAATGTTACCGTCAGATGTATCTACTTCGATCGAGGGAACACTGGGTGGAATAAGCATGAGTAAGAAGCGACACAAAGCATAGGCAATCCCAATCACAAACAATGGCCACCAGATCGCCATTGCCAGAGATGAAGAAACTAGGGTTTTAGAACTAAAACTGGGAATTAGAACTGAAATTAGTGTTGGAACGAGGAGCAGAGGATAGTAATAAAGCGTGATTATGTCGCTTCGAGGGATTACTCTATTTATTCTTTGCTTGTCCTTCTGGGTCCGTGCTCACTGTTCAGAGACTAAACAATGTTAACAACTATCCTGTGCTAGGAGGCCGAAATTTTTTAGTTACCACTCAATTAAATCTAAATTAAATCAATACCACTAAAGTGAGATTTTTCCATTGATACCACCCTGGAGAAAGTTTAAATTTGGTGCGCACCCTGGAGAAAGTTACTAGTTGGTGCTTTAAATGGGGGCGCGCACCAAGTGGTACCCTAACCCAGGGTGCACGACCATACATGGTTCGAAAAGCTAATGTCACACAGTTACACGATCGTGTCAGCGAGCGTCGTGTATTAATAGGGGTACTTTGTACACGATTACCGAACCGTGTCTGTATAGGACTAACATACACGATTAATAGAAACGAGTTGTGTCAGGTCTCCAAAAAAAAAAGCTAAAAATGGTGGTTTCTACACGATCTAAGTAACCGTGTACAATAATAGTGGTTATATACATAGTTCCTACAAGACATCCGTGTATTATTTTTTTAACTATACACAGTTTGTTATTTAGAACCGTGTATGTTTTGTGTTTTTTTAAACAATTTATAATTAGCTAGCATCCATATTTGCTAGCATTTAAAACATACAATATTAAACATTCATAATTTAGGTAATATTTACAACATACTGCAAACAAGATTTCAACACATAACAGAAAACAACATTCATGTAAACAACAAGCAAATCAAAACATGACATTTATATATATCTAATATAAAGTAAGTTTCATAGTAACAACTAGAAGAACCAATATACATTCAAACTAGGAAGCCTGTAAAGTCTTAACATAAAACTAATTTCGTATAAATATACATTGATAGTCTACACAAAATAAAGTATCATCATCATAACTCTCATCCTCATTATGGATAGTGAGATCAGTAGTATCTACATTGGTAACCATGAACAAACGAATCCTCCTAAAGTTTTGCAATTCCCCTGTACAAATTATCAAAGAAAATACCACTTGTTGTACCATGGAATCGTACCTCCAGAACTTGACCTCAACCATCTCGAGCTTCCTTCTTGGAGATGCTGCAATCTTGGAGAGTGAAGTGATCTTGATAAAAGTACCCGGGAGTACTCTTGTATACTCATTTATATTTTTATCTCATTCTTTGTGACAATAACAAAACTGCAACTAATATGACTAATTAATAACTAATGATGTCTTTGGAAAAAAAAAATAGGTTGATAAAAGTAGTAACATCTGGAGAGAAAAAAAACATCCACATGTTTTATTTTGTAGTATCGTAAGCTTTTTCAAGTTTAGTGAACTCTTTAGGATCCAAGTTCCCATTTGAAAAAAGAAATACGAACAAATGAAAATAGTGAGATCCTTCAAGTTCTGAAATATTATGTGTTGTAGCGGCAAAACTGTTGTTGGCAGTTCCTAATTTGGAATAATATAAACACATTCAGAATCAAGACACGCATTGAATAATGTTGTTATTTTTAATTTGGTACCTAAGATCTAACAAAAATCAAATTACCAAAAAGATTAAAATCATGAGAATATGAGGCGCATACCAAGCATAGATTGCATTTGAAATGTAACTCCAAAAGATGAACGTTTATAATTTTCTGAAGTAAAGTAGTTATCCGCTCCATGGAAGCTTGGGTTTGAGAATCTCTCATATTTAGGTTGAGAAAGTGTAAGGAGGTCCACAGGTTATGCCACCTCGTAGACAACGTCGACGTACATACCACCTCCTTGGTCACGAGCAGCCCTAAGATGATGAGAAGTATTGGGTCGAGCAAACTGCTGATGAGTTCATTGCGATATCAAGAAAGAGTGCAACGGGTGAAAGAAAGTGGTGAGTGTGGATTCGAGAGAGAAAAAGGACGAGACGACGGCTATGAAATCCTAAGAGAGAGAGATATATAAACAAGGAGAAGAGATTGATGAGTTAAAAAGAGTTATTTGATTAGACGTAGAAGTGCTGAGAATTTTAGACAAGGCAAAAATTGAAGAGGCGCCACAAAAGTACAAACCCTAAGCATTAATCATACACAGTTCACAAATAAAAATCGTGTAGAATGAAGTTTATAAACACAGTTTCTACTAAAACCGTGTATATTTTACAAAAATAGACTCGAAAAATGAAAATCCTAATTCACAAGTTTTATAGATTGTTATATGGAAATAACCATGTATGATGATTTTTTTTATATTCGTATTTGTTACCCATTAAAAACCATAAAATAAACTTCATGCATATTAAATTTATGGGTTATCAATAAATGAAAAGTGTAAATATGCAACATATCAAAAGAACTTTCTACTTCTAATTTCACCAAGATTGTGAAGGTTATTCACACATTTTCTCAACGAAGGAATCTCTACTTAGAAGTCTGATGTCTTGCATCCATGGAGGAGAGGTTCCTTTGTTAAGAAAAGCTGTGATTAAACCTTTGCAATCTGATGACCAGTCTTATAGCTCATCATAAATCCAGTCTATATATATACCAACATGACTAACATCTCTCTCATGAGGATTGTGAAGGTTTAATTACAACATTTCTCAACAAAGGAAGGAAACTTTTTTTTGCTAAAAAGGCGATAATTAACCTTCAGTCTAATGTTCCAGTCTTATGCGATACGAGGAAAATGAAGATATATGGGGGGGGGGGGGGGGTGGCAAAGAAGAAAAAGAAAATGAAGAAACAAGTAAAGGGAAACAAGATATTTATTACTAACATAGGTTTTGGTGCACGACTCGAACTAAAAAGTAGTGTTTGTAAACTGAGCAAAATAATACACGTTCTTTTATTAAAAGACCGTATATGAAGTTTCACAACTGTATACGATTCACTATTAACGAACCGTGTACAAATAAACGTGACTTACGGACACGGTTCGTAACTTTCAGACCGTGTGTATATGTTGGAGTTTTTTTTATTCGCATCCGTGTGTATGATATGCTGTGTATGGTTGAGTTTTTTGTACTAGTGCGAGAAGAAGATCGGTTTATTAATTGTTTTGTGATTAAGATTACATTCAAACCAGAACTCTAATCCAAGTTTCAATAGTTACAGAATGCTTGTTTCACAATTGGGCTTGGGCTATTTGGGCCTTCTACTTTTCGAATAGTCTAATGGCTGTATTCATTGCCACGGTGTTGCATTTTGCTTTTTCGGCTCCTATTGTTAATCTAAAACTATATTAAGATCATCTTGATTCAAACATTACATTCATTCTAAATTTTCAATCTCTTGTTCGGTTCAAAGATGCGTGCCAACCATCAAATCTCAGCCGGACGGTCCGATTGAAATTATCAAGGTGTCTAAAAAAACTAAACCTTGTGTTTAGTATGAACTCATGAAAATCATTGTGTGACCTCTATTTTTCCGAGATTTTTATTAATATTCAACATTAAATACAAAATAACATAATTGCTCAGGTTTCATGACTATTTTCAAAAATATCCAAACCGGTCATTTTTTGGTCGGTCAGGAGGTATTTATTTATTTTTTGAAATATTTGTTAGATTACTTCTTTTGATGTATAATTAGCATAATTATACTAAAATATGCTAAATTACTTGAAATTATGTTAAATTACGCTAAATTACGTTAAATTACGCTAAATTACGCTAAGGAAGATGATATCTTTACTGAGAAGGCGAAAAACAACGATGAAACTTCAAACAGCCGTAAAACGGCGCTCGAGTGTTCGATTTCAGGAAATGACCACTTTTTAGAAAGCTTGCGAAAAGATGCATGCATCGGTGATGGCTCTGTTTTTTGTCAAAATTCACAATTACAAAAAAAAGGGAAGAGCCACAAAACTTGAGTTGAAGTTTCCGATTAAGATTTTCATTTCTATTTTTCGATCTAAGTAGCTCAATAAATTTGTTATATAATGAACTTGTAGAATCCCAATTTTTACTATTTTTTATGATTTATGAAAGATGGCACAAAATCGACCTAATTTAGCATAATTTAGCGTAATTTAGCGTAATTTAGCATACTTTAGTATAATTAGCGTAATTATCGCAATTTAGCGTAATTTAGCATAATTTAGTGTATATTAATGTAATTTAACATAATTCAAGTAATTTAGCGTATTTTAGTATAATTATGTTAATTATACATCAAAAGAAGTAATCTAACAAATATTTAAAAAAACAATTACCTGCTGACCGGCCAAAAAATGGCCGGTTCGAATTTTTAACCCAACCAGCCAAAAAATTGCCGGTTTGGGCATTTTTAAAAATAGTCACAAAACTTGACCAATTATGTTATTTTGTATTTAATGTTGGATATTAATAAAAATGTCGGTCTATTTTTAGTTAATAAATTAAAACTTGGTCTTGTTTTTTGCTCTTCTTACTTCTTCTTTTTTGCAACGCATGATGTTATTTATTAATTAAAGTTTGTAATGAAATTTCAAAAAAAAAATGTAAAGTACATAAAATTGAATTGCGCAGATTAACTTGAATTTTGTTACGTATAATATACATTTTCATTTCATAAAGTATAAATAATTATAGAGTTAAAGTCAAAATAATATATTTAATATAACAAATTTAATTTAAAGCATAAGTTGTTAAATTTTGCCGATATATATTATTTTGGACCTACAGCTATAGTTTTTCATTTTAAAAGACTGCAATAATGAATGAACGCAAATAAATGATTTTACAACATCAATCAATCATAAATCAGCAAATATATATAATGAGTGAGGCTATGGTACTTCGGCTAGTGTACTATGGCTAGTGTACTACGGCTCAATATGGTGCTTTTTAAAATCCTAACGGTCGATCCGAACCGTTCAATGTGATATCCATATGAATATGCACTTGCAAACTAAATTTTATATTTTTTTGAATTTTTTTACTATTTTTTTAGATAGGTAGAATTTTGATGGTCCATAATTTGTATAAAACACTGAAAATTCTACCTATCTAAAAAAATAGTAAATAAATTCGAAAAAAATATAAAATTTAGTTTGCAAGTGCATATTTATATGGATATCACATTGAACGGTTCGGATCGACCGTTAGGATTTTAAAAAGTACCATATTGAGCCGTAGTACACTAGCCATAGTACACTAGCCGAAGTACCATAGCCTCACTCATATATAATTTTCTAAAAAAATAGCATTCATATTTATACTCACAACACAACTAAACAGTTTTCTTTACACACTTCTATAATTATTCTCATACACTTCTATAAATTTATGTTTTTTTAATTCAACATAGTTTCTATATGAACATGTAATTGTAAACTTAATTTTTTTTTTTTTTAGAATTCTTTAGAGATTTCATATTCATGTAAAGATCATATTAAACTGTTCGGATCGATCGTGAAGACTTT
This sequence comes from Carex kokanica, assembly GCA_025461125.1. Lineage (NCBI taxonomy): Eukaryota > Viridiplantae > Streptophyta > Magnoliopsida > Poales > Cyperaceae > Carex > Carex kokanica. Next base: position 983,390 of record JAJGRX010001484.1, read on the forward strand.
CAAATTAAAAATTTGTCCATAACGCGAACTTAATATGCGTCGCGTATAATACCATATCCTCACTCTATTTTTTTTTTGCATTTTCTCTCTAATTTCTTAGAGCCTGCTCTAGTTGGGGGTACGCGGAGGGAGGGTAAGTGAAATTCACAGTGTGAAGTGGAGATTTCAATAGACCGCATCTGACCGAACAGTTCATCTACTTCAAAAGAGGTGAAAATGAAGAGAAAACGGAGGAGAGCGACACTATATGTAGGAAGACGCTGTGTTGAATTTTAGCAAAATCCTTCACTTCTAAATAAGAGTATTGGAGACAAGGTGAAATGACATTGTTCATCTCTCTTCTCGTTCCATTAATGAAGTTCCACTCCATTTTTGTGGAGCACAACTTTATAGTATGTTTAGTTATAAAATAAGAATAGTTAGAATAGTCAAATCAAGAATAGCTGTTATTTGCCTTATTAAAATAACCAATTCTCAAAATCTTTAGAAATAAGCTATTCTAATAAGACAAAAAATTTGAATTTCCTATTCTAACTATTTTAATTCAAAAATACAGAATAAATTATTTCAAATAACCTAATTCCAAAAATAATTCATTCTCAATCCAACCAAACATACCTCAATATCCGAACGAACAGCAAGCGAACAGGAAGAAAATTACATTCTTGTTCTTGTGAGTTGGCAGACCGGATTAGCGGACGCGTGCTAATGTGCTATAATAAATCCACGACAGACTGAGAGTGGTCAAAGATAGGTATAGCTGGAATCTCAGACTTTGGACCTAAAAGGGTTAAGAAAAGGTAGTCAAACAAATTATTGCTGTGTTACCTCATCTCCGTGCCGTTAATTAAATTAATTCATTTTCATAGCGGCGCGAGTGGTGCTGTGCAAAGTAGTTGGATTCACGCGACCTAGATTTCACTCAAACTCGGCTCAGAAGTAGGAATTCTGCTCCAATCTGATTTCTATTTAAGCATCTACAATGAGAATTTATTTTAAATTGCTAATTTAATGTGTTAATTGTTAATATAATTGCTGGATTGTAGGCCAATGTCTAAAAAAACAAATTTGTTTATAAAATAAACGATTTTTTTTTGACATGCTGGTACTCTATCTTTTTCCTATTGACTCTGATCTATTTGTTTTATTTTCTATTAGCTCTGATCCAATTTCTAAGATAGAGGAGTTATGAAATTAAAATGAATTTAATTTTTAACAGTACTTTACAGCTGTTTTTTATTTTTTATGGATTGCTGGGTTGGAAATGTTCTTAAATCGAAAGGTGAAAATCTAATTTATCAGTTTTCTTTAAATCTATATTTATATTAAAAATAATTTCTCCACTTTATGAGTTTTTTTTCAAATCTGATTTAAGTTTACATGTACAAAGACTGATTCTTTCTCGAATCTGATTTTAATTATGAGTTTTTTAAAAATCTCTGCAAAGACTGACTGCAAAGTCGCGAGGAGGAATCAAACTCTCGACCTTTGAATAACTAACAGTTTTAATATTCTTTCCTAACCAACTGTGCTACCTCCCTCCTTTTCATTTTCATTATGAGTTAAATAATATTTTTCGTAATAAGATGGGTAAATATTACACATCTGTATTTTATTTTTAAAATTCAAATTTTCGCATAAAAATATAACCGGAGATCAAATAATTTTTTTATTTTTTTTACTATCTTCTTAAATATGTAGAAAAGAATTTGATATTATAATCCTGAACAATTCAAAAGCCGTGATATTTTACTTATTTAAAAAATAGTTAAATATTATAAAATATGTAAAATTTAATTACATTTTTATATAAATAATATATTGGTTCGGATTAATACGATTCGTAATATGCATATTATCACAAACTTGGCTCGTTTAGTGATATGTTGAAAACTTAATACTCAGTTACGTGCATGTTATGAAATCAAGTATATAAAAAATTTACATATTAAACTAAATATTCATTCAGAAACACTCAAATAGAGCAGTTCGAACAATAAATATCACGAAAGTCTTCTAATTCACTCAAATTAAGTTTACGAGTTTGAGTTCTCGCTATGAGTGAAAACAGAGCGGATAATATCCAGTTCATATTTAAAAATTTGTCACAAATATTCATGAAAATACAAATAGAGTTTTTAATTTTAATTATCTGTATCTAAATATTAAATATATATACCGTATAGTTATATATATAATGAAAAAATAATAGTAGATAAATATTATGAATTTGTTTTTTAATAAATAATAGTACCAAAAAATGTATTTTTATAAATTTTAATAACTTATTTAATTTAAACAAGTTTTACATTCATATCAGACTACATTCGTATTTGTATCCGTTTAATATCCGATCCATATCATTATTTATCTAATATATAATCTATAATCTATAATCTATATCTGCATTAAAAAAATGAAAATATACTAATATAGTTTTACCACTATCTAATCCCTCACCAAACTCTGTACCTTTCAGGCCTGCTCAGTGTGTTACTGTGCTTGTGGGAAAAAAAAATTCACTTTGACTAAATTTGTTTTTCCTCACATATACAGTAAAATTCAGTTCAATTCCTGTGCCCACACTCATTCCTCCCTCGACGTGGAACAAACCTTCATGTTTTCCTGTTTTCACATAAAAAAAAAAATGTCCTGTTTTTTTATTGAGCGTTGTGACGCTTGAAATCAGCGTCAGATCCTTTTTTCTCTGTTTTCAAAAAATTGTTTATTTGTTTCGATATTTTTGGAATTAGCATCAGATCCTTTATCAGATGATGTAACTATGTAAGGATATACAAATTTGCATCCTCTGAGATATCTCATATTTTGCGTATTTTGAAAAAATCTCAACCGTTCAAATATGTTCTGCACGAATCTCAACAGGAGATACGCACTCAGGATATACGGTCACGGGACCGCCTATAAACTTGTTAGCAAAGCGGTGCCTCAATAAATATAAACTTGTAAGCAAAGCCTGACTTTACAGCTCAAACTAATAGGTGCGGTTTAGAGCTTTTATTTCCTGGAACATTTTGGTTGAGATTTGAGAACAAAATAAACAGCTAATCCTAGAAGTTTACCTCGGGTTAAGGTTAAATGATTTCTTTTTCAAATCAGAACTTGTCGTTCTATCTACGACGAGAAAGGACGATGCTTTTTGAATATTTTTATCAGTGGTCTCTGTCAAATCTCCTCTCTCGATGAGAGCAGCACGGCATGGGACCTACGAGAGCAGAGCAGGAGTGCGTATCCTCTGAGATATCTCATATGTTGCATGACCAACGTGTCCGGTGCCTATTCGGGGATACCATAGGGAGCTGTATTATTGAGCTTTGAGATTAGTGCAGAACGTATTTCAACGGTCAAGATATTCCAAAATGTCACGCAAAATATGAGATATCTCAGAGGACGCGAATTCAGCAGAGCAGACAACTGCTCTTAGGTTGGGTTCCGCTCCTTTGCTGGTAGTACGGAAATTGGACCAGACAGATTTGGATTGTCCATTGAAATCAAACGGTGCAGAGCACAGAGCAGCAGACAGACGGAATAGATAGAAAATAAGGAATAAACATCCAGCAGTATTGGATCTAGATTATTTGTTTAGAAACTAAAAATTAAATTAAACTGCCACTTGACAAAATTTAAAAGGCCTTGTAACTTTGAGAGAGGTTCTTTAAAATAGTAGGCAAATGATAACCTTGATTCAGAAGAATTCGTATCCTCTGCATTAACTTAAAAAAAGAATCTTTTGATTTAATACACGTTTATCATCCGATTAGCTTTAAGATCCGTGCGGACTCGATTCAGAAAGTAAGACAAACGGGGCCTTTATTCTATCTAAAACAACTCTTGATTTTGGAGATTAAAGTGGACAGGTTTACGGTCTACACCATGTCCAGCGAGTAGTCTAGTGCGCCTGAAGCGTTACAGTGTTCACTGAAAAGAGCTGGTCTAATAGCGAAAGCCTAGTCCTTTGCTCCGAGACTTCACGTGGCCTGTTGTCTCATTTTCCCACTTCTCCCTCTCAAATTTCTCACCTCTTTCTTTGGATTTTTTTTAAAAAGCATAATTAAAAAAATTAAAATTAGGGAACCAACATGATTACCGGGATATTTCGAAAAACCATAAGAACCGAACAGCCTATTCGGTCCCCACAATTTTTTTTCCCTGGGACCGAATAGGCTATTCGGTCCACCCCCATTTCATATTTTTTTGGCAGATCCGCCACAGAAAATCGAAATGGGATGGGGAACCGAATTGGAATTTCGGTCCCCATTTTTTTTTTTTTTTTTTTTTTTACTAAAATACTAAAAAATCGAATTTTTTGAAGATTAATAAAAATACTAAAGTTAATTAAAATGCTAAAATACTAAAGTTAATTAAAGATTAATAAAAATGTCCAAACCGGCCGGTCCCTTGCCTAAATAACTAAAATGCTGAGATATAACACTAAAATATTGATTTTTTTTTTTAAATATTTGTCAAATTACTTTTTTGATAGCATATTTATACTAAAATACACTAAATTACTTGAGAATTCCGACATTTTTAAAAATACCCCAAGTTAATTACAGATTAATAAATATGCCCACGGTTCCCGTAAAATATGCAAAATCCGAGATTTTTATTTTTACCCAAAAAAAATAAAAATTAATATATTTAACCAAGTTTTTGAAAAAATTAAATTTTTACCCAAACCGTAAATAATATTTACGGTTTGAATTCCGAATTCAAACCGTAAATATTATTTACGGTTTGAAACTCTTTTTTTTTTTTTTTTTTAGAGAAAAATAGCTAAAATGCTGAAATAAAATATAACACAAAAAAATCGAATTGTTTTTTAAAATATTTGTTAGATGATGCACGAAAAGACCCTAAAAACTCTAATATTGTAAATAAAGTTCGAAAACTCTATATCCGACGGTCGGATCGGGCTCGAAAGGAGTCTAGCTTGGTTTTTGAATTCGGGATTTCCTGTCAAAATTTCAGCCCGATCCGACGGACGGATTAAAAGTTACGCTCCTTTTCGTGAAGCATGCGCAGGCCCATATTGCATCATTTTCGATTAAGATTTTCATTTCTATTCTTCAATCTACGTAGCTCAATAAATTACTGTATTTTAGCATAATTCTACCTAATTATTGTAATTTCAGCATTTTAGTAAATTTACTGTATTTTAGTATAATTATTGTAATTTACCGTATTTTAGCACAAAATCGGCTCTATTCGTAACGTATTTTCTAACAAATATTTAACAAAACAATTCGATTTGGACATCAAAAGAATTAATCTAACAAATATAATCTAACAAAAGAATTAATCTAACAAATATAATCTAACAAAATAATTAATCTCAGCATTTTAGTTATTTAGTCAAGGGACCGGCCGGTTTGGACATTTTCAAGTAATTTAGCGTATTTTCATATAAATATGATATAAAAAAAGTAATTTGACAAAGGAAAAAAAATTCGATTTAAAAAAAAAAAAAAAAAAATTGGGGACCGAAATGCCAATTCGGTCCCCACTGAAAATACCCTGGACCGAATTTGAATCTCGGTTCCAGAGTGCTACACGGAAGGCCGCACAGTTTTTTTTGAAAAAACTGTGAAATGGGGGGGACCGAAATCCCTATTCGGTCCCAGGAAAAAAAAATTGTGGGGACCGAATAGGCTGTTCGGTTCTTATGGTTTTTCGAAATATCCCGGTAATCATGTTGGTTCCCTAATTTTAATTTTTTTAATTATGCTTTTTAAAAAAAATCCTCTTTCTTTTCTCTCCCTGCTTTCTTCTCGGAATCTGTTCTCTCCTGCCCCTTCAAGCGATAGAGTATAGAGGATAGAGAGACAGTGGAAGCGTGGCTTCGACTAGATTTACACCGCATTGTAAATGTAAGTCTCTCGCGCGCCTTCGAGTTGTTTCTTCCCCTTTCTTTTTCTGGTAATTTTTCCACACTCAGCTTCTGGATTTTGTTCTCACGGTCCACATTGCGGGGTTTGAAAAGAAAAAAAGAGGTTTTTCTGGAATTTAGTGTAAAAAACCACTATTTTTTCTTTTTACACTCAATGTCGCAGTATTTTCAATATATTTTGAATTAGGTTTCTCCGTTTTGTTTTGAGGATCTCATTCTGTCTTCTCACAGGTAAAGAAGATATCTTACTGAAATTTGGTCTCTGGTTCTTCTGCCTCTTCTAATTTTGTAATTTAGAAAAATGGGGTTTATTTCGAGAAAAATATTCCCTTCCTGCGGGAACTTGTGTGTATGCTGCCCAGCTCTCAGACCAAGTTCTAGGCGGCCAGTGAAGCGGTACAAGAAATTGCTAGCTGAGATCTTCCCCAAGACAGAAGTAACAAAATTTACTTTCCTTTTTTAATTTTTTGGGATAATTTGCGCTTCATCAGTTTTAGTGGGGGCCTTTGAGTTAGGTCCAAGCAAACTCTTTTCACCATTAGCATGTTTGATGAAATGTTGAATAAAAGTGCTTCTGATTTGGCAGCGATAATCATTCCAATTGAACGAAACCCGTGTTGAAGTGCACAGCCTTTTTAATTGCCTGTTGATAATTGATCGATAATTATTGCCTTTGCCATAACAAGTTGTTCAGAATTTTAATTTAAATCGTAGCAGTTGCATACATGCATATCCTGCACTCTACCAAGTTGGTGATTTTCAAATTTTCTCAGTCTTCTCAAGTTTCAGAAAAAAATTGTAACATATATAACCTCAGATTCTATTTGTGGTTTCTTGAAAGTAGCTCATATTTGAGATGCCAATTTTTTTTTTTTTTTTTTTTTTTTTTACAGGATGGAGCTGTTAATGAAAGGAAGATCATGAAATTATGTGAATATGCGGCCAAGAATCCGCCTCGCATCCCTAAGGTCCATTGTGGTTCATAATTTAAGATGTTTTCTTATTAAACTCTTCCTTTTGGAAATAAGCTTACACATTTGTTTTTTTGTTGTTGTTTACAGATTGTGAAGTTTCTTGAGCAAAAGAGTCAGAAGGAGCTTCGTGTAGAGCATGTCAGTTTTATTAAAATTATAACAGAAGCATATGGCAAGTTGCTTTTCGTTTGCAAGGAACAAATGTAAGTTGGCTTACCCATTTTCTCTCTGTTAATTTCTTCTCTTATGATGTGTCAATATTTCCATGCTGTAACCTAATATCTGGACATGACTAATGTTTTTGTTTTAGGAAGAACATTCAAATAAATAAAAATTAAATTCACCAGATTACTAGAACAAATTAATCTTAGTATCATACTGATAAGCAAAGCCTGGCTTCTGCTGGTGTCTTTATCAGATACACAGTCCTATAATATGATAATAAGAAATTATGGCTTGATCAGTGCTATTTTTCTTTGGCGGGTACAGGGCTTACTTTGCAATTAGCCTTGTTAAGGTTGTTAATGGGCTTCTTGAAAGCAAAAACCAGGAGATTCAAATTTTTGGCTGCCAAACTCTGACAAGATTCATATACAGTCAGGTGACACTTCATTTTTAAAATTTAAGATTCCAAAATCTGAAAATGTAGGAGGCTAATTCAATTTGTTTAGGATTGACTGCATAGGCAAGCTTGTGTAGTGCTTGATTGTACTTTATCAGATCTGGTGGGCCCTGATTCACTCGTAAAATGACAGATGAGCACAAACCAACAGAGATAAATATCAGGCAACAAACTGTGAATTGAGCATGGATTTTTTTTCTGTTACTTTAATGATGAAGACCTATTTTCCGTTTGTCATGTTTTTTTCATGTTTTTATTTGTATAACAGGTTGATAATACATATGCGCGCAATATAGAGAGCTTGGTTTCTAAACTATGTTTTCTCTGTAATGATCCAAGAGGAGACCATAATCGAATTTGTGCCTCTAGTCTGCAATGCTTGTCGGCCTTGGTAATATTGTATGCTTTTCAAATCAAACCAAAAGTTATCTATGTATCCTTACAACATGATGTTTATGTGCTGAATGCCTAATTGCAGATCTGGTTCATGACTAAGTACTCCTACATGTTTTCTGACTTTGATGAGGTAAAAATAAGAATTCTGCTTCTTTTTGGGTTCTTTTCCAATGGTTTTGGCTCACACCTAAAAAACAAACAACAACCAAACCTTTAGTCCCAAACAAGTTGGGGTATGCTAGAAATGAAACCCAACTGGAGTCACATTCATGAGGGTTTCATTTCCATAAAGAGGCCGTATTTTACGTTGGCTAGCCACGCCTATCACAACCCTTTTGGCTCACACCTATGTTATAATAATAATAATAATAATTATTGTTGTTGTTGTTTCTGTTTTCCAGATTATAAGTTCGGTTTTGAAACATTACCGATTAGATGAGGCTTTGAATGGCGAAGAAGACAGAGGCACGTCCCACCATAACTGGGTTAATGAAATAGTTAGGTGTGAAGGGCGAGCTGGTGGAACTGTTACAAGTGACATCAGCCCTAGAAACACAGTTGTGAGACTTAGGCCAAATACAAGGGATGCTCTAACCAGGTCTGACAACAGTGTATTGGATCTATATATATTCTGATAATCTAAAGGTTCTTTCCATCTTGTACCCACTTTGGTTCATAAATCACAAACTTCCTATTCATATTTCTCATTATGCAACCTAATACTGTGTATCTTTTGGTATGTGTAACTGGTACCAATCTTTACTCCATAGTGACAGAGAGACAGTTTAACCATCATAAATCTTATTTTCTGGTTTTAGCGATTGCTTTATGTACATGCTTCTTACGAGAATAAAAGGGAACCAAAAGTTAGGGGTTATTAGCAAATGACACCAAACTACTAGGTGCTCGTTGCAAATGCAAGATTTGCGGTATGTCACTTGCAAACTGAGCGACATGTTTAGGATTTAGTTTGTAGAAGCCTAAGTAAAAATTCACAGCATAATCTACCCTTGGATGCTGATTTAAATTGTGAACAGGGAACATCCCGAGTCACCTGAAGTGTGGGCCCGTGAGTGTGTGCAGAAACTTGGTGAAATGGTGAAAGAAAGCACCACTACCATGCGCCGTGTTCTGGAGCCAATGCTGATCTACTTTGATGTTGAGAAACAATGGGGCCCCCAGCATGGTCAGGCCTTGCTCGTCTTGTCTGACATATCTTTCACAGAGAAAAGCTTTGGTATTTCCTTTTTAATTACCTTATTTTTATGATAATGATATTTACTCCACATATTTTCATAGTCACACCCACTATGGATTCCTCTAACTTTTATATTATGATCAGGCATTGAGAGATTAGTATTGTCTACTGTGATTCGCCACCTGGACCACAAAAACGTGGTGAATAACCCTCAAATGAAGGCCGACATCATCCAGTCAGCAACCTCACTGGTTTGTCAGTTGAGGTCAAGGGGTGTGGTTGCTGAGATTGGAGTTGTCAGTGACTTGTGCCGTCATCTAAGGAAATGCCTAGAAGCAATTGGTCAGAATGGATCTGGGATTGAAGAGTCCAATTGGAACGAGTCCCTTCAGAACTCGGTTGAGGACTGCCTTTTGGAGATTGTTAAAGGAGTATGTCATTTTCACCCTTTTAGATTTTTCTCATATCTTCCCTAGACATACATACAACCACCTGGGGTTTTGTACTATATTGAATGTCAAGGTTTTGAGCTACACAGTTACTATTCCTCTTTTACACTGTGTCACCATTAGAACCATTTCATGCAAATGAGAGATCCTGCGGACTCAAAATGGAATTGTGGATGGTCAAGTGGAAGCTTGAAAGATATCAAGAATTTTTTTTTTTAAGATAAAAGTAAACGCCTTGATGTGCATGCGAGGTCTTTTATCTGAATTCAAATGCTTTTTAACTTTGGTAGATGACGGATGTGCGACCACTATTTGACATGATTGCTATAACACTTGAGAAGCTTCCTGAGCCTGCATCCGTCTCTAGGGCAACAATTGGGAGTTTACTGATTCTTTCTCATATCATTTCCTTGACATCTATCGCCTCGCAGAATCTCACGGTACTTCATCATTTTCCGTAACATCTATCAGTCAAAAGCTGTCACATGAGGTTATTTTTGTTCAAGGTCGTTTAAAATTTAGTTTCAAACTTTCAGTTAATGTTTAAGAAAGCTTTACAATTTTGGCTATGTTTCATATGGCTCATAACCAGTACTAACTGCCATTGTACTGCTGTTGCATGTTTTACCACGAGACTCCGACTAACATCAGTTCAGTTGCCAAATGAGCCTCAATTAAGCTGTAGAAATAACCCAAATTAAATTGGTGTCAGCATGGACCAAAATTTGGCAGCTGACAGTTACTGGTGCTAGAATCAAGTGTTGACAATTGCATTCATTTTATTGCATATGCCATCTCAAAATTTTCCTGGGTGAAATCTCTGAATTTAACAGGTATATGTATCTACTTTTATTGAAAAAGATTTTCGTGTACATGAGATGTTTCTTTTTATAGGTCTTTCCAGAGGCACTATTGCTCCAACTTTTGAAGGCCATGACTCATCCTGACCCGGAATCCCGCTTTGGCGCTCATTTATTATTCTCTTCCGTCCTTGTGAAAACACCAAGCCATCCAAGAAGCGACTCTGAATTCTTGTATGAGACTAAGAAGTGGCAGTCTCGAACAACATCAGTCTTTGCTTCGGCCACTGCTCTGCTTGAGAAGCTGAGGAGAGAGAAGGAGAGTTTGAGTGGAGATAACAAGAGTGGAAATAGCTCAAAAGAGAACGTGCGTGAAAAAGAGCTGAAGTCAAGCTGGGGGCCACCAAAGAGCTCTGTGTTTTTCACCAAGTTGGGTTTTTCGGTTTTTGATCGTGTCCCTGTTTTGTCTGGTACAAATGAGATGGTACGGGAATATATAGAAATTGGTTGTTCTCTAATTTAATTGATCTGTCTTGCATGTTTGTTGATTTCTGTTGATTCCATTCAAGCAGGATAGTAACACAGTCATGTTGAGTGAAGATCAGACGACCGAGTTGTTATCTGCTATCTGGGTTCAAGCACATCAAGCTGATAATTTGCCGTTTAATTTTGAAGCAATTGGTCATACTTTTAGCCTAACTCTTCTTGCATCCTGTGTTAAGGTAAAAAACATATCCTAATTCATATTTTTGTGAAAATGTAAATCCAGCATTTTTTTAATTTTTGATGTCGTATTATGATAATGTTGCAGAATTTAAATAATGGAAATGCTGTTCGGTTTTTCCAACTGCCGATGTCTCTTAGAAATGTTGCTCTAACACCAAGTGGTATGTCTGTCTGATTATCTCTATCTTACATTCTTGGTGCCATCTTTAATTCTTTCATATTAACTTTGGAGCTGTTTTTGCCTTTGCAGAACTTCCTCCGGCTTGTCAGAGGTCTCTTTATACAATGTCAATGAGCATGCTTGCTTTTGCGGGAAAATTATATAATATTACCAAGCTAACTGATTCACTCAAGCGATTCACTTGTTCGAATGTAAGCCCCCCATCTCCCCCTAACAAAATTAATAGAAAAGAGAAAGAAGGGGAAAAAGAAATCCACATACTGTATGATGAAGTAGCAGCTATACATTGCATTTTCTGATAAGTACCCGTACTTGTTAGCAGATCGACCCTTATCTAAGGATTGGTGAGGATTTGCTTCTGTACGTGAGGCTTCAATCAGATCTAAACAACTTCGGCTCAGATACTGACCATGACATGGCTAGATGCACACTCAACGAAGTGAGAGATGCGGGTTTTTCTGACCAGCAATTGCTAGACATCATTGCACAAGCTCTCTCAAACTCAACCAATGTAAGTCAAATGCAAGTTTTAGTACAGTTGATTGTTCACGTCTGTAACTTTAGAGATGAATGGTAGCTTATTATTTGGTTGTCTCAGTTGAAGAAGGATGTGTTGATAAAGCTTCTCAGTGAGAAATTTGTGCCAGAGGACCTGCCTTTGTTTGGGTCAGCTACGGTTCTTGACTGGGTCAATGCCCATGCCTTCTCTGAGGAATCACTCTCTCTAGATGAGGTGTTACTCTTTAACCTTAATCTTATGTATGCTTTTCTTTTCAATTTTGTTCTATTTCTTGCTTAACTGATATCTACATCAGAACTGCGGCATTTGACTTGTATTTTGTCTGGCATATAAGGAATGTTCAAGGACTTCGTCAGTGGATGGTGGAATAGCTAATGAATCGCCTGCCACTAATTTCTCGAGTTTAGTCCCCAAAATGACTCCACAACCATCTCTTCCCAGTGTAATAAGTGTTGGTCAGTTGCTTGAGTCGGTATGTGATTCTCTCTGCCTAGCATGCTCTTTTTCTATCATTAATCTAGTACTCTAAACCATGATGAATTACAGTAAGTACGTTAGTATCTCCAACTTGTAACCATTTTTAATTTTTTTTGACCGAATTATTTGTTGTGTTCTTCTATTCGATCAATCAGGTGCTACATGTAGCTGGACAGGTGGCGGTTTCATCAGTGTCTACCTCCCCTCTTCCATATGGCACTATGGCTAGCCAATGCGAGGCACTAGGCATGGGCTCAAGAAAGAAACTCTCAAGCTGGTTGGTCAATAATGGCTATGACTCTGCTGAAGATAGCGCCACACTGGACCTCCATGGGGGCCCTCATATTCCTATTCAAAAGGTTTTGTTCACTCAAAACCTCATGCTTTGCTATATTTTAATATGATTTACTCTCCTGTCAGTTGGCCAGTCTCATTATTTTCTAATTTTTTTTTTCTCATTCTTGCTTGTTGGCCATTCAATTTCAGGTCAACTCTTGCTTGTCTGAAATTGAACTTACTAAGCCAACAGAGCCATGGCTGACCCTCAAACTCCCCCCTGCCAGTCCCTTTGACAACTTTCTGAAAGCAGCTGGTTGTTAGCTTAGTATATTTTTAGGAATCACCTCAAGATATGGGTACTGTGTTGTCTTGTAGTGTTGTTGTGTTTTGATGTATCTTTATATTGACTCGAGTAGTTGTGTCTATAGAGCTTCTGTGGTGTTATCTTTAGTTGTAACCAGATGTTAATTGCACTTGTTTGAATTGAAGTTATATCTTGTCCCTTTAAGAATCATAGTACTGTATGTATAGCATCTTGATTATACTATGGTGGTTTGTCCGGAAATTAATTTGATACGAACAAAACCCAAAGAATTCAACGCACGAGCACATTAATATTAATTATAAACATTTCAATATAGGGCAATAGTCAGCCAAGCATGCAAACTTGTGACATTATATCATAATTAAATCTATTTTATCAGAGCAACCATAATTCTCTTTTACCGTAACATCTACATGGACAAATCACTTGGCAACTCGAATTTGCCAGCCCAACATATACACAAATTACCTATCTCACCCACTGAAAAACCCATCCATATAACCACCGTAACCACTGGATTTCAAAACCTTCTTCACTAATAGCACTACAATGGCAACAGTCAATCCAATGGCGGCCCAAGTGTACAAACGATCATCTCTGGGCTTCTGTACCAAAGATTGGCCCCGTGTGACGGTCACCTCAGCACGAAAACCAACCCGGAACCTTCCACCACCTGCATCCACGCGGACTTCGTGCACATTTTCAACAACTTCCCTGTCTGGCTCTGGGATGAGGTTTTGTTGCGCACGGCCTGGGTCTAGCTGAACCTCATTATCAGCATTTCCATTCCCTGCCTCGTTTTGGTCAGTAACTGGGGGAGCAGTGATTTGCGGGGTTGTTGCTTCTGAGCTGCTTATAGCAGTTAGAGGCGGCACTGGAGGAGCCTTAGCAAGCATGCACTGATGGATCTGTGTAATGTAGACAAAAATTAAGAAAATAAAAAATGGTACAAAGAGAAATACCAATTGGATAACCTACAAACTATAAAACATGCCATAGTACTTAAAAAGCAATACAATTTTTTACAAGTTTCAATACTTGCAAGTTGCAACTAAGACTAGACATTTTGGTTACCTGTAGACCAATGTTGGTGTTTGCCTGTCACTTAAACTTTTTAATTTATATCAACTTCTAGCTCTACTTGTTCAGGTTTTCCTTTTCTGTATGAACCACCTTCGAATTAATCAAAAGATTCTGATATCAGCAGAGAAAAAAAAAAATTGAGTGTGCTTTGGTCTTAGTCAACTCATATATGCTTCGGACCAATGTAAACTAATTTCACTCTATAAATTGGGAAAGTTCAATGATCTTCCGTTTCCAGAAATGCAAAATGGAATCAGGTAGACAGATTTTTGTCCCCACTTCTACGTAACCTACCTTTATAGCACCCAGGCTCCTCAGTTCCATTAGTGTCAATCCATTTTGTACAAAGATGAATCATTTTTTTCTGAAACTTCACAATTCCATAAAAATTATTGAAAATGAAACAGCTCCAAAGAATCCAAGCAGCTGGTGGAACCATAAAAGTGGTACTTACATGGGGGGGACTGCGGCACCTCTATATTTTAGAATGCAAACCAAACAAATATAGCAAACAATGAATGGTGACAAACCTCGTCTATGAGACTCTGACGCTCAGGGGATCCAAATTTAGGTGGGTTACCCCGAGATTTGATGGCAAGTGCATGTCTGTCTTCCCTTTTGTAGTCTAGCGACCCCAATGCACCTCCCGGGTTAGTTGGCATAAATGCTATCAGTGCTACCAATGCGGTGCGTACTGTAACAGAAAAAGAAAGTAACATTTGTTAAACCCACCATTTAATTGTTTAAAAGAAAAGGCAAAAGAGAATGCTTTAGGTAACAGATCTGCCCTTATTACTTTAAAGATAGCAACAAAAGAAAGTGTTGAGAGAGCAAATAAGATTATAAATGAATATTGAAGTGCAAGATGTAATAGGAAAGACTAACTGCAACTCTGAAAGACTAAATAAAAGAAAATAATTACAAAATCAATAGCAGCAAATATATTCATAAGTAGGTTTGTCCTTCCATCTAAATCACTGGACAAAAATTTAATTGATTGCCCAATGATATATTTTCTATTACAAGGTGAAAAGATTTTCTATTGCATCACGCTCGTATAGGTTACACATTTAAAATGGGTGTAGACTATGAAAAGTGGTGCTAGGAGCTTAAAACAAATTTGATTTAAAAGAAAGGCCAAAAATCAATAAAATAATAAATAGCTAGGGATTTAGCTCAGCAACAAGTTGTCTGTCTCTTGTTATGTCATCAAACAGAAATATTAACTCACTGCTGAATAAAAAAAATCTATTATCAGGACACAGGGTTCTTATTGCAGCACACTGGTGTAGTTTACGAAATCAAAATGATGGTAGGCTGTGAAGAGTAGTGCTTGGCATCAAATATTGAATGCATCTAATACGGACATTTACGCGAGTCAGTTTTTGTGGGGTTACTATCTAGAAACGTTAAATACTTAAAGTGAAAATACATCAACTAGCTTCAAATTATAAATGTCAAAACCAGTTATTGACAATAGAGTACCAGATCTGCCCTTATTACTTTAAATTACAGCAACAAAAATTTTTTTTTGAGAGAAAGCAAATAAGATTCTAAATAAATATTGAGGTGCGAGATGTATAACGGAAAAGACTAACAGCAACTCTGAAAGACTAGACTATAAAAGAAAATAATTACAAAATCAATAGATGCAAATATATTTATTTGTTGTCTGTCCTTCCATCTCAATCACTGGATAAAAATTGAAGTGATTGCCCAATGATATATTTTCTATTACAAGGTGGAAAGGTTTTCTATTGCCTCACGCTCGTATAGCTTACACATCTAACATGGGTGTAGAATATGAAAAGTGATGCTAGGAGCTTAAAAAAAAAAGGTCAAGAATCAATAAAATTATAAATAGCCAGGAATCTAGATCAACTAGTTGTCTGTCTCTTCTAATGTCATCAAACAGAAATATTGACTTCACTGCTGAATAAAAAATCTATTATCAGGAGATAGGGTTGATAATGCAGCACACTTGTGTAGTTCACAAAATCAAAATGGTGGTAAGCTATGAATAGTAGTGCTAGGCATCAAATATTGAAGACATCTGATACTTGACCTAACATTTACACGAGTGATACTTTCTAAAAAAGTTAGTAAATATGACCATCTATGAACTCATTTGCAACGCATCAGTAATACAAACGGCATCTTGTGATGAAAATACTTGAACTAGCTTCAAATTATAAATCTCAAAATCAGTTATTGACAATATAGTACTAAAAAACAAAAAAGTAAACAAAAAGAAGACAATTCCGACAAAACAAACAGCCCAAATGCCATCATACCCAATAACATTGTCTTTAATCATGAACAAACTAACAACATGAGAAAAAAGCAATCAGTAAACATTGCCAGAAAGTAAAAGCAAAGATTAAAAATTTAAGTACTCACCGCTCCATGATGGCTGCCAGTGCTCAGGGTGATAATTGGATATACTTAAACATATCTTTGTTTGTGTCTCAAAACGACCACTTGGCTGTTAAGAACAAACAACAGGAGATGCAATTAGTTATTATGAATTAGGTGTTCAGGAAGGTACTAATGAAGCAAATTAACTGAGAGGACAATTTAAATACCGTAAGCATCATAAAAGAAGGTGGCTTAAACGGGTACTCCGCAGGTAATTGGATCCTTCCATGGTATATACCTCCCTCAAATTCCGTGCCTCGAGGACCCAGTATTGCAAATTGCCACTCAAATATATCCTCCTATAACAGGAATAAAGAGGTAAGCTGCATACTCAGTTAATAAATACAGGGCCAGGATTTTATTTTCTATTCAAATAGAAAATGATTAACATTTACAAGCACCTAAGATACTGCAAGGTCAGAAAATGAAAAAGAGAAACCTCAAACTTGAAAGTGATGTAAGATCACAGCTAACCTGAATTGTAAGAAGTCATGAAAACAAGTTTTCATGGTGACAATCCAAAATACAAAATCAGCTCCCACAACAAGATAAACAGATATAGAAGAAGAAAGTGAACAGAGGTAATTTGAATGGACAGCAAAATATGAGCTGACTTTTTTTTTTTTTGATACTGCATCCCATCGTCAGACCAAACTTGCTTTAATTGAACCAACCCACACAACACCAAATTACTTCATACAAAATACAAGCACAGTAATTTACAAGCCCTTATAAAGGAATAAAAACCAAGCAAAATTACTAATTTACTACCCACGAATTACACCTAATGGTAATAGATGGATTCTGAGGCAAGTCCAGATTCAAAAACAGGGGTGTGTTCCATGATCATACAAAAAAATTGAAAGATCATGTCATAGCTGTTCATCTAATAAGAGGCTGCTACTTTAAATTTTTAAAAATTATTTTAAGTGTGACTATTAGAGTAAAATTCTAAAAATATTAGCTTAATAGATTCCAAATTAACTACCATTAAAGTTGCAGTTGCAATAATAAACAATACACAACGCGCTAGATTCGTACTTCCTATCGGATTTGCTATGATTTGAAATCCCTAGAGAAAGAAAAAAGTCAAATTAAAAACAGATCTAATTTAAAGAACAACAATAATCACCTCAAGGGGCATACTCATGAAGTCATCGGATGGATTAGATTGCATCTCTTTGACCTCTTGAAGGATCCGCTTCACCGCAGGGTTATTCCTGTTGTACCTCGCCGCCGCCGCCGCCGACGCCATGTCACTTAGAAGGATCCTCCGATGCCGACGAAGGAATCACCACCGTTAATTTGATTGGAGTAATATAAGAGGGAATGGGAATCGTACTCGAGGGAGATTTCCAAAACGTGTCGAGCCGTCTAGGTCAGGGAGGTGGATGGGGCTGGTGCGAATAGCTCTCCAGTTCTTATATCGTATTTCTCTAACTTCAGAAAAGAAACGAGTGCTGCGTGACGTTGTTGAACTTTCATTTGCCTCGGGAATATATAGGGATTCTCCGTTTCTAGGAAAACTGGACAGGAATCTACAGTGTATTTCTTTGTATGGACCTGGAGTACCTTTATTGCAGTAATTATAGGAAGTTGACTTCATTTCGAATTTCGTTGTATGATATGGTGTACAAGGTACGGCGTTATTAGGTTTGGGTGCAATTATCACAGTAATTATGTTTACTGCGGATGAGATGTCTTGAGGAGATGACTATGACGCGTTTAAAGTGACGTGGCATTAATATATTGGTGCTGGAATTCTTTCTCGTGAGTCGATGGATTTTATTGAGGCCGACAGATTTCAGAGTGCGTATCCTCTGAGATATCTCATATTTTGCGTGACCGACGTGTCCGGTGCCTATTCGGGAATAGCGTAGGGGCCAGTATTATTTGAGTTTTGAGATTCGTGCAAAACGTATTTGAACAGTGTAGATTTTCCAATAAGTCACGCAAAATATGAGATATCTCAGGGGATGCGAATTTCAGATTTCAGGGTTCCATAACATACTTATAATTAAGAAGAATTGGGTATTTTTAAATTTTTACTTGGCTGCGAGTACATTCAATATAGGGCGGTATTTGAAAAGAAACTTCTTCAATGATTAGTTCTCTTATTTTTATTTTTCAGAACCAAATAAAAACAATAACATGGGAAAACAGAAATCTCTTGCTAACTCTGTAGTCCAAGAGAAGAATCTCAAGGTAAGTATGCAGAAAAAAATTCAGAATTCAGAATATTCAGCTTTTCATATTATTCAATTCAGTTCTACATTCTTCTATAAATACTTGCAGGTTTTATTAAGGTGAATATGTTTTTTTTTTTATGCTTAAGGAGCACACATTATCATTTGCTATTTTGTGTTTCTTTTTAATTTTCTAACACCTTGTTTGGATGGAGAGGAGAGGAAGGGAGGGAATGGAAAGAAAAGAAAATTTTCTGTTGAATTGTGTTTGGTTGATAAAATTATGTCGGAGGTGAAGGATATAGGAGATGAAAGGTTTAATTTTGTATCATTATAATCAATATAATCGGTTTCCCTCCCGATTTGGGATGTAACAGATGGAAATTTTTTTTGTTCCAAATATTTTTAGAAAAAGTAGCACAAATGCTCATCCTATATCTTATCTATATATTTCTCATGCAAATTTTTTGTCACAAACCTACAACAACCACTGAATTTCTCATTAACCTTCTAAATTTTAATTAACCAAACAAAAAATAAGACGGAAAGAAAAGTTAAATTTATTTTATCTCATTAATCATCCAAACACGAAAAGATTAAATATGTTAATCTTCATTTCTATTCCATTTCATTCCCTTCTATTCTTCACCTCCCATTCCTTCCTCTGCTCTCCATCCAAACAAGATGCAAGTATGTTTGGACTTTCTATTCAAGTTAAACATTGTTCCCAATCCAAAGATTTATCCAAAAGGGAATTTTTCTTTTGATGGTTCTATCCCATTTCTTATGAAAATGTACTATGTATATAATGTGCTGGGCTTAGCTACTTCATGGAGTAAAACGACTTGGTGCTCCACGCCTCATTATTTTTATTTTGAAAATCCAAACGACCGATCCGAACCGCTCAAGTTGTTCTCCATATTGATATGTGCTTGGAGACCAAATTTTACATTTTTTGGAATTTTTTTACTATTTATTAAGCCACTTTGAAAATCACTGATCCGGCGGTCCAGAAATTTTTACTGTTTTTTACTGTTCATAAGGATTTTCAGATTTTCAAAGTGGCTTAATAAATAGTAAAAAAATTCCAAAAAATGTAAAATTTGGTCTCCAAGTACATTTCAATATGAAGAACATGTTGGAAGGTTCGAATCGACTATTTGAACTTTGAAAATGAAGATATGGCGTGAAGTACAAAGTCGTTTTACTCCATGAAGTAGCTAAGTCCATCTCTGTATATAATAGCCTGGTCATACAAATGCTGTAGAGGTCTGATTTACAAAAATTTGGAAGTGAATGAGCTTTATAATGTCTTTTGTATTCAGGTATACATGGGTTTTACCAGGAGAAAAGAAAAGAAGGGAAAACGACTAAAATATGAACCTTGCAAAGGATATAATGCAAAATAGAAAAAAAAAACACTGCTTGCAGGAAGCATTGAGGATGAATATAATTATGACAGAATTGCCCGTGGCAAGAAACAGAAAAAAGAGGGGTAAGATTCAAATTCATGAAAATGAAATTAGGTTGAGGAATCTTCTTCGTGAATCCAGTAAGTCCTTATTTAGGAAAGAATGAATTATACAAAATTTGAGGTTTAAGATTGTTGAACTTGAGTCCAAGGTAAATGAACTTGAGTCGATGACACTTAAGTCACACAATTATAAATTACACTTAGACGAATTAGAATCCGTTAGAATAAGAATAGAAACTTAAAAACAACTAATGTTATAAATAAAATGTTAGAAAGTAAGATTAAAAGTTATGAATCTAAAGTTAAAGAGTTGGAAATGACTAGTAAAGTTAACAATTGTCAATCACACTTAGGTGAAATAGGGATTTTAAAAGTAAGAATACAAACTTTAGAGACCGAAAATAAGGCTTTAAAATCATATAACGAGTTTAAAAATGTTGTTAATATTAAACAAGATAAGGTAGGTAATTTGATTAGAAATTGCAAAAATACCGAAAGCGCAAAAGAAAGAGGGAAACATACATGAAACTTAAATGTTTATAATAATCAAAGGTCACATAACTATGCATTTAGGTATAGATATAATAATAAAAGTTATAAGGGTAATAGTGCACACAACAATTTAAGAAGAACATTTAGCTCACAAGAATCAAACAAAATTTATTTTAAAAGACTGAATGAATAGTTCCATGATTTAAAAGATAAAAATATTTTACAAAATATAATTCAAACTAATGGCCCAACTAGAAGTGTTTCCCAAAAGATACTTGGTTTTGTTGTTCTCAGTTGCTCCTTTTTTGTTGCTTTGTCCTGATACTTGGTTTTTCTTTCTTTCTTTTTGTTAATGTGCACTTGGTGTATTTACTTTCTTGCATCCTGAGTTGGCAATTTCTTTATAGCTTCAGCAGATGAGTGTCACTGTCATATTTGAAATGATCTATTCATTTTTAGTTCATATTCCTTGTCACAGTATCTATCAGTGGCTTCCTTTTTTCCTTTGTTCAGAAATGTTCATACTTAACCATAATTAATTAATTTTAGTACCGCTGCAATTGTACTTGTTTCCTTGCTTTAGAGGTTTTTTTAACTGTACTGGAGTTGCATCATAAAGTCCATTCAGTAGTATCTTAAAATTACATGGAAAAGTTTATTCATATTTGTATGTATTTTGTGGTATCTGATTCATATTAGCATGGAAACTTTTAGCTATTTCCAAGTTGCTGTACCCATCTTTATTCAGGAAAAAAGAAAAATGGATACAGAAAAACTTCTCCATTACCCAAATTTTGCTGAATTTAATCCTTAATTAAATTAGGATTTTGAAAATTTGTTCAGTATGGATGTAGGTAGTTCATTAACCTCTATTTTTTTTTTAATTAGAACTAAACAAAAATCTTCAAATAAAAGAAGCACTATGTATTGAAATTTTACAAAAAAACAGCTCCACTGGAAGAAACCAAAACTCATTTCTTTCTCCACCTGTTATTTTGGTAAAATTTCACAATATGTTCTTTCATTTGAAGATCTTTGTTTAATTCTAATTAAAAAAAAATAGAGGTTAATGGAGGAAAATGAGAAGTATTATTTTATTCATTTGCTTAAAGATTGTTTCTTTTTAATTTGAGGTGTTATATAGTTCACTGATCCGTATTTATTCACTTCCCTCCCTGTCTCTCTTAGGCCATGTTCGGTGCCAAGAGGGGAATGGACGTGGGCGTAGGAATTGAACTGAATTTTATTGTGCGCATGGGGAAAACAAAATCAATCAGAGTACATTTTTTTTTCCACGGCCACAGTAACGTGCCGAACAAGCTCTTACATTCTATTTAATTCACATGAGATGAAGCAAAAGGAAGATGAAGAGTAGGAGGTGAGGAAAATAAAGTGAATAATAAATCAATATATTTTTCATTTTCTTATGATTTGTCCTATTTTCACTACATTCCAATTTAAAAAGCTATAAAATATGTTTTAAATTAAAAAAAAAAAGGTTAAATCAGTAGCTTTCATTCATCTTATCCTCGTATTCAAATTTCACAATCAAACTCCATAAGAATTGAAAACAATTATATTTGTACCTTTCATTTAAGGGAGAATTTCATATATACCACTCAAAAACTGTGAAATTACGTATTTACCATCTAAAAATCTAATAACTCACATATTTACCCAATCAATCAAAATCTTAGATTAATTAGAGATTAATTAAGTTTAATATTATAAAGAATATAATTAATACTTGAATTAGTCCCTTCCCTTTCTACGTACTGGACGAATTTCTTAAGTGAACTTTTGCTAATCACGTACCTAAGAACCCTTAGAAGTGCCCTGGTTTCAGCATGAAACGGATCTGCTGCACAATACAAATGCCATATAAAGGAGATGATATAAAAGAGAACGTATTTAAGGAGAGAAAGAGATGGTGCTAAGTTAATCCTTAATTAATTATAGTTTTAAGAATATTAAGCATAATTAATCTTAGTTTTGGATATATTTGATATATAATAAAGTGATATTGGGTAAATATGTGAGTTATTAGATTTTTAGATGGTAAATATGTAATTATAGAAATTTGAATGGTAAATACGTAATTTCACAGTTTTTGAGTGGCATATATGAAATTCTCCCATTTTTGGGATTTTGTCAGCACTTTCTGTGGTATTTATGTATCGATACGTGCCAGAGACGAGAGGAAAAAACTTACGAGCATATCGAGACGCTGTTTGGGGATGAAAATGGGGGATGGGAAACATAGGGAACATACTATGCTGCTTTTTTCTAAGAAAAATAGAATTCTGTTTTTCCGATCCCAACCATTCAAATTCGTTGAGATTTGTGCATGAAAAAATTTCTTTATCGAAATATGTGAATGAAATTTTTGAATGGTTGGGATCGGAAAAATAAGATTCTGCTTTTTTTAGAGAAAAACAACAGAGTCGGATCCGAAACATAGACAAGTTAAGCACACTTTGTGAATATTAAAGTGTTGTTCGTTGCATTTGAATATAAATTCCGTGTGTTGTTTATACATTTGTTTACTGCATGTTTCTAAACACAACAATTTACTAATGAAGAAACAACTAAATTCTATAAAGAAGAACACACCACATTTATGAAAATCTCCAGAAAGGAGGAGAGGGAGAAATGCAAGATCATAATTGTTTTTTTTGTTACATTAATCAGTGTTTTTAATTAATTTAATTGAGAAATGGGTATATTTATAATATTATATTTGCATGGAAAAATAATTAATTTTAAAATTTTGATGAGAAATATCTAATTCAATTATGATGGGGTAATATCTAAATTTCTCTTTTAAATAAAGTTATATTCAGAAGCAAAGATACATACACATACAGCCATACAGGTGTCGAATCGGATTCCTGGAGTATTTAATTGTTTTTAGCGAAAGCAAAGACTCGTTTGGATACTCAATCTGAACCGTTCGATTTCCCGCGATCCAGAACCGATATTCCGCCACGTCGGACGAGCGCCACTTCCCCGTGTAGCTTTTATGACACTTCTAGAACCCGTGATGTAAAGGAATTCACATCCCCTCAGGTTACCTGACCGAGTACAACTGAATTGGACGGTCCAAGATTGTTCTTTATAACTTAGGACGAATCTCAAAGCATAAATAATACTGCCCCTGCGCCATCCCGAGTAGGCACCGGCTGGGAGTAAATCTGAGCCGTCCGTTTCAATTGTGTTGAGTCAGGTACCTGGGAGGATTCGGAGCGACCAAAAAGCAGTGGAAGAAGCCCACTGAATGAATCCGGTAAAACCCCTCTGCAGCTACGATCCTTAACGCGGGATGATTTATTTTCCTAATCAGGCCGAGGTATGGTTTTTCTCGATCGAGTAATAAATTTTTCAGGCCGAATGTATTACTATAAGTTAGATTTTCTGATTTTATCGATACTGATGTATTCTTGCCTTTTTCAAGGTCCTGACTGGAAAACCCTTTTTCTGAGAAAGAAAATTGTCGCTTTTTGCATAGATAAGTTGGGACAATGGTTTCTTCATCTAAGACATCTGATTCCTCTTCCCATCGATCAAAGGTGAAAATGCTATTCAATTAATGGATCCATGGAATAAAGAGTTGCAGTGCTTGATTTTGCAATGTTGTTTTTGGTTATTTTGAAGGGAGAACAGGAAAAAGAGGGTGTGTCATCCCTAACGTGGAATTTAAATCGACTGAAAAAGCAAATCCAATCTTCTAGGTTGATTTCAATCAAGGTAATTTTCTTAATCTTTTTGGAAATGGAATAAATTAATCATTTACGGACAAGTTGCAATAACAAAGGGTATTGAAAATAAGTGAGAGCTTGATTTGTACTTTGTAGCTGTGTGTATTCCGTGTAAAGTTAGAATAGTTAGAAGTGTGAGGATATGGTAATATGCATATTACAGATCAACCTATGCTATGGATTCATATCTCTATTTTCAAAGTTCAAACATTCGATCTGCACCCTTAAACATGATTTCCTTATAAAAATGTACTTGCAGAACAAATTTTGCATTTTTTAGAATTTTTTTTACAAGTTTTTAGATAGGTAGAAACCCACTGCTTTTGGATGGTCTAGAATTTTCAAATCAAATCAAGTGCTTTTCTACCTACCTAAGAAATAGTAAAAAAATTCAAAAAAATGTAAAATTTGGTCTCCAAGTATGTTTTCATATGAAGATCATGTTGAATGGTTCAGATCGATTGTTTGGACTTTAAAAATAGAGATACGAGTCCATAGCGCGGGCAGCTGTGTAATATGCATATTACCATAGCCACTCTAGTTAGAATACAAGTTATAGTCATTTATAAGAGTTTGGATTTTGTTTAATCTGAGTTTCCAGAAAAAAATGTATAAGAATAACAAGCTGCTTTACACACTTGTGAAAACAGGAAAAGATTGAGAGAAACAGAAAAATCTTACAACAACACACATGCCAGCTGTATGATCTGGCCATGGCGGTTGTGGCCGAGAACAACAGTTCTTCTGAAAACATGCTTTTTAATAGAATGGTGAATTCTTTACATAATTTCTGTGCATGGGATTCTGTCAACGGGTCGTGCGACAAGGATGGGCATAGTCAAGAGGAGAGCTTCTCTGCTGGGACTCTTGTGCTAGGGAACAGTGGCCAAAAGACGGTTGTACAGTTTGTTAAGCTTCCCTTTGTGGAGAGGATCCCATCTTATACGACTTGGATTTTCCTGGACAAGTACGTTATTATTTGCCGTTTTATTCTGCGTATATTTTCTTTTAGCTTTTGGAGAGAGTCAGGTAAAAAATTAATAGGGAACTTCTGCAAAAGAAACCAAATTATTGTTGGAAAAAAATATGCAGGAGCCCTTTGTGTTGCATTGCAAAAAGGTTCACTTTCACAAGGAAAAAAAAAATTGGCCTTCAGCACTGTTACTTTGAAACTTTGACAATTAACTTTCTGGATGTCTTATTTTAAATATGAACTGTCAATTTATTTTGAGAAAGTATGGCCATATAGATACAACCTTTCACCAATATTGTAATTCTTATGGTGTTGAGATCCACTAATGACTGTATTAGATTGAAGTTTTTTCAATATAGCAGGGTTTTTTTTGGCGATTATGATGAAAAGAGGGGCTTTTAATCTTGCAATTGTCTAATGAGGCCTTTTGTCATTTCTGATTAATACGCATACCCTTTAATGCAGAATAATTGAATGTATTAGAATCAACTCAAATTAATCAAATTTCCGTATTAAGAAGCTTCAAAGAAATGAAATAACTGAAACAACACAATACTGCAACTACTTACAAAAGCAACGGTACCGAGTTGGTATGGACCCAACTTTGTATAAATTATGGAGTTGTGATTTATACAATAACTTTGTGGCACTATTCTTTTTAAGAAATTAAACTGGACTTTCGTGCTTATTTACTACATGAAATGTAACACAGCACAGGAACCAGAGAATGGCAGATGATCAGTCGGTAGTTGGAAGTAGAAGGATTTATTATGATCCAGTTGGCAATGAAGCATTAATTTGTAGTGACAGTGACGAAGAGTTTGTCGAAGCTGAGGAGGAGAAGCATGATTTCTCTCATGGAGAAGACCAGCTTATATGGTGAATTAGTTATTTTAGTTGGTGCCCTAAAATTTTTATGCTTTACCTTAGGGTTTTGTAGTTCTTTTGCAAATAACATCTGCCTTTATTTTTGAGGTATGTGCAAGTATAGTTGAAGCAGTTACCTTGGTGTGATGGTTTACGCATATACCATTCAATTTTGATAAATTTTAACCAAATTCTAATTTAGGTTTCCTCTCCAAGTACCAACTTGAAAGTAAAATCAAGCAAAGCAATGTTGTATTTCAAGATTACAAATTACCTTACTTTTAATAATAGATTTGGTTCAGTTACCCTGAAAAAGGTACATTGCAGGTGTAGTCAATTTTACTTGGTTTAGTTGTCTTGATTCTTATTTGCAAAATGGCCCAATAAATACTAGTTGTTTAATTGCAAATACTAGAAATGTTGATGTTAATTACAGATCGAGTTAATTGTTACGTTGAATTGCAAATAACATTGTGGACCCCCAATTCTACAATCAATTTGACTCTATTAATCAAGTTATAAAATGCTTTCTGATAAATCTGAGAACTACTAATGAAATTTCCATTTACAAATAGACTCATTGATTTTTTCCTTTACTGTGAAAGATTGGGTGCAAATTGAAATTCCTTCAAGCAGAACTTTTCTTTTCCAAGCAATGTAACTCGTGTCTTTCCTTTAAATTATAGGAAGGCATTTCAAGAGTATGGTCTAAATCATGAAGTTGTGAACATTCTCAGCCAATTTATCAATGCATCTCCCGCAGAAATTGAGGTTGTTCAGTGAACTTGTGAAATGCTTATTCCATTACAATACTTGAAATTTTTCAAGAAAGATCCATTTTTTTTATTTATATCACAGGAAAGGTGTGAAAAACTTGTTGAGAAAAATGAAACGAGTGCAAGCAGCCATGTGGCTTTTGATGAGGAGATATTTCAGAACCGGGTTTTTCTTGAAAAGAGTCTTGATACAGCCTTAGACTCTTTAGATAATCTCTTCTGCCGCCGTTGTTTGGTATACTTTCTATACTTGTAAACAATCTTGCCAACTAGATATACCCTTTATACATTCTCTAGTAGCCTAGTAGGTTCGGTTTTTAACGAAACAATCATTCCTTTTTCAGATCTTTGATTGTCGGCTCCATGGCTGTTCTCAGAATTTAGTAACCCCGGTAAGTTTGGATCTGATGTCACTATATAGTTCAAAATTAGTATTCGATCAACAGTACTGAAACGCATTATGGCATTTATTTGGCCACCTTGTGGTCCTGTTTATTTTACTTTTGTTTTCTGATAAATATTCTTAATTATAAGGGAGTGATGAGTATGGTGGTGAATTTGAGCACCAGTAAAATTGGTCTGCCCAATTTATTCTTATTATTTATTCTTCTTTGAATCATTGGTGTTTTATTTTATCTAATTATGTTGGCAGAATGAAAAGCTGCAATCTGTTTTTGAGCTTGACGAACTTCGCAAACCATGCAGTGTTCAATGCTTTAAGGTAATAAAGGTAGTTCATTATCCGCCTTGCACCGATATTCATAATATAAGAAAATTTCAACTTCTTTTTCCTAATTTAAATTCCCTCCTAAATATCAGAACTCGGTCTCTGGTTTTTACACAGCGGAGAGAAGCTCCTTATACTCTTATGAAGGAATCCAAGTCTAGGAAAGAAGTAGGCGATGGATCCTCTGAATCTGAAGATTGTAATCCAGGCAAAGATTGCACAATTCCACTTGCAGAAAGCAGTTCCAAGCCAGAAGAGATTACCCCGGATATTCCCATAAAGAGCTTAATAAAGGGCAAGATTTCAAAGCATGAAAGTGAATTTCCAAGAGATATAGAGGAAAGTACTGTGATAGAAGAATCTAGAAGAGAATCAAAGAATAATAGTGGTGCTTATTGGAGTGCCCTGGAAAAAGATCTCTACTTGAAGGGGATTGAAATATTTGGGAGGAACAGGTAATTCTTGAATGAACAATTAAGATGAATACAGAATTTGAATTTTAACTAATATTCAGTCATTAACAAGTCTTTTTAAGTATTGAAATCTAACCAGCACATTGTTTACATTTGTTATTAATTTTGTAAGTTCTAATGATTATTTGGAAGCTTTTTTTTTTTTTTATTATCTAACCATAGCACCCTCTCTTTTATCTTTCTGAATCTTATGTTAATTAGTCTCTTTCTGTTTTTAGTTGCCTAATTGCTAGAAACTTGCTTTCTGGTATGAAGACATGCATGGAGGTATCAAGTTACATGTTCAGCAATGGTTCTTCTATGCCAAGTCGACCTCTCTTGACAACATCAAATTTTGATGATTTTGGAACATCCGACCAAGATTACATGGTACGAAAACCTTATATGTTACTTGTAGTAGAAAATCAACATTTATAAATTTTTCTTTCTAAATTATTCCCAAGTGTTTTATCAAATCTAACATACTTCCTGCATTCCTGATCAGTTTTTTTTTTTTGAGTTATATATGTTGTTGCTGGAAGGCAAATTTTGTGATCATCAGTAATTTTCCCTTATTCTTTTCTGCTGATGGAAATGGTTCATGTTATTTGAAACTGCACAGAAAGTTTGGTGTTGTTTGAAAATATGCTAAATAATTTGGTCTGGTCAGCTAACAAAAAAATAGGAACTTCTACATTCTTAACTCTTTCTTAACACTTGACACAAAACTGTGAACTGTAGGAGCTAGACTTGCCGTTAAGAGCTCGAATCTGCCGCAAAAGAGGGAAAACACGCAAACTAAAGTACACATGGAAATCAGCTGGCCATCCTGCAATCAGGAAAAGGATAGGGGATGGGAAGCAGCTACCATGCAAGCAGTACTCACCATGTGGGTGCCAGCAGTCATGTGGGAAACTGTGCCCCTGTATTGTCAATTCCACCTGCTGTGAAAAATATTGCGGGTATGCTATTCACCTATGTAGCTTAAGGTTTGGAAGGCTATGATTGCTGAAGTATGGCCTACCATTTTGGATTTTTGCAAATAGCACCATCCATTGAAAAGATTATGACAATAAGTGATAGTTCTACTTCTAGTGTACATTTAATTTATGGCACATCCATTTATTATGGGGCTCCATTTAATTTATGGTACATGCCAGTCTTACTATCTTGGAATCAGTTAATATTGGGGCTCCATTTTTAGGAGCAAGATTGATATCCTTTTTCCCATCAGACCAACCTATTTGTAGGGGTACTATTGGAAACATCTACAAAAGTTTGTGAGTTTTTATAGAAAACATGTGAAACGTTAGACCTTGCATACAAATGTTGCAAATATATAAACTGCAAATTTCAAATAAATATTTCATAATAAGAGTATCTAATACTCGAGTAAAGCTAGCGTGTGATGTGCTCACCAAGAGGGTTTGGTGAGCACAACTTCAAAAATCTATCGGATTGGCTTCAAATGATGAATCCAAACCATTGAAACCGACCTACTTCACGAGTGATGCGTGTACGTGCAAAATTCTGAAATTTTCGAATTTATTTAGTACAAAGTCGAGCGGTAAAAACAATGATGAAAAATAAGTGCATTAAAATAAATGAATTAGATCAGTTTCAACGGTTTGGATTTGTCATTTGAAGCTGATTCGATAGATTTTTGGAGTTGTGCTCACCAACCCTCTTGGTGAGCACATCACACGCTAGCTTTGCTCCTATTACTTCATTTAGAATATCACAATATTATTTATTTATTTTGTATGCAGTTGTTCAAAGAGCTGTAAGAATAAGTTTAGAGGATGCCATTGCGCCAAGAGGCCAATGTAGGAGTAGACAATGTCCCTGTTTCGCGGCTGGCCGTGAATTGCGACCCTGATGTTTGCAGAAATTGCTGGGTCAGGTAATTAATCCTTTATAAACATCACTTAGTCTCTGTTCTTTGTTTTGTTTTTTTTATTAGTGCAGGTTTAATTCTCGAGAATGGCATCTAAAGTATGCTGGGGTGTACCGGGACCCTTTAATAAAAAAAAAAAAAATCAGAGAGAGAGAGAGCTAAGATGCACTTGGTATACTTGCAATTTGGAGGTGTAACAAGAGTTTCCATGCAGTTGTGGAGATGGGACTTGGGTGAGCCGCCAACGAGAGGTGATGGCTATCAGTGTGGTAACATGAAGCTCCTTTTGAAACAACAGCAGAGAGTAAGAGGCCTAGTAGAGAGTATTTAACTTTTTTGTTTCTATCTGATATTCTGATGGACAAACTTATTAATTAGCTAGTGACAAACTTATGATTAGTTATTATAATTCATCAACCTTACAGATTTGTTGGGACGGTCAGATGTTGCTGGGTGGGGAGCTTTTTTAAAGGCAAGTCCATTGGCCAGCATTTGAGAAAGATAATATGGTTTTTTTTTATTGCGGATTCGTATTATTATATTGTCATGTAGATCCTGTGAACAAAAATGATTATCTTGGAGAGTATACCGGGGAGTTGATTTCTCACAAGAGGCAGATAAAAGAGGGAAGATTATGATCGTGCCAACTCATCATTCCTTTTTGATTTGAATGATCAGGTTGGGTCTGAAATCTCTTTCCCTCTCTCTCTCTACTATTCTCCTTTCTGAAATAAAGAAGTGCCAAAAGTTTAAAGTTGCCGTAAATTTTGTGAACATATTAATTTCCATTTTACAGTATGTATTGGATGCTTATCGTAAGGGCGACAAGCTAAAGTTTGCAAACCACTCTTCAAGTCCCAATTGTTATGCCAAGGTAGTTATCTTTGTTCTTTTTTAGCTTTATCAGAAGTACCCCTGCAAATGTTGGAGTTTTTGCCTTTACACCTGTTCTTTTGTTAAGCTATATACAGGTTGCCACTAAAATAAACAAACTATTTTAGGTTCTTGCAAATAGCAACTTCTAAGGTTTTTAAAAAAAATAAAAATTCCAACTGTTGCCCATTTATTTGTGGTATAAATTTGACCCCTGAACTATTCATGTATAGGTGATGTTAGTAGCTGGGGATCATAGGGTGGGGATATATGCAAAAGAGCACATAGAAGCCAGCCAGGAGCTGTTTTATGACTATCGATATGGGCCTGACCAGGCCCCTCCATGGGCCCGCAAGCCTGAAGGGTCAAAGAG